>OX578148.1:23901783-24501783 GCA_951213105.1 Amaurobius ferox
GAGAACCTGGAAACATTTCATGAAAAGCGTTTAAATAAAAGACATGTATTTAGTTTCATTGAAATATAGATGAGTTATATGACGGGTAATGCTGCCTACAGGACTTTTCGTGTTCCTATGCAGCAAATGTGAGGACGGCGGCCTATTAGCTCCTATTCTGCATGTTATTGATATTTTTTTATAAACTATTCATTCGGCTCGGACCCCCCAAGTCTCTGGGGCCTATATGCAATACATACTTTTGCACCCCTCCCCCCCTATCAGCTGCCCTAATAACGGGCAGGGACCGTAGATATTATGCTACGGGTAGGACCGCCAACAGCAGAGGACAAAAGGCCGGGAGGCTTCAGGGCCAAGCCCACACAGTAGAGTCGCCAGAAAAAAATTGGCATGACGGGGAAGTGGGGGTGAGGCGAATTATATTTTGTTTCCCAATTCTTTAATTATCATTTCTATGAATTTCAATATGCTCTGATGGGTCCCTGGGGAGTTATGACTCCAAAGAGCTAGAATCACTTGATTACTCCTCGAAGTATGACTCCCAAATACCCCCACGACCCTTAGGCAACGCCATTGAGACCACATACTCAGTTTATGAAGAATGACATAACTTGTAAAATGGGGAGTAAGGAATGCGTATTTGCTATATAGGAGCACGGAATTTCTGTGGGCGGCACTGATGGCGAGACCTTATAGAAGCATTTTAGGAGCATAATCTTGACTTTAGCAGCCTCATACAGATTTGATATATATATATATATATATATATATATATATATATATATATATACATATATATAACACCATAAAATAAAAACCGCCCCAGCGGGCAAAAATAAAAATGTGCAAATACTGAAAAGCAATAACTTCGGTTACACAAAAAATGTGCAAAATTTTAAAAAAACCGCTTCGGCAGGTAAAGAAAAAAGTTTGAAGCACTAATAAAACCGTTAAGGCGAATATCTAAAAAGCTAATAAAATAAAACAGGCTACGGCTCTAAAAAACAGTGTTATCCACACTTTACATGTTTTCGATTGTAGTGGTTGGTCACTTCTCGGTTAGTTTCTGAACTCTTGGGTTTGCCTCTCTGGAGATCAAACTCTGAGGCACATTCAGAATTCGAGACGCTTCGGTTTGGGATAGAGAAGATTCCAACATTCCAAAAATTCATCCCTTCAAAAACATGTCCAGTTAGCATCTTTGTGACATATTTCGTCCTTTTTTATTGTTAACAACGCTCCGTACTACAGCAATTGCGAAATTCTGCCTCATGCCGCTCTATACTCGTTCCGACTTGCGTCGGTGCTTTGTGAATGTCGACGTCAACTGAACTATTTTGCATATGCACAATGATTTACCTTCGTCCCATGATTCTCCACAACTGATTGTGAACCATTGAATCCATATTAACTCCGAATTTTTCGCATTTTACAAATTATGCTTAACTTTGGGACATGAGTGTGTATATATATATATATATATATATATATATATATATATATATATATATATATATATATATATATATAATGTCATTTTAAGAGTTATGCAAATGATCAAACTGTCAGCGGCAATGATGTTATAAGGCTCACGCATTAGAACGATGTGTTGTGCAGCATTTAAAACGACCGGTGTTCTCACTCACGGGTAATTGGAACTGGACCTTCTGTTTTGTTACTGCAAATTGTGTACAAAGATTCCTTTGAGTGCTCGACAGCTCCACGAACAATTCGTCGGATTTAGAAAGAGGTCTCATCATAGACCTAGGTGAAGCTGGTTGGTCTAACAGACGTATCAGTCGCCATCTTGGTCGGAGATAGATATGGTAGTTGCTCGGTGTAAGCAACAAAGCAACAAATGATCAGGGAATGCACACGTAACTGTCGCGGAGACTGGGGATGCTCCAGACATACAGTTGTTCGAGAGGATCGTGCAGTCAGGAGTAGAGCCACGTCCACACCAATTGCGTCACTCTCAGCCGATCAAAGGCATTTGCCATCCTTAATGCATCCTGTAGGATACTATTCGGAGACGACTGGTAGAAGGTGGGATGAGGTGTTGACGTCCATTGAAGCGCATACAACTGACCTTTCAATATAGACAGAGCCGTCTGGAATGGTACTGATCTCGGTCAGCCGGACCAGTGACTGATTGGAGTCACGTTGTCTTTAGCAATGAATGCTGCTTCTCTCTCAGTTCTAATGACCGCCGCCTATGTGTGAAAGCCCCAGGCCGTCCGGCTCGTCCAGAGGACTTGGACGCCGCCTATGTGTGTTGTTGTTGACACCCAGACCGTCCGACCTACCAGAAAGGTGTAAGGTAACTGATTGGACGGTCGGGAAGTGCCACCCAATTTAGACCGGAACCCAGTGGGGGAGGCATCCACAGGGACCGTACCCTCCTTCCCCTACCACCAACCTCTCGGAAGGACTTTCGGACCCACATGTTTAACGTGATCGTACTCCGCATGAACACGGCGGCAGTATTGGCAGCGGCTGGAATCGAACCCGGGCCTACCGAGTGCAACTCCAGCGCGCTAACCAATGGGCTACCGCGCCCATGGCTACCGCCTATGTGTGTGGAAGAGTACTGACTAGCCAGCGTTCCGATACCACATGTTTTTACGAGTGGCACACGGCCATCACACGTGGTGTAACGTCTGGAGAGCCATTTCGTGGGACAGCTAAACTCTTCTAGTTTTGCTGAACCCTTCTAGTTGATAAAACTGACACCTCGCTTTGAAGAGTCCCCTTCGACGATAAGAGCTTGTAATTTCGTCCCAATAGCTCAACGGTAGAACGTCGGCTGGTCAGTTCGGAGATCCAGGGTTTGATTCCCGGTTGGGGCAGCAAGGCTGCTAACCATGGCTCCCAAGCAAATCAACCCTGTAGGTTAGATCAATGATATCGGAAGTCTGAAAGTGACCCTAGTATGACTAGCACGTATTCAGTGGACTCTGGGAGATGGAGCGCCGATTTCAAATTAGGAAGATAACAACCACACAGGATACTAACCTGGGTAAAAATTGTAGTACCAGAAGGCTAACCTGAGTAAAAAAAGGCAAGAGGTGGTCAGTCAGATTGTCTGTTGCACGCTAATCTGGCATTAGAGGATGGAGAATGCAGAGTCCACTTCAAAGATAAGAGTTTGCAATTCTGTCCCAGTAGCTCAACTGTAGAGCGTCGGCTGGCCAGTTCGGAGATCCAGGACCGATTCTGCAGCCGATTGTTCTGCCTACACGTTGTCAAGTCGCCCAGGTTCCATTCACAAGATAACGCTCAACCGCATATTGCGACTTACTCAACAATGCCTTCGAGGATTTAATACCGTCCCATGGCCATCCAGGTGCCCAGATCGATCACCAATAGAACACGTCTGGGACATGCTGGGATTTGCAGTCTTCTCAAAATATCACCAATTAGCTGGCCAGTTGCAATGCGACAGAATCTTCCGCAGAGGGACATAAGGAGCTTAACTGACTCTATGCCGCCCAGAAGATCGCCTTGCGTAGCTGCTAGGGGTGGATTTACCACTTACTGAAATGTCATCTTCTTGTTGTCACCATTTTTTAATCAAACGTTTTTTGCTCCCAAATTCTAATCATTTGCATATCTCCTCAAACGACACATATGTCGAATTTCGCGGCTGTAGCTCAATTTCTTATGGGTGCTTACATTTTTTGCAACAGAGTGTATATACATATTTTTACTTAATGTCTGTGTTTGCATGTGAGTATGTGTGCAGTCTGTTGCGGAAAATCTAAGCTTTATACAACCATGAAATTTGGTAGGTACTTCAGGATCCGAGTAGGTGCACCTCTATGTTATTTTTAAAAATTTCGAATTAGATTTTTTAGTTATTTTATGTTTTAACCCAATTCACAAAGATTTAGACTGATTTCGTACAAATCGATTCCTTAACAACCTAAAATATTATCACAGTTTCCATCTTAACACCATCAGAAAGACCAAAACATTATTTTTTAAACAAACTGTGAATGGATTCCATACGATTATTTAAATATTTTTAGCGAATTTTAAAAATATATATATATATACTTTTCGTGCGTTTTAAACCTCTCTCCGATTTTTATATTATGATATATAGAAATTGATTCGTCACCTATCTTTCATTTTTTTCAGCACTTGCCTAAAATGTCATAGATTACTCCAGAAAAAGAACTTCATAAGACCATCCGTTAATTAATTACAATTTTTTTTTTATCAGAGGCAAATCGTTAATTTTATCAGGCCGCTAGCATGCAATCTGGATCTTTTTCCGTAGCTGTTGTACTTATTGAGGCTAATCCCCACGCACGAGAGACCTTTTGTGTATTTTAAACCTATCCTATCTGCTTCGAACTAATTGAAGTCCGGGGGTCCTGACCGCTTTAAAACGTATTTGCGTACACTCTTAAAGTCTGTCTTTATTCATTCCTGTCCCCATTCCATTTTATCTACGTCTTTGCGAGTGGAAGTCTTCTAGAAGCTTGTTTAATCGGGAACTTGTTACTGGTGTCGATTCTGTGTTTAGTTAGTCCGGTGCGTGCCATGTCTTTTAAAACAGTCGAGAATATTGGACTGAATTTAGGGTTTTTACATTCCTCCTGTTCTGCACTATTCAGATTGGTGTGTTTCTGGACTAATGTTTCTATCTTCTGGACAACCATGCAGTATGTTGGTTACTTCTGAGCATGAAGCTAACTGCTCCCCTTTATGGATTATTTTGAGCTTGTCGCTAATGTTTGAGATTCGGACAGGTATCCACGAGAGCTTCGACCACAAGAATTCCTCTTTATTCTCCGAAGATGGAAAATCTGTTATTGCCATTCCACATAATCTTGTGCCTTCTCGGGTTCACCAAGCACTCGCTATGTGCAGCCACTGAAACATCTTTTCCAATGACTATCTTACAATTTAGGCTGTCACCCGTTTCTGTACCAAGCAAAGAAATGTCTTCGGTTGCAGTTCGTAATTCGTTGATTTTGAAGTCCAGGTAAAATCTGTCTTTTTTTAATAAGTTCAGTCTGAGAACTAATGGATCATAAATGTCCGCAACACAAACAACAGGATAATGAATACTCTCCCCGACAAAAATAGTAGTTTTCATTTGTCCATGCATTTTCGCCGTATCTCCAGTGACTTACGCAGAGAGATAGATGTCTGGTGCCGTGTAAAAAATTGATCGTTAATTTGGCGAGCTACGTCACTTTTAAAGATAGTGACATTCGCACTCGTGTCTAGCTAGAATCATTTGGCATTCGGTTTCGTTTATATGACCCATGACATGACGCAAAGTCTATTATCGCCTCCGTGCAGCGATGAAATCTGAAATAATGGGGTATCGTTTCCTTTCGGTAACCTCCGCCCCGCAAGGTGGCCGCTGATTAGTTTTCCTGTGGCTTTTTGAAGGGAGTGCCCTATTATCTTCTTGCTCAAATAGTGGACCCTTTTTTTCTAATATGGCCTCTTTCACTGCAGGTCCAGCACACCAGTCCTTTCGCAAACGAGCCGAATGACCTCTTGAATTTGTCTTTGCTTTGCCTTTGAAGCATGTCTATAGGGAGACATCAGTTAGTCTGAAACTTTCCTCATACCTTAGTGCAATTAAGTGTAATGTTGCTTATTAATTGTTCGCCTATCAAATTAAATTTATATTAAATTCGAGACTTACTTAAGAATAAATCTAATCATTTGACAAAGGCTATTGAATTAAATTCACCACTCCAAATTACACAGTATATTTTATTCACTCATAAAGAGTGCAATCCCAGAAGCTGCTCTGGTGAACGTGATTCCTGTAAATAAAGATTATTTCTGGCCGTACACATAAAATAGTATTATTGCGCAACAACATTTTTATTAAATTTAAAAGTTAATATTCTGGATTAATTAATTATATTCAAAATGCAATTTCTATTAATTCATATGTAACAATTATGATAAGCTTCATTAGTTAATTATACTCATTATCTACTTTCATTAATGGCATATTATCAACATAAATTTCTTAACATATTATCAACATAAATTTCTTAACATATTATCATTTAAATTATCAATCATTTAATATACACATTATGCATCTTTGGCATTATCCCAAAGACCGGTACGGTCTCTAATTTGGCGACTTCTTTGGCTCCAATTCTCTTACGGCGCTCGATGTTATTAGCGCATGAGCACGAATGTAAATAAACAACCTGCGTAGTAGAATGCGCAGAAACGTAAGTGCAAAGGAGCATTATTTTTACCATAGAGCATAATGGTAAACTGACGATGATGTCAAATAAAAATTGAAATTAAACCCATTAAACATCGAATTTATCTTTGTGATGAATATTCGTTATTTAGAGTACATTAATAACAATATATATTTAAAGATTTCATTTGCTAAAGTGCGTTTTAAGTGATTATACACTACTACTTATTTTTACTGTAGTCACTAAGTAGCGTTCTAAAGATGTATATATTTATTAGAAAATTCTGCAATGTATATGCGAGTGAGGGAAAAGATATATAAAGAATTTTCGCAAAAAATTCGTGTATATAGTTTAATGAAAGTTAATATTGCCGTGCCTTAATATTTTATTTTCCGATTAATTAAAAATATCCATCAAAGAAGAAAAATTTAGATATATCCTGCAAAAATTAGAGGTTAAACGAATGTAAGTTTCTAAAGTAATGTATGTGTCGTGTATTTGAATATATATATACATATGTATATATCGTAATTCAATGTACTATATGTCGGAGGTACTATATGTCGGAGCAACAGATGTTCGGTGGCTCATAGAGTCATGTAGCAATTAGAGCATGGATCTACGCCCGCTTCGCGAGCTAACCTCGCTACGCTCGCCCGCTAAAAAACATCACAGAATCCGGTCCCGCTGGCTGTCGGAGGTCGCACGTAGCAACAGGTGATCTGTGGCTCATAGAGTGATGTAGCAATTAGAGCATGGATCTACGCCCGCTTCGCGAGCTAACCTCGCTACGCTCGCCCGCTAAAAAACATCACAGAATCCGGTCCCGCTGGCTGTCGGAGGTCGCACGTAGCAACAGCTGTTTGTGCAACAGGTGATCTGTGGCTCATAGAGTGATGTAGCAATTAGAGCATGGATCTACGCCCGCTTCGCGAGCTAACCTCGCTACGCTCGCCCGCAAAAAAACATCACAGAATCCGGTCCCGCTGGCTGTCGGAGGTCGCACGTAGCAACAGCTGTTTGTGCAACAGGTGTTCTGTGGCTCATAGTGTGATATAACAATTAGAGCATGGATCTACGCCCGCTTCGCGAGCTAACCTCGCTACGCTCGCCCGCTAAAAAACATCACAGAATCCGGTCCCGCTGGCTGTCGGAGGTCGCACGTAGCAACAGCTGTTTGTGCAACAGGTGTTCCATAACTCATTCAGTGATTTTTATGTTACGTCCGCCGCGCGGAAGTAAGCCTGTGCTCTGTGAACCATAGAACACCTATTGCACAAATAGATTTTGCTACGGGCGAACTTCAACATTCAGCGGGGCTGAATTCTGTGTGTTTTTAGCGGAAAAGGTAAGACCGCGAAGCGGTCGTGGATCCATGTTCGAATTGCTACGGACCAACTGTTGCCAACACATCTATTGCATATTGTGGCCAAATCTGACTGTAGCCCCGTTAACCGAGAAATAAACTTTAATTAAAAACCGATACCATGTTAACCCAAAGTACCAAAATTTGATAAAAAACGATACTTAGGAATTCGATAAAACACTTCTCACCTTCTACTTTCCTCCTCTTTTTTTTAAGGCTTCTTTCCTCTTCTTTTTCTCTTCAGGAGGTGGATCTATCATGTCAGGAGGATAAACTTTGATTATGGCCTCTAAAAACGATTTAAAAAGCTCTTGATAATTTCCTTTGTGGTAACGACGCCACATGAAATCGGCCAGGTAGGAATCAAACTGATCCGATCCCACGCAACGCCGGTTACCACGCTGCTGTCTTTTAATCCAGCTCCACGTTCCTTCGATAGTATTTGTGTGCGCGCCTGTTACCGGGTCCTTAAACGTCAGACTATGATTTACTGACTGGTGTACGAACCCTTCATCTGAAAGGCAATCGTACGCCTTCCAGCAGTCTGATATTATTGTTGTCCCCGGTTCAACATACTTTTTTATAACATTTAACAACACATCCTTACTTCTATTTTCAACCACTTCAAAAAAACAACTGACAGACCCCCTTTCAATTCCTCCAAACACCCAATTACCTTTCACTTGCTTTCCCCTATTATACTTTCTTTTGCCAAACATGCTCTCATCAATCTCAACAATTTTACCAGGTCCACCAAGCATTCTACTTTCACTCACAATCACTTCCACACATACCTCCCTACAAAAACTCTTCCAATCCGTTATTGTGTTTTTAGACATATTCATCTCATCCACCATCCAATCATGCGGAGTCTTTTTCACACACAGCCATGTCATTTTCAAAATCTCAATCAAACTCAATCTAGAATGCTCAAACCACGTACCATTCCTTATACTCCTCTTCACATAATGCGCATTCGCTCCAAAAACACGGCAAACCCACGTATAACCATCACACTCTTCCGTACTATCATTTCTTTCACACAATCGCATAGGCGATTTACATTTAGGACATTCGTACCCACTTGCAATCAACCCCTGATTCATACACCATTTAATCACATTCATTTTACCACTATCTATCAAACGATCAAACAAAACAATACTATATCTTTCACTCTTCGCAGCCATTTAGCACACACAAAACAAATCGAAGAAACTTCACCAATACTTGTACGTATTCCTTCAAATTACGTCACCTCTTAGATCAGCACCAGAGCAATTAAATAAATAGAGAAAAACTTTCAATTTATCCAAATAATTTACTTTTAAAAAATCAGCAGATTTATAAAATAATAATAGAATTAATTCCAACTAGACAGCTAATTCTAAACATCCAACAAACACAAAAAACCAGCATAAGAATTAAGTAAGCGTAGAATAACACAAGTTTAGACAGTTGCCATAGTAACCAACTCGCAAGGTTACCATGATTATGAAGAGTTAAAGAGTTCACAATATAGCACTCCGCCACAATATAGCACTCCGCTTATCGCCGATTTGGGCGCGATAAAAAAAAACGACCGTACCGATCTTTGGGATATAGCCGCATCTTTAATTAGGGTAATTCTTTCTAATTCCTGGATCAAGATATAATACCATTAAATTTAGAAAATCGTAAATGTTCTTATTGTTTCTCATATATATATATATATACATACATAAAGGCAACTCACCAATATCTTTGACTTGATTGGCAACTTATTTACATCGGTTATCTTTTAAGATTTCTCATCTATTTGTCATAGTATGGCACGGAATTTGTCTTATACAGAGTTCTTAGGATGAGCATTGCTTTCACTTTACCTCTTTTAATGTTCAAATGGATTAGTCCAGTTAATTCATCTCTATGTATTTAATACTGATACATATCGGTTCTTACTTACTTCTGTATTGGTCAGACAGCTTATTAGGATTTGTTTTTACTATGAATCAACATCTTCCGTTGCATTTACAAGATCTCACTCTCAGATTCCTTTCCATATAGATGATTTCATTAAGTCAAGATAAATAATGCGAATCTAAATTAGAAGATGGCACTTCAGCATGAACAGCCGCGACGTTAGAATATTGTTCATCAGACATAATTAAGCAGCAAAAATCACATATTGCTCCTCTGCAAAGTTACTTAAAGTATGCCAGTTATATTCTTAAAGTCTCAAAATGCATAGATCAGAAATGAAGACACTATGAAGATAGCTATATAGTTTTTTGCTAAGTTCATAACTTCACACAGCTTGTCACGCATTCTATTTTGATGCGAAACATAAGTATCGCCGAGCTCCGGCTAAGAGCGACTGTGTCTCAGGAGTTCTACGATGGTACTAAAATGGATAGCAAAATTCGGAAAGGGTAAGGACCAAAGTCCCTCCTCCCCTCTCCTATAAACGTCTTTGAAAACTCTACATGCACTCCGAGTATCCAGTAAAAAGTTGTAGTGTGTAGTAAGTGACGTCGTAGAAGTATAGAAGTAAGTTTGTAGTAGTAGGTGACTAACTACCTCGTCCAAGGCATAGGTACTGTTTGTGAGGGCCAATATCTGAGTTATCAGGCTCTTATTGCATGACCTGTAACACTCCGCGATATCGTTCTTTTGCTCCAAATCACGTGACCTTTTCGTGGATAGCAACAAGTTGAAAAACAAATCTTTTCTTGACAGGCGCCAATCCTTTTCTCCATCTCTCTTTCGTCTAGCCGGCAAAGTCGTGCCTAGGAAATCGTGAACATCGCAGGCTTCTTCCCTTGTCATTTTAAATACATTGTCGGACTTGCCTCTTTGTACACCGAATTCGCTAGGGATAGATTTGCTCTTCATATCTGTCACTAGTCAAGTCCAGAATCTTTGTCACTATCCATTTAAGTTTTATGTTCCCTTTGCGGCTGATGTAAATTGCTTCATGGAGGTCTTTCTTTCTCGTGAGAACCTATTTCTGTGGCTGGTGCAATCGTCTTTGAATTGCCTTTGGGCCAGTCTTTGAAATCTGCATTTGCTTTGAGCCTTTTACCAATATTCCATAATTCCTTAATTTTGCAATACAAATACAAAATGCACAAAATATGTCTAGTGCGTAAAATACACTATGACAATGTTTTTTAGTTCTTTCATAGTTCTCAGCATCTCAGATTCAAAAGTGCTATCAGTCACAGCCACTCCACGTACAACGGATCAATGAAGTCCACGATATGCCTGGCTAGATGCTTCAAACTTGCTGGATATGGCCAGCGCAGTCTTCAAATAGTTGCACTCAGCCATATGAATAGCGTGCTGAATTTCTGCGTCACGAATAACATCTATAGAATACTGGTCTGCTAGGCCTTCACAAACATCCATAGGACATTCGGCAAAGGGTAACTGTGGAAGTTTTTCAATATAAATATCCAACGCCAGCTCCTATAGACTCTTTCTAAACCTTTGGCGATTAGACTTCAATTGAACTCTGCTGGTTTCTTTCAAATTATTTTTCTCATAACGGAGTTCCAGGGCATTCGCCAGGGCTACGAAGTCCAGACGTTTTTCGGTCGGGAGCGTCTATATAACATCAGCTACGTTTACGGCTAAGATGAGCAATATATACATATAATATAAAAGAGAAAACATGGCAAAAAAGAGAAAAATCAATAACAATTTGCTCAAGATAAAATATTAAGTCAAGGAGAACAATAAGGTGAAACTTTTAAATGGTGACAAGACCATACCATTAGACTGTAAACATACAACGTAAAAAAGGCTGGTTAATTCGGAATTGCACACTCATCAGGAAAACCATGCAATCCGAATTAAAACCGAAAAAATAGCCAGTTTCTGACAATGGCGATAGTATAAAACTATAAACCCCATTGGAGCTGTTTACTAGCTAATGGAAGGATATATATATATATATATATATATATATATATATATATAATATATATATATATATATATATATATATATATATATATATAATGCACATTTCTGTCGCTTTCTATTTCTATCTATTATTTATGGTTTCAAAGTTCGAAGCTATTTCGAGTGAAAATAAGCAAAACGAGAGGAACAGATACTTTTTTAAGTTAATGAAGGTTGATAAAAATAAAATATTGCAATTATTATTTATATATTTGTAGTCTGGAAAATTTATTTACATTGTGATCTATTAGGTTCGGAGGTATAAGCGTCCAAATTGTTTACATTTTTTGTAACGCTCCATTTCCGCCACAAAGACTCCAAGTATGGGTGTTATTCACATAACCCCCAACCCCAAACAATATGAAGAGAGTGAGTGTGTGTGTGTGTGGGGGGGGGAGGAAGGTCAGATTTTTTCAGCTGCAGTAGAACTCTCGCTTGTGTCATGTCTTCCCATTGGTTAGATGATTTCGGTTCAGCCGTCACCATCGTGAATATCACTCGATGGTCAATGTAGATAGCGCAGGCTATCGAGGAACAGAGCTCCTACCACTGCCTACACGAAGGCTAACTTTCTAGTTAGCCTTGTGCCTACTAACGAGTTGCTCGTTGGTGCCTAAATCACGCGACCAGCGCTGAAGCGTCACCATCTTGACTGCAGATGACACGATGGTGACGAGCTCGTTGGTAGGCACAAGACTAGAAAATTAGCTTTCGTGTAGACAGTGATAGGAGCTCTGTTCCTTGATATCCTGCGCTATCTGCATTGACCATTGAGTGACCGGAGGGTCCGAAAATATAGCTAACATTCCTTCTCTGGCGCTGTCTGCGTTGTTCCCTGGGTCCATAGACCGTGGCTATCAGCCTCAGCCGAGCAAGGACTCAAAGAGCCAAAAAATGAGATATTTATAGAACACGGGGATTATGATAAAGAGGAAGGAAAAGTTGTAAGAAAAGTAAACGGATTAATTACAGAACAAGAGTTTTGGGGCATGGAAAAGAGGAATAAAGGGCTTCATAAAGCTATGGCCAATCTACGTAGAATCAACGGTGTAAGACATCTTGCACCATGGCAGAATCAGAGTCGCCAAGGGTACATTCACAGAATATGTATTAGTTTGTGGGTACATTGTTCCGAACCTGCAACTAATATTTTAGAGCAAAATATTTTCATGTTTTCCTATGTCCAATTTAAAATATTTTACCTAGATACCAGATAGCAGAACTCCTCGCCCTTGTAATCTCATAATTTATGATTTTTTCGTCTACTGCTTCACATACTTTGACCTGGTGGAGTGTGTGTGCGTTTGTTTGTCAATAATAAACTTAGGGAGGCGTTATTTGTTATCTGATATTTGTAAAAGCTTCTAAAATAGCTTCTTCCCAACCCAGGGATGAGTATGGAAGGTAATAATCTCGTATCACACTTTACCAACTATGCTCCAAACCGTCTCATTTTCTCACATTTAACTGAACAATATTTCTTAAATTTAATACATTGTTAAATTTTACTATGCCAGTATTTCAATTGTCCAGTTGAATTTCAATAATTAAAATTTGTTATTGATGTTTGGGGGACACCCTTTATCAACAACTTGAGTGCCTACAATCTAAAGTTTTAAAGCGGAAATTTTGCATGTTATTGCCTGTTTAACTGCAATATTAGAAAAACATCACATTATTGATAATACTTTGATTAAAATTTGGTTTCTATTTAGAATTTCTTGTTGCTTGTCAAATGAGAATAATTTTGAAGCAGTTGAAGAGTAAGATGTACAGATGGCGCAGCGATGCCGCACTCAAATTTTGTCCTTTGCTGGTGGTCTATGGTGGTGGTCATTCACTAAGCAATTTTGCTGTTAAATTTTATTTTATGCTCAAAACTTTGAAAATAACTTTTCTTCTTACTGAACGTTTATGCAGGATATACAATAATTCACCACTTACTTGTTTATGAATTTTAGGTGTAACAAGTTTTTACTTAAGGAAATTTTATAGTATCCCAGTTTTATACTTTGTAGACCGGCACCCATAAAGGCTATGACTGAATACAAGTTAGTCGTTGTTGGCGGTAAGTTAATTTTCATGTTATATATATTTTCGCGTGCATTCAATCAATTGCAGCTATGCATAATTGCTGTTACGATCGATATTGTGTACCTAGTATTGCACCTGTCAAAACAGGTTCTCATAGCTGGAGCGCGGTATTGCAGTCTGAAGGGTATTTTAACTTTCAAAATATGGGGAGAATGCAATTTGTTTAATATTCCTTATGATGTATAATACTGTGCGTTGTTTACGAAGATAAAATATGATATAAATTTTATCTCCTGAAGTAATAAAATGTTTGCTGTCAAAATACTAACTATGCCTACATTTTTATTTTGTTTAGATTTTTATTTATTTTTTTATTTTTATTGTATTGCACCAAGAGGCTATTTTGCCCTCCAATCGCTTGTTTCAGTTTCCCCATGTTAATTATGGAAAATAGTTCCTGGCTTCTAGTTTGTTTAATTTGTAGAACTTTTTCCCACTGTTTTTTGCCAATCATATATGGTAAATAGAGGAGGGATTGTACTTTTTTAAAAAATCGATAAAACAATTAGAAATATTTTTGTAAAATGGATGCATTGCTTTTTGATAAACACAAGAAATACTTCTAATTGTTATTGATTTTTCCGAAAAGCACAACCCTTCCTCTTTTTAGCATCTATGCTTGTAAAATCAGTGTGAAAATATCCCAAAAACTAGCTCGGCTAGTTTTGGGGATAGAGACTATTTTACATAAGTTAACATGAGAAAAACAAACAAGCGCCTAAAGGGAAATTATCCACTTAGTACTACTAGTGTACCAGCTAGACTATTTTAGAAGGGTGTGGTGCCTTGCCCTTGCTCTTTTGAGAGCAAATTGCACCCTACCCCTTTTTACACTTCCCTGTCCCTTTTTACAGTACCCTGTATCTCCCAGGAAAAAGTTAATCCTCCGGTTTGAATCTTGCCACTATAAAGGCCATAAAATGAGAGGAAGTTATTTTTTTGATGGACAAATATTTCACTGCAGACTCAAATTTGCAAGGTAACATAATTAAATACATTAATATACAATACAGCATTTGTTTTTAGGATACATTGGATCAGATTCCCTTTTTCAATACCAGACAGATCAACTAACCCTAAGGCAGAAAGACGAAATTAGCCCATTTTCTCTTTTTGACTTCTGGTTTATTGATCTATCTAGTACTGAAGAAGGGGATTGAATGTATTCTTGAAACAGCTGCATTTGCATTGCATATTAATTTGTGCTTAATTATGTTAAGTTTTTCCTAAATGTCTAGCTTTTAAAGATTCGTGAGTCATACTATTTTCTTATTAAAACATATACCCCTTTAAGTGCCCCTTTTTGAAATGCAACTTGTCCTTTTATTGGTCTAGAGTAAACATAAAAAAAAGTAAACATTATAGATGGGATGTTATAACAGTTTAATCGCATTTTGTTCTAAATTTCATATTTTATGATATTTGACTGCAGTGAAAATTTTAACTCTTTTTTTTTTTTTTTAACCATGTATTAGCTATATTTAATGAAATATAGTATGCTTAGTGTAATTTATAGAAACATGTATATATTTGCCTCATTTGCTTATGATTTAATTTGGCAAATAACTTTGATAAAAACTTGTGAAATGTTAGAATCTTAATATACACTATGCTCTTTATAATTTTATTTAAAATGTGAGATGATTCTCTGAAATTGCACTGTTGAAGATATTTTTTTTACCAATGCAGATTATTTTTGGCAAAGTATGGTTATGATCAAAATGTTGATATAATTGCTTGCGGTATGTTTTATAATTTGTGCAAATTTTAGTATAGGCTATCATTTTATCTACTTTTCAATAAATCATTAGTGCACCATGTTTAAACTAGTATTAAATATTTGTAAAATAATCAGATTTATATAAATGATTAATGGGACTAACTAGATAACTGGGCCGTTTCATTGAGAGGCTATTTAAGTTTTCATATTGTGCGATTGATTGGTAAAACAGGTTTGGTACTAGTGTTCACGACTCAAGGTGAATGCATGGTACAAAATGTCAACATCCTTCCTTTTAAGGCAAAAAAAGGCTTACGTCCTTTATATAAGTTGTTAAAAAATGGGTAGATCAAAACAAAAGTACTGTTATATAAATGCTTTTTTCTTTCATTCAGAATAAAGAATATTTGATTTTCCTTTTCCATTTTTCAAATTTTAAAAAGCCAAAAATTTCATTTTGTTTTTAAATTTCTGATGTTAAATAACAAAAGTGTTATTTGTCTAAGAGCACGAGGCCTAAGACGGTTGTCTTGCTCGCCTTACTCTAATGTCGGTCCTGTGATAAAATGTTTGAGGATATAACTGTTTGCTGGATCATATGAGGAGCCAACCTGTCCCAAGTTTGCATTTTGTCAAGCCAAGCAGTATTAGAAAGTGAAATAGCAAAACAATTTCAGCAGGAAATAGCACATAGTACATGCAGTCTGCTATGCAAATTGGATACACTCATACAGCAGGTGTCATACGTCCTAAATAAGTGCTTTTCACTAGGCTTTGGGAGGGAGACAGGGTTGTTTGTCCATATACAGTCTTTGTTAATACACGCCCTGCCTACTTAGTGAGTACATAGGTCGCTAAGTGCTAAATATGTGCCTACATCAAAAGTGCATGTGTGGAAATATGCTTAAATCAAAATTACTAAATAAGCACAGGGTTCAGAAGGAAACAAAGCCGGATGAATGAGTGGTTAGCTCACAAGCAAGCTTGATTGAAATGGCAACCTCCATTATCATAAAAACTCATCCCATATTTTTTCATTTAAAACTCAATTTGTGAAAAAACCATATCCTACCGCACAAAAAAAGAAAAAAAAAACATAAAGCAGAAAACTACGGATCAATACATAATTTTCATTCCTGTTACATGTGAAAAATTTTTTCCCATGTTGGTAATGCAGAGTATGGAACTGTTGTTACATGGAAATCTCTCCATGAGACATTAAATGAGAAGTAAAAATGTTTTTTTTTTGTTACATAGTGGATGCAGCTAATCTGAAGCTGTCACAGATCTAATGATTTGAAGTTTGTTTTATCAGAACGAGCACACTTTCATTGGAGGATTTCATATATGCAAAATGTTTGTGATGTCACTCATCTTTTGAAAGTGTGCATGTGTTAGTGCACTGATTCTCAAAACAAACTTGCTATGAAAGACTATCACCTCTGAATTGATGCATTTATTCTGTCATTCTTTAGGTAAATTTGATTTGAATTTATGACGTGATACCACCTAAATTGAACCATGATAGATACATTTCACTTTTAATCTTTGCTTCACAGTTCTCAGATACTTTTGTCTTAGCAGTTGTGTACATAGATACTTTTTGATTTTATATTACAATGTATCCCATATTTGAGAAAATGAAGTTGTGCTCAATAGCAGAGATGCACATGTATGCGTTTAGTGAGATAGATCTGTTCATAGACATGCAGCAAAATGTATAAGGCTTGAAAAATACAGACACAAAGTCAAGGCCTTCTCTAAAAAAAATCAGCGATGGATCGAATCTGATGGAGCCAAAATGGTTTTGAGTGAATAACATTTTGTACAATAAAACTCCAGTGAAGATAAATGAGTTTATTTGATTTTTTCAAATTCATTTGTTTCATAGGCTTTCAAAGTATAAGTTACTCGCCAACTGTTTATAGCTAGTTAACACTTTTAGTTTTTGCCCAGATTTCATCTGGAAATCTAACCATACACATTTCACCTCAAAGCTCAAAATATTTAATTATTTTATTAACTTGCTTTGCGGTATATAAATTAAACTTGTACAATATATGACAAGATTTTACATCCAAGTTAATATATAAACTTGCTTGGCAGCACATAAATACATACTTGAATACATATTCCTTGCTTCTATTCTGTTCAAATCTCACCAATTATTAAAACATCTTCAGAATCCCAAGTTTATTTAATTCTAATTTTTTTTTAAATAAAACAAAATATCTCATGCTTGTGCACCAATATTTCACCAAGGAGTAAGTAAACAGATTGTAAGTAAATAGTAAGTAAACAATACAACATTCTTGACATTGTAAATATTACAGCTTTCTGACCTATTGGAAATCTCAGGCTAAAATATCGAAATTATAACCACTATATTTGAAAAACTAAGAGCTTGATCCAAAATCCTATTATATACACAGAGCTCGTGTATGCTCATAATTGCCACTTGAATCAGTGCCCTTTAAATTAAATTCACTTGCTATTTAGAAACTGCAAGTCAAATATGACAAAAATTCACTCAGTTATTTTTTCTTCTCTTTCACACTAGATGTCTGGCTATTGTTTAAAATATGTATTATGTTTGAAAAGGACAAAACTTTAATAAAATTTAAAATTGTTCGATTCAAAATTTTAAATTTGTTACACTCTTGTTCTCATTATAAATATGTGTGGTATATATGAGCAAGACATTAGCTTTATTTACCATTTTTTAATTAAAATTACAAATGTTAAAAACTAACAAAAAATGACGCACAAATGTGAAAGTTTTGTTTACACTTTTGAGAAAGAGTTATTTTGATTCGTAATTTTACAAGATAAGAGCAAGTTCTGTATACACTTTTCTATTATCTATAAATTCTTGCTTATTGTTTATAGCTAACACTTTTAGTTTTTAAGATATAAGTAAGCATTACAGAACATTATCGATCTTCAACTTGAAAACTGTATTACTTGAAAATTATAAAAGCTTATTATTTAAATATAAATGTAGATCTAGAAACTAAATTTTCTTATACATGTTTTTGACGCTTACTATCTATATTTGTCTTTTATAGTTTTGAAGATATTTTGAGTGAAAGTAAGAAAATTGAAAAGAAAAACTTGGTTAAATGAATAATTTAATTTTTTTTTTTTAAAAAGCTCGATTTAAAATATAATTATGTACATATAGGGCTTTCAAAGAGCTGTAAATTCTTGCTTATTGTTCAGAGCTAGCACTTTTAGTTTTTGAGATAAACAATTACGAACTTGAAAAGTTGGAAAATTTTTAATCTTTAACTTGACAGGATGATTACTCAAAAAAATTTTAAGAAATAGATAATAGATTATATTAAATTTCCTAGTATATATTTTGTCATTTGCTACTATTTATATCTATCTTTAGTAGTTTTTAAGATATTTAAAGTGAAGGTAAGAAAATTTTCATTTTTTTCGAAAAAAAGTTCACAATATTAAAATATTGAAATTATTTTTATATATTCATAATCTGAACCATATTTCTGACAAAACAAGAAAAATTATTTGCATTATCTATTAGGTTCAGGGGTTTAAGCATTTAAAATGTTTACATTTTTCGTAACTCTTTTTGCCACAGAAACCCCAAGCATAGATGTTATTCATATCAAGATAATAAACACAGCTGAGTTAGAAATGAGATGGTTGTATATATGTGTGTGTGTGTGTGTGTGGTATAAATTCACACGTAAAACACCATAAAAAAATCATATAAGGTCAAATTATTTAACCAAATAAAAATTATGCCTTTAAAAAATGAAAAGAAATTCTAATTTATAGCTTAGAAAAATTGATAAAAAAAATAATTACACTCTACATACCTTCCGGCCATCCAAACAGCTGCTCGAGTCTTAGGACGAGTCGGATGGTCTGGGTCTTCAACTATACATACCTATACTTAAGCTAGAGGTCTGACTGTGCTTCAGTTTAGTTCTTGTTCGACCTATGGGCCAAGTTCGGCCACATTTCTGGTACAGTTTGACTAGACTGTGGTTGTACAAAGTTTGAATATTTTGGGTCAGGATGAGGTTTTAAATTGTTATAACTGAATATTGTCACAAAATGTATAAAAAATTATTTTTGGCAATATATAAGAAAAAAAGTTATAAAAAACTTTTTTTTTCACTTTTTGCAGATGGCTTGGGTGGCTCAAATTTATGAATTTAGGTATACATTTAAAATTAATGATTTACGTAAGATCAGGCTCTGCCATTAGGTTGAAAATTGTGTTTGGGACCTGATTTGGTTAAGGTCCGAAATTTTGGCTTATACAGATTAGAGATAGTTTGGACTCAATTAAGATAGCCCAAGCCTAAACTGCTCAATGTAAAATAGTGCCCGAAAACGAAATATGTTTTTAACTGTCCCATTTAATTTTCACTCATTTTCAAAAATGTCAATTTGTAAAAATGGGCATTTAAGTTTAGATATCAAACACAAATAATGCCTAAATAATTACTTTGAGTGCTGAAGCTTTGGAATAACATAAATTGAAAATAGAAAAATTAGTATAATGAAAACCATATAATGATATTAAAATAGTATTAATATAGTTATTTGTAGTGTGTAGTAGCAAAATTAATATTGACCTTTTCTTCTGTACACTCAATATTTTTGTTAGTTAGTCTATGTTTTGATATAAATCATTTTCTGAAATATTTCATTCCTAGTTTTGCCATATTTTACAATAAAATATATTTACAAATAAGTTTATTACACGCTATGCTAGACACCTACCCACATTCAACAAACAGCAGCCTTAGAGCAACCCCAAAGACAGTTTATGACTCGAGTATAAGCAATGCGAAAATTATTTATGCAGTTTCCATGTTTGGTGAACACACTAATAAAGAACAATTCCTTATTTTATGAAATGTAGATTTACATACTTTTCAAATATAGTTAACTTTTTGGATAAAATGCAAATTTTCCCTTATTTTTCTGTATGTGCTAAAACAGTATATTTAATTTATCATATTTGGAATCTATAATTCATACATAAAGTTTTTTAAAAAAAATTATTTAATTTTTTAAGTATAAAGATACGTACAGTCAAATCCCACTCTATAGTGCACGAGATATAATAATTTTTTTATTTGGTCTCAGTCAATTTTCTACACAAATGTTATTTTAGATTTAGACATTTAAACTGAACTTTCAGCTATGCACAAGTCTGATACATTTATAACAATAGGAAAATTTGAAAATTTTTATTTTGTGTTCCAAAAATTTTAAGTTGATTGAAATTTCTTACAATTTTTTGTTTGACTTTCAAGGTCATCTTATCTCATTTCTCACTGTCATTGGGTGATTCTTTCTCAAAAACATCTGATTTCACTATAATCATATTAAGGGTAGAAATGTTATCGAGGATTCATCATTGGATACCAAAGATGGCAAAAAACAGCAGGAAAGTGGCCGGTGATTGTTGATATGAAGGCAGCAAAGCATATTGATCAAAAAAAATTTTATCTACCAAAACTGTGGGACAGAAAGTAATTGATTCATTTTAATTTCAAGTTTGAATTAAAAATGAGTCATATTCGCTTATATCATTATTGAGCAAAATGCTCTTCAATTCCAATCATTTCAGAAAAGAAATCTAGAAATTCAGACTCATTTTTGTATCCTGGGAGTACAAGAGGATACATTATAATAAATTGGCATCAGAAATGAAATTTCTATAAACTTGCCAAGAAGTTATGGCTATGGGCGTATTTAGGGGGCTCAGGGGAAATTAATTTAATTAAAAGCCAATATGAGAGAAAAAAAAATAAGAAACATGCTATTTTGGAATTAGAACATTCAACCACAACTATGTGTTTTTTCCCTCATGCATATTAATAAAAACGATTTAAACTTATACCTAAATGGAAAACTTTTGATTATTGCATTTGGTATGTTTATAAATGTTCAATTTGTTAGTTTAGTTGCCCTGTCTCCAGGAGGGTTAGAATTCTTTTATGAAAAGGGGAATATTTTTAAACATAGTACACACTAATTTTTAAAAATTGTTGCATGCTAATTTTTAGAAGGGCAATACACACTAATTCTTAAAATGTGATGCTCATATCATCTATTCAAATTTACTTTGTAACAATACATATTTCAAGGTTGATAGTAATCTCTAAATTTTGAATGCAATAAGTTTTAGCACCTCCTGGAAAAAATCCTGCATAAGCCCATAGTTACGACCCCCTCTACTAAAAACAAGAAAGATCAATCATGCATAAGCATTGATTATGAAACACTTTCCAACTGAAATGCAATTTCATTTAAAAATTTCTAAAATGTGATACATTCAGTGGTGATATCTTTTACATTATCACAGTACTACAGTAATTTATTATACTTAAATATTTTAAATTGTATCGAAATATAAATCATCTGATTCTCTATGCAAAATCAAGGAATATTTCATTCTTATAACTTGTATTCCAGACTCCAGAGCTAAATAATTTTGTATGAAAAAAATTCAGCAATTCTTATGTAACTCACCCTACAATCGCTTGAGATATTTGCATTCTGCATAAGTTAAAATTAGGCTTCGTTGAAGAAATAATAAAAGTTTAGGGATCATTTAAAATCACAACTATTGTAATTGCATAGGCACGGAATTTAGATACACAGATAATACACAGATAATATATATGTGTGTGTGTGTGTGTGTGTACGTATTCAAAGTATTGGAATCGTGCCGAAGATCGGAACTCGAATTTTCGAAGAATCTACACGTTTTGGGCACTTCTAGAACACGAAAAAACTATTTTTAGGAAGACGTCTGTGTGTGTAAGGGTGTATCTGTGTATATTTCTGTGTGTCTATGCGGATATTACATCCACTCTAATTGAAAAACTAATGGACCTAATTTCATAAAATTTGGTAGGTATGTTTTTGAAACAAGATGGATGCCATATACCATATGGATGTCATATGGATGCCATATTTTGATGGTATATTTTGATGGATGCCATATTTTGAAACAAGATGGATGCCATATACCATTTTGAAGTGGGTCATGTGATCGTTTCATATCATGGTCACGTGATCGTTTCATATAAGATGTGTAATTATTATTTTAATTTTTATTTAAAAAACTACTGAATATATTTCGCTGAATTTTTTTTTATATATTTTATGGAACAATTTGACTATTACCTAAAATTTTTGAAGCAATTTGTGAATTTTAAATCCGCTTAAAAAATGTTTGAAAAATTAGGTCCCATAGGGCTCAATGTATTTCATTTTTTCAACCTGGGTTCAATCCAAAACTAATTGGGTGATATTATTCATTTATATTCCCATAGGTCCTACAGACCGTCTGAACAACATACTGAAATTTCATTTTGATTAAGTCATTTTTACGGCAATTATCGTAGTAACGGACAGACAGACAGACAGAATGAACAAAGTCATAAACATTTTTCAACTATGTTGTAAAGTGTTAAAAATGGCGGAACAGTTAAGTGAGATGATGGCTTTAATGAAAGCCAGACAAGACGAGAAGAAAGTGATGAAAGCCTGTCAAGATATAATGTAAGAAGCAATGAAAGCCGGATAAGACAAGATGAAAGAAGGGATGACAGCAGGATAAGACAAGATGAAAGCCAGACAAGAAGCGATGGAAGCTGGACTAGAAGCAATGAAAGAAGAGACTAAAGTTGGATAAGAAAAGTCGACAGCTGGGGACTAGATAAGATGAGAGGTGATGAAAGCTGTGCAAGATGAGATGAAAAAATTATAACAGCTGGACAAAATGGGATGAAGGAAGCGATGACAGGAGATGAAACAAGAGATTAAAGTTGAATAAGAAGCAATGAAAGAGGAAATTAAAGCTGTGCAAGAAAGTATTAAAGAAAAAATAAAAGCGAGACAAGCTGAGATGAAGGAAGAATTAAATCCGAGAAGAAATGAAATCTGTTCAAGCCAAAATGAAAGTAGAAACCAAAACTATATAAAGTGAAATGAAAGCTGGACAAGAAGAAGTGAAGGAGTACAAGAAGATGCTCAGAAGAAATTCGTCAACATGAATAATATTGTGAAAAAGTTTGAAAAGAAATTGACTGTGGAGTGCCAGTTGCCAATACAAATTTTTGCATGCCTTCAGTATGTAAAGTAAAATGTCCTGTGTATCACGAACAAAGCATTTGGACCTATTTTCAGGTGCAATTCGATGGTACTACAGAAACCAATGATTGGGATGAAAAAGCAAAAGCTTGTCACCTTGCATGTCACCGAGGTCTTTCAGTTGATATTTTACAGACACTCTTGACAAATAAATGTCTGGAGTTTGTAGACCTGGCGAATGCCCTAGAACTCTGCCATGGAGAAAATAATTTAAAAAAGACGCCAGAGTTCAATTTAAATCACATTGCTAAAAGTCTGGAGAGAGTCTACAGGAGATGATGTCTAATATTGAGACTTTTGCAGCTGTCCTTTGCAGACTTTTTTTTGTTAGGGAAAATCTTGCAACCTAGTATTTTCTAGATGCTACTTGTGATCCAGATATTTAGCCTCCCTTTCTCATGTCCGAAGGCAAAAATGTGAGAGCTCCTCTAGCTAGCAAGTTTGAAGTGTCTTAATAGGCTTCATTGGCTTATCTTATGTACCATGGAAGTGACTGATAGCATTTCGGAATCTCAGATGTGCAGTATGAGGAACATAAGATATGCTTCAGCTTCAGAGACAAAATAACAACAAATTCAAGCAGTTGTCTGGCTCATTTACGAAAGTATTAGTATGCTGGATCTGCAAGAAAGAGGCCATATAAGGAAAACGTGCCCGCTATTTGAGCAAGAGAATAAAGGGGCATTCCTTTCAGAAAATACCTCATTAAAGACCTTCAATTTCATCGTTGCATGGAAGAGATGATGGACATCATGGGTCATATAAATAACATCAAATGCAAACTGATTCTAGACACATGTGAATGTGACAATCATTAAAAGTATTGTAGCTTGCAGAAATTACTATTTTTGTTAGGGTGAGCATTTATCATTATGTTGCTAATGCAGCGGACATTTATGACACATGTATTCTTAGACTGAAATTTTTAATAAAATGTGGATTTGACCTGGACTTAAAAACAACAAATTACGGATAGCCATTGAAAATATTCCTTTTTTAGGAACAGAAATGCAAGACATTCTAGAGTGTAACACAGTTACTGCAGAAGATATTTTATTATCTAGGCATAGTGAGTGTTTGGTGAAAGGAATCTGGGAAGAAGGCCCAAGAATTCGTTGCATGACTGTAACAGATTTTCCATTTCTGGAGTATAAAGAAAAATGAATTGTGGCTGCAGTTTTAGTGGATGTTTCAAGAGACTATGTACCTGTCCAAATCAAAAACATTAGTGACAGACCCAAAATAGTCCATAAAGGGGAGCAGTTAGCTTCATGCTTTACGGTAACCAGTGTAATATGTGGTTATCTTAAAAAACAGCTGTTCCAAACATTTAAACACCATCTTAAGCAGTATCGACAGACTAAGTAGTACAGAACAGGAGGCATGTAAAAGCCTCATTTCTGAATGAAGTAAAATCTTCTGCTTCAAAACACATAGGATGCACTAGGCTAACTCAACATAGAATCGATATCAGTAACCAGTTCCTAATTAAACAAGTTCCCTGAAGATTTTGACTCACTAAGAAAGAAGAAATAGACAAGCCTTTAAAAGACATGCATGGAAATGACGTGATCGACCCATCAGAAAGTTTTTGGGCCCCAGCAATCATTTTAGTGAAGAAGGATGGTTCTACAAGATTTTGTGTTAACTATAGAAAACTCAATGGCAAAGAAAGACAGTTATCCACTGCCAAGAATTGATAATACTTTAGATATTCTTTTTGAAGCAAGTGGCTTTCTACTCTAGAGCTCAAGTGTAGCTACTGGTTAGTGAAAATCCATTCAGATGATCCAGAAAAGAAAACATTTACCACCGCTGACAAAAACTCTGGCAATATCAAGTAATGCCTCTTGGATTTTGCAGTGTGTCCATAACATTTGAATGTTTAATGAAGACCATGCTGAGAGGGCTTTCTTGTGAATCCTGCCTTGTCAGATATAAATATTGTTGGGAGATCATTTGAGGAACATCTATAAAATCTTAAGCAGGTATTTGAAAAATTTAAGAGTGCTAATTTAAATTCTTCAAAATGCAAACTATTCCAGAATGAAGTCTCTTATTTAGGACATATCATCTGTACGGAGGGTCTAATACTGATCCTGATAAAATTGGCAGTGTCAAAAAATGGCACAGACAACAAAATGTTCATTAACGGAGGAGTTTCCTTGGCTTAGACACTTATTACCGTCAGTATGTGAAGAACCTCTCTTACATCGCCAGGCATAGGTTAATGGAAGCTGACAAGAAATATGAATGAACGGCAGAGTGTAAAGATGCCTTCAATCAGCTTCATTAAATGCTAGTTTCAGCTCTTATTCTGGCATATCCTGAACCTACTGAGAGCTTTATACTATATACTAATACTAATAAAGAAATAGGGACAGTTTTCTCCCTGGAAATATGATGGCAGGAATGTGTCATCACATATTTTAGCAAGTGCTTGTCAAAGCTCAAACGAATTATTGCATATCAAGGACAGAACTCTTGGTAGTTGTTAAATCTGTACATCATTTCCAACATTATCTCTATAGATGCAAATGTTTTCAAAATATAGTAGTTATCATTTCTCAGATCCTTTAAAATCTTTTATGTACTGTCACATTTGTATAGGTTTGATATTCTCTCGTAACTTAAAAAAATTGATACGTATGTGTATCCATTATGTATTTTACTTTAGTTATCAGAGAGCTATATTATCTGTTGTAAAAGAAATAAAGGAGACTGAAAACTATGAATAAATTTTATTGAAGTTTCATTTTACAAGTTGTTATACACAAAGCCAATTTTGCCCTTCTTGAAACAGAATAGTCGATAATCCAGGGGGAAAAAAAAAAACCTCTCTACTGTTCGATCGCCGAAGTGTGTCTCACATACACATGGCAATCCTAACCATCAAAAATAATTTCTAAATTTTAGTTATAAATTTATTACTTAACTTTAAAATTTCCACAATTTTTGTATGTCCTAATTTTTGGAAGGTTTTCAGTATTGCATATTTTAATTACTGCAATTCTTTCAATGTAAATATCAAATCATTGTTATTATTACTGGGTTTGGCATATGCTTTTACCAGTTTCTAATAAACTGTAAGTAAAGGCATCTTAAGTTTCCCACAAACAAACTAGGTTATAAACTTATGTAGCAAAGCCTGCCATGAGAATTATTGATTGTTGTAGCTGTTTTAATATAACTCACATTTGCCGTAATTTATTTAGAGCCTTGCTGCAATGTCCTAGTTCACAAAATAAATTGCTGAAACTGTTAGAAAAATAAATGTAGCGCAAAACTTCCTTAACATGTTAAGCGCGGCGTCAGTCCATGGGGACTGACAGTGAACTTTTCGTTTGGGTGACGTCGGTTCATGGGACAGGCAGTATCAAGGTTAAAAAATAAATGTTATAATTTTAATGGAGTTTATTAAATATTCTAAGCAAAGATGTGGTTTGGTAAAATCCGGCCATCCAAATTGCTGCTCTAAGTCCTCGGACGAGTCGGGTGGTCTGGGCTTTCGACATATTACAAAAGAGGTTCCCGGCCGTCCAAACAGTTACCTTACACGTTTCTGGTAGGTCGGACGGTCTGGGTCTCAACAACAACATATTACAAAAGAGGGTACGGTGTGGATGCCTCCCCCACTGGGTTCCGGTCTAAATTGGGTGGCACTTCTTGGCCGTCCAAACAGTTACCTTACATCATTCTGGTAGGTCGGGTGGTCTGGGTCTCAACAACAACAACATATTACAAAAGTCCGGCCTCTCAAATAGTTGCTGTAAATTCTCTGGGTCAGTCAAGGATCTGGGTCTGCAACATATTACAAAAGTGATGACATGTCTGGTTAATTTTCTGTCTGTATTGCTCTCGAAACGGACAGTGAAATACAATTGTCACCTCAACTTGCGTGTTATTTTCTGTTTATACTCTGACCGAATACCTCGCCGAGCGATCGCCGCTGTGTGCCACCTGAACTGTAGGTAGAGCAAGAACAGCTCCGTGCTCAACATGTTAATAACACAGCATATAACAAATAAGTAGCGGTATTAAATGGTCTCGTAGGTATAAAACAGATTCCTTCAAGACAAAATATAGCATACATGTCAGCAAAAATAAGACGTCTGTCCACAGATGCCTTCACCCTTTTCAATTCTAGTTCATAGTCAGAACTGGGACACAATGGCAGGCCCATAGAGTGTGTGTGTGTGTGTGGGGGGGGGGGGAGCCGGGACACATTCTTGGGGTCCATATTGCCTGCAAGGTCGGGATTAATGAACAATTTTTTTCCCACAAAGTTTTTTTTCAGTCATTGGATCCAGAATTATTTTTTCCCTGGGCCCGCTCTCAAGGTTTACCTAGTGGCATACTTTTATGGAATGGAATGAAGCTATTGCTCCAGGGTACTGAAAGAGAAGGGGTATTGCACAGAACAAATTTTGGTTTAAAGACTAAAAACTATGTATTATGGGAAATGGTGTCTGAAATTATTTGCTCCAGGGTGCCAAAAGTCTAGTTACACCACTACTGGGACCGTTGTGATGTCATTTACTTTGGTTCTTTTCACTTGAATATACCATTTCACCACATGTACTTGCAGTTAATAAGATTTCAGATCTTGTTTTTGATGTCATGGCTCTAACAAGCAGCTTCCTAACCCTAAGGAAGATCTAAAGGAAGGTCTGACCTTAAGAAAGAACCAAAGTAAATGACAATGATGGGGCCCATTATTGTGAAGGGATCAGAAACCACCAATAAGGAGAGGTATTTAAAGTTTAAAATTGCGACAAGCGTCCATGGCCGAAATCGTGTTTGAGGAGTTGTGTTAAGAGAGTTATGATCTAGGGATAGAATTATAATCTCCATATCGCAGCTCCTGTATGCTTTGCATGCCACTGTATCCAGAAAAGAGCATTTTTTAAAAATTTTGCATTTTTATGAAAAAACGTCATTGTTAATTTTGAAGAGACCGTTTTCTGAGCTGGCATGTGGAATTTTTGATGTGAATGACATTTATGGTTGGGGTTTCACTGGCTCAAATTAGAGCAATACAAAAAATGTAACACTTTGGACACTTATATCTGTAAATCTGTAGATGAAAATCTAAATAATTTATACTTGTTTTGTTGAAAATAAGGTAACATTTATAAATATTGTTACGAATGTCACTGTGCCTTTATTCAAATAATGCATAGTGGACCTTTGCTCTATTCAAGAAGAAAACACCTTTACAGGCAGACATTCCTATTACATGAATGGAGAGTTGCCATATTTTGAATTTCGGGGTGGTGGTACTTGATTTGAGGATTTATCGGCAACTTATCAATTGTACTAGAACTTTCATGACATAATGAATATTCTTGAAGATACAAGCCCCTTCTGGAAGTGCGGAGAGTATATAAAAGGAGTCATCGCTCAGTTGAAGAGTATTTGACGTGATACAAGCTAAGTTGAATTGTGAGATATTTTAGTGTTTGGAGAATAGTATCTGCTATTTTGTGAATTAGCTGAGCATTTAATTGCTGTTTTATTGTATCTGACCGCTGTTTAGTGATCTTGTAAGATAGTTTTGAAGCTATTTGTTATTTCAAGCTATTGAACCTGTTTATGCTTATTAGTGTTTTTAAATAAAAGTATTAGTTATCTAGAAATTTGAACTCATTCTTGTATCCTGAAAGTGCAACCACAATTTCAGAGGATATGCTGTAACATATTGGTGTTAGAAGTGGTATTTCTGGAAACTTGACAAGCGGTTAGGTATGGCTCCCCCAAATAGAAAAATGATGGAAGACCAGTTACGTGATATGATGGAATAAGAGTCAGACAAGAAGCTATATAGAAAGACATGAAAGCAGTGAAAGTTGGACAAGAAGCTATGAAGAAAGTCATAAAAACAGTGCAAGCCAGACAAGAAGTGATGACAGAAAAGTTGGAAGCTGGATAGGAAGCTATGAATGAAGACATGGAAGCAGTGAAAGCCTGACAAGAAGCTATGAAGGAAGACATGAAAACAATGCTATCAGGGTAAGAAGTGATGATAAAAAAGATGGAAGAAAAGATTAAAGTCTGACAAGATGAGATGAAAGATGTAAGCCATACAAGACGAGGTGAAAGAAGAAATGAAATTAGATTAGAGCCAGACATGAAATGATGAAAAAGGAGATAAAAGAAAAACAGTTCGACAAGAAGCAATGAAATAAGAGATTAAAGCTGTAAAAGAAGATATTAAAGAAGAGATGAAAGTGAGACATATGGAGGCGAAAGAAGAAATTAAGTCCAAGATGAAAGAAGAAATCATAATTATACAAACTGAGATGAAAGCTGGACAAGGTGTTCATCAGAAATTCAGCGATGTGAATGAAACTGTGAAGAAGATTAAAATGAGATTGATTAATGGCTGTGGAGTAAAAATCGTCAGTTGCCAATACAAATTTCTGCATGCATCACTGCAAAGTAAAATCTCTTGCATATGATGGACAAAGCATTTGAATGAATTTTCGGTCATAATTCGATATAATCACAGAAGTGAACAATTGGGATGAAAAGATAAAAACTTGTCAACTCACTGCTTCCCTTTAAGGTCCTGCAGTGGATGTTTAACAGACGCTTCCAACAGAAAAACATCTGAACTTCACGGCCAGCTTCTAGCATGCATTGCTTTGTCTTCCTTCATAGCTTTTGTCTGGCTTTTATTAATTACATCATTTCACTTAACTTTCTTCTATTGTTTTTTCTAATTGGGGAGCCATAACCACTTGCCAAGTTTCCAAAATTTCCACGCCTGACACCAATTTGTTACGATGTATCCTCTGGAATTGTGGCTGTGCTCTCAGAACTCAAGTATGAGTCCAAATTTCTGGATAACTCGCACGTTTATTTACAAGCTCAGCATAAACAGGAACAATATACAACAAATAACTATAAGATCACTAAACAACTACCAGGTATAATAGAACAGTAATTAAGTGCTCCACTAATTTCACAAAACAGCAGATACTATTTTCAAAACAATGACATATCTCACAATTCAATGTAATTCACCACTTCAACTACTTTCCAACTGAGCGATGCTTCCTTTTATATACTTTCCATAGAAACTTCCAGAAGGGACTTGTATCTCTAAGAGTATTCATTATTTCAAGAAAATTCTCATACCTCCAAAAGTCACCAAATCAGGAAACCCTGCACAATGTTCAAATATGACAACCCTACATTGATGTAATAAATGGCTGCCTGTAAAGGTGTTCTTCTCGTCTGATTCTCATAAAAGTGTCCAGTGAAGGCAAGGCATTTTACATGTTCGTAATGTATCATTTCGGAACAGATTCATAGTTTTTGAAATAGAGTGGTTATAATTTCGATATTTTAAACTTCTCAAAAGGTGGTTTAAATTTTGATATTTTAACATTTTGAACTATTTTGAAAAAGTATGTAATTTTGATATTTTAATATTTTTTAAAGGTAATTCTAATTTTAATATTTTGAACTATTTTGTAAAAGTGGTTTTAATTTCGATATTTTAATATTTTGAACTTTTTGAAAAGGTAGTTTAATTTTAATATTTTGAACTATTTTGAAAAAGTTTTTTCAATATCTATGTTTTAATATTTTGAACTATTTTGAAAAGGAGATTTTAATTTCGATATTTTAATATTTTGAAAAGGTGGTTCTCATTTTGATGTTTTAATATTTTGAAGTATTTTGATAGGTGTTCTAATTTTAAATTATTTTGAAAAGGTGTCCTAATTTTGATATTTTGTACTATTTTAAAAAGGTGGTGGTTCCATTTCGATAATCTGCTCGTATTAGGGCATTACTCTGCTTCATTCTTATATGTGAAAGTAAATATTTAATTTCGCTGCATGTGTTTGAGGTTTCGATAATGGAAAACAACAATCGGACGGAGATATTACACTAGTGGACCTTTGACATTTAGACTAAGCCTTCAACGCGTGCTTGAACATATACATTAAGATGGTGCGGTTACTGCATATTATTCCTAAATAAGTCAAGGTCATGCGGTGAGAATGCATTATTCAGGCTCGGCAGACGATAACTACCTTTTGGGCTCTGTTTTCCAAATTTTATTAAGCATGCTATGCCATTTAGTTTGTGCTACCTGTTGCTTAGGGGTTTTATGTTAGGTACTTGGGGAAGGCTGGCTAAAGGGAATTGTAATGATTTTTAAGCAAATGAGAATGGTCAACGGATCTGTCCACGTTTCCCCCGTTCTTTTTACTTTTCCTATAATGCATAGTATGTGTAAAAGAGAAGATGAAGAATTGTGATGAGGATGAAAAATCCGACTTATGGATTTTGTTGGATGTACACGTTTTGCGTATTCACGAATACGAATCAACCAACTTTTCAGCGATGTCTCTCTGTGTTTTGTGAGGAGACGATATCGCTTGAGCAAATCGAATTAAATTTGCACCGATTATTTCAACCACTGATGAACGTCGGAGGCCTATTCATTTTTTCGGTGATAGAAATAAAGGTTGTCAATTTTTTGCATATTTTTTCGAAAACTGAAGAATTCACTCGGTGGTGGTGGTGGTGGTGGTGGTGTGTGTGTGTCCAAACCATTGCAGGTAACGGCATCCATGAACTAGCTTTGCGCCAATGCTTTCCCCAAAATGAAATAACGAGTATCTGCAATGGCAGCAAAGAGAAAAAAAAATCTTGGGGAAATGGAAGTCGTCAAAATTGTGGCACACAGCAAGTTTTCTTGCTAACTATGCTAATGAGTGCATAATAATCGCTAAACTGGTCCATCGATGTTATGTCCACTGGAAGTGCCATCCTAAGAAGCTATTGCTCCGGACGTTATTGATGAGTTTGACAGAGACCCCCTTTCATCAAGGCTGTCTGGAAGAAGTTTTGTTAAAGTTTGGCCTTGCTCACAGGGCCGCCTTAACTCTTGCCTGGGCTCTTAGGTAAAATTACATTTTAGGTATCCCCCCAACCTCCCATAAAGCTTTTATTGTAAAAAAGTGGTACATGGGAGATGAACCCCCCAGTATTTGCATACTTTGTCTATCGTCAAAAACACCTGCATGCTCAGGGGCCCTAGGCGATCATTCGGGATCTATATGGGTCAACGAGCTCACTTTTTCTCAGCCTTCCCAACCTTTTCTCAATTCTACAAACCGGTTTAGACTCACCTGTCCTGTGGTCTTTAGCTACTTGCGTGTTTAATCAAGGAGCCTTGTGTTTAATAGCATTTCTCATTTGTTACTTCACTTCTGCCCTGTTGATGACTCGTCATCTGTTAATAGCAATTATCGATTCGATGCTGCCATCGACAAAAATGTAAGGTTTTCTTCCGGCTAATAGAAGGTTTGGATAGGAATCTTTCGAGAACTTACGGCAGAGTGAAGGAGATCCGGGAAGGCATGCCCGATGACGTCATCCAGATAAGTGCTACTCGGGGACGACAAAAACATGCGGAAAGGTCACCATCCTTCTCTCGCACTTTCTTCAAAAAAGTGCCAAGACTGAAGTTGAAATCTGACCGTTGTAAGAATAGATGTGAATAATAAGCAAAAAATGGCAGTTGTGTCGTATTCGTATGCGGGTAATTTGGCTTTGAAAAAGAGTAAGAACTCTTAAGAGTTCTTAGACTCTTCTTCTTAAGAGTTTAAGCAGCACTTCGAAAAATGTAACCATATCAGGAGTGTCATTTCACCATATTCTAAGGGATGGTGGGCAAAATCCAATCATAAGATTTTGTTGTGACTTGTAGATATGACTATTTTTAACACTTGTAACTTTTTTTAACTGTATTGAACTACTAAGTTGTTTCAAGGATATAATGAATCAATTTTCACATTGACGCATCAATTTTATGTGTTCTGTTAGGCTTTGAGGAACATAGTACAAAGTATATGTTAAAGTAAAAAAAATATATCTATATAGTTTATTTTCTATTTATTCAAGTGTATATAAAAATTACTTCGATTAAAAAACATAAATAATAAATATTAGATTTATGTTTTTTTTTTTAAACTTCTTATGAATTCAGAATTTACACGAAGGGTAAAATGAATCATGCCCCCCTCCTTCAAATGCCGTCCCTGAACCATATGAAATAAAATTATTCTTACAAATAGCATCTTATTGCATTCAAACCAAATTTCTTATGCCATTTGCACAATAACAGAATACAATACGCATGACATGCAGTGTTTCGTGGAATAGGTAAATAATTAGGTAATTATTAAATGTTATTGGAAAATGAGAATGAAATTTAAGTACAACCAGGAGGGGCCCGTTGTCACTTTGCACGGGCTTATTCAGCGGCAAATCAAGTCACCTATCTCTAAATAGGCAGATTATGCTCTATCTATTAAATTGAGCTATCGTGACTATTCTTTCAAAAGAAAAATGTTAACATTTGTTACACAAAAATAGTCATTTTATATGCGAGTTTTTTTTATTTGAAAAGCGAATGGCATTTAAAGACTGTTAACATGCACCGTTCTCGAGATATTGCGTTGTTTTCTATTTCAAATTTAAAAAAAAAATATTGAAGTAAATAATTATATATATTTACTATTATCAAATGATTAAAAATTTGGATATTTTTAACTAAAATAAACACCAGTGTTTAAGAAGCTATCCCCAGCTGTTTTCGATATATTAGAAATTGTTGTTGTTACTAATCTATGTTGTTACTAATCTTAACTGGTCTAGCCTCCATGAGATCAAAAACACTCAAAAAGTCCAAGACGAGGAGGGGACTCTGTGTCAAATCCTCTTTGACAAGCCCCAGGCAGGACAGAAGATAATCAGGGGTGGATTGATTGATGTTACATCCACAAATGGGGAAGATCTTCATCATGCTGGGGATGGGTTTATGGAGCACCTGGTCAAAGAGACCGTATCTCCGAGATGAAAATGTATAGCTCAATATTTGAAAATATTTGAAATGCTCCAAAAGAGGGGATGAGGATGGGAAAAGCTGTTGTAAAAGGCAGTAAAGTGAGAGAGGTGCATAAGTCTCAATCTCAGACAAAAAAAGGGGGGCCAAACTTTTTTTTTCCAAGTTCCAACATCCAAACGAGAAGTTGAAATTCAGTTAATAGGCAGTGCCAGTAGTATAGGGAAGATCTTATTGCCCTGATCAAATTTAAGGCATTTCAAGTGACCACTTAAGAGTCTGGACAGAGCAGTCCGCTGGACACGATTGCCCGCAAAAGCTGTAGTTCCACCCGGCCCCTTGCCACAATACCAGTCATGTGCTAGAGAAGAACGCGAAGAAGTGGCAGTGGTAGATTTAACTCTTGAGCAGATCTCCCAAAAAGTCAAGATGTTAGAGGTCAAATTCATTGAAGTTCCCTCCTTAGCCAGGGTATCAGCCATATCATTGCTTGCTGCTAAGTCCAATATGCGATGGGATCCACTGCAAATGGATATTATGGCGGTATGAGAGTTCCCGCAGTAAAGTAAGAATAGAGATTGAGGTTCTATCACCAGCACGAGACCAGTTCAGAAGGTGTTGGATAGAGCTGTCAAAATCCAGATATCTTTATAGGTGGAGCAGTGTTTAAGGAGCTATCCCTAGCTGTTTTCGACATATTAGAAATTTTATTTCAGCTGTTATCTGTTCATCGCGTTTGACGACACATTTAGAGCAATGTCGTCAAGTTGGCAACTTTAAAAAAATGTCTTTTAATGTATAATTCAATATCTCCGAAATTTCATTTTTATTTACTTTTGAGTTGATGAGATTTTATTGAATTGAAAATACTCTTGAATTTTATAATTATAAAGGTTACTTGGTTTTTCAATAAGTACAATTACACTTTGTGCGAAGGATAAGAAAAACTTAAGCAACGTATAATAACACAATAATGCAGCATTCAGCTGTTTCGAGGATACGCTGGATCCCCTGTTAAGTACAGAAAAATATTTTTTTCTCTAGATAATTATTTATTTTATTTATTTTGTTTTTATAGGCGCAATATTATTATAATAATAATGCAATATACAGATATACAGATACTGTGGGTTTCCGACTTAATTATCTTTATAAAAGTAACAACAAATGTAAAATGTATATTTAGGTATTTTTACCAATGTTAATAGACCCTCGAAAGTTTTCTTTAAAAATCATTTTTGAGTTAAAATCTTTTATTCAGAATGCATTAAATAGTCAGAGGGGTGAATTTCTATACACACTTTATACAAGGTAGGATCAAAAAGTTCGGAGACTGTGCTGATATTTCCAACCCTGATTGGAGGAGAGGGGAACTATTTTACCGTGGCGTAGAGGCACATGTTGCGCGAGATGTGAAAAGGAAGAAGCAGGTCTGTAGTGCTGGTTTTTTCAGACAATGCGTGTCAGTGAATTGTAGTCGGTCGCGTTCGTCAAAAATGGAAATGGTGTTTGAAGAACAACGTGCGAATATCAAATTCTACCAACGTTTGGGGAAATCGCCGACAGAAACATTGTACATGCTGCAGCAGGTACAATGTTTCTGTCTGCGATTTCCCCAAACGCTGGCTGAATTTGATAATCGCACATTGTTCTTCAAACGTCATTTCCGTTTTCGACTAACGCGAACGACTACAGTTCACTGAAACGCATTGTCTGGAAAAACACCTCTTCTTCCTTTTCACATCTCGCGTCACATGTGTCTCTACGCCACGGTAAAATAATTCCCCTCTCCTCCAATCAAGGTTGAAGATATCAGCACAGTCTCCAAACTTTTTGATCCTACCTTGTATATAGTAAGCAGGGAATGAATAATGAAAACTTTGAAGAATTGATTACAAAATGTATGCATATGCGTACATTTTCCTCACTAAATACGCACAAAAGTATATTAGGGGTTCGGGGAACCTACAACAAAATTATTGCGGATTCAAAAAGTGCATTGGACCCACGAAGTCGGCGCCGCCGCATCTGCTAAATATTGATTTGATAGGCGACGGCCAGTCGCTAGGAGCCAGGGCCGCAACTATGGGTCCTTAAATTTTGTATGTGATAAAAAATTCAAGTAGAAATATTTTTTAATTAATTTAAAATCAGTAATAATTATTATTTTAAATTATGGAATATTTTAATAATTATAAATATTAGACATATATCTCTGAAGTCAAAAGTATGGAGGTTTTCTACACGTACAAACCTTCGAATCCTGAGCCAACAAATTTGTTACACGAGTATGTTGATGTTTTGCATGTGTTTTATATGCTACTATAGTATGGGGCCCCCAAATTAACACTTTGACTTGATCAGGCCCTGCTCGGAGCTCCTAAACTTTGACAATCCCAAATCTAGGCGACTTGTGAGTAAGGTGTTAGTTACTTTTAAGCCTTTCTTTACTACAGAGGGAGGGCTAGGTGTCCTTTCTTCCCACGCCACTGACCTCGTTCTCTTTTTCTTCCGGCATTCCACCTTGCGTTGGCGCGCACACCCACTCAGGCTTCTTTCAAGACCTTCCTGTATGTATCTCTCAGTGGTCTTCGGCTAATTGCTTCTAATAGGCCCTGCTCGTCGACTCGGTGCGGCTTATGCACGAAATCTTCCCGAAGTGCCACTATTTCGTCTTCTCCGAAATGATTGGCTCAATTGGTTCTTGAACGATGCATACATTCGGAGCATTTGACGATCTTCACACGTTGGATTATCTGTAGGGCAGTCATTTCATCGCGAGAGAAAGGCAAAATTCGTGGAACTTCGCAAACATTTCGCGGGCGACGATTTACACTAACATTCAGAGAAGTCTGCCAGCTACGAAGCAGTCTACCGGGCTACAATAATTTGTTTTAAGGAGGGGAAGACATGAAAAATTAACAAAGGGAAAATCAAACATGTTTGTAAGGGGACTCACAATTTGTATGGGCGACCCTGAGTGGAGGGTTGAATTTTGTAATATGAAACGTATTATTTTACTAGCTGCATTTCTGTAGATTAACTCAGTGACAACTCCCCCGCCCCATGAGTAGAAGTTCGCAACCTTTTACTATCAGCGAGCACCAGCTCTATGTCGCATTTTTCTAGAGAGAACCAGCTCTATGTTGAATTTTTCTAGAGAGCACCAGAACACCGTCGAATACTTTGAACAAATATCGGTAAATGCTAGTTTTTAAATTAAACAAAAATTGTCAATTTTTTTACAAAGGTTAAAACCAGCTCTGTGTCGAATTTTTCTAGAGAGCATCAGAACACCGTCGAATACTTTGAACAAATCTCGGTAAATGTTAGTTTTTAAATTAAACAAAAATTGTCAATTTTTTTTTACAAAGGTTCATTCTGCGTGAAATTGTACAGCGGGTTGCTTGACCGTTTTATTATTGTTTTATATTCTCACTATAGTTAGAACCATTTATGGTACACCAGGACAATTATTAGTTTTTTTTTTTTTTACAAAAGTTGATTCTACATGAAATAGTACAGCGGATTGCTTGACCTTTTTATTATTGTTTTATATTCTCACCATAGTTAGAACCATTTATGGGTACACCAAAACAATTAATTTTTTTTATAGGGTGCCATTTTGAATCTGGACCTTAAAAAGTGGTTAAAAATATGGATTTTCTGTTTTATTGGCTCAAATTATGTCTGTAACACTTCTAAATAATACGGTGAAATTTCAAAGCTGTATCTTCAGAATTTAAGTAATTATTGTTTTTCTGCACGATGATAGAATAGAAACAACTCGCAAATGAAAACTGTAAATTGTTTTTTTTTTCCATGTTCGATTTTGGTCAACGTTCTAGTTTTTAAAATGCGACGGCTATTTTTTTGTAATTGAGATAGATATTTTACATTTTTGTACACGTTTCTTATTGTGTATTTCATAAAATTGTGCTTTGGAATTAACATTAAGATTTGTAGTTAATTTTAAAAAAAATGTCAAACTAAAAACTGTTTAAAATTCCTTGACGGTCCCTGTGGATGCCTCCCCCACTGGGTTCCGGTCTAAATTGGGAGACACTTCCCGACCGTCCAAACCTTTCACCTTTCTAGTAACTTCCCGGTCGTCCAAATTGTTACTCATGTCCTCTGGACGAGTCGGACGGCCTGGGTTTTCCACACCTTTCTGGTAGGTCGGACGGTCTGGGTTTCAACAACAACAATATACATGACATTAAAAAATCTATATTAAATCTATTGTCAGAAGCATTTAAAATCCATGCACAATTTTGTGCAGTATATTCCAAGGAATGCAAAAGAAAAATTTGGAGCGAAAATATTAACATTTGAAAAAGTGGTAGGAATTAAAATAAATTTTTCTAAAAAAATTTCAATTTTATTTAAACATGTAAATCAGTAAGCCTTTTTTTTTTTGCCAAATTTTGTTTATAATTTAATGTTAAAATATAATGTAACCACAATTTTCCCCATAATACTTAAAATAATATATATATATATATATATATATAATATTTTAAATTTTAAAATCTATTATCTTAGAAACAGTTTAAATCAATATAAATAAAATTGAAAATCTGTCTCTGTCTGTCTGTCCCGTCATCACGTGAGAACGGCTGAACCGAATTTGATGAAATTTTGTGGGTAGCCTGGAAATAGTCCCACTTAAAATTTAGTCCATATTTGGAGTTTCTACGATCAGTGGTTCTCGAAATATTAGTAAAAAACGACATTTTCGTTTGTCTCATCATCATGGGAGAACGGCTGAACTGAATTTGATGAAATTTTGTGCATAGCCTTTAAATAGCCCCCCCATAAATTTAGCCAAAGTTTCGAGTATCTAAGACCAGGGGTTGTCGAGATATTAATGAAAAATGAAACATTTTCCTAGGAGTTCTACTCTCTAACTCCGTGGTTTATCCAAACGAAAAGCTTGAAAATCGTTTGAAAGTGAATTAAAGCCTTATCTCTACGTTTGATGGGAGATTTTTTGCTCGAATTAGTCATTTTCTGAAAACATGAATGTTTGAAACATGATTTAAATGGGAAATCTATCTCCATGGTTTATTTTCACAACCTTTTATTGAACAATGAAAAGTATAAAGAAATCAAAATGGCTATTTAATTTCGCAGTTTATAAGGAAGATTCTATCTTATATCATGTTGTTCAGAAACGCAATTAAATTAAATCTGTCTGTTAATTTTAATTATTATTTTTTCGATTTGAATAATAAATAAATGAATATAAAAATATATTTTAGAAAAGAACGATTTGAATTTTCTTATAGCATTTTTGATTGGATAATATCAATTACAGTCTTCAGGTTTAAACGTTATTATTATTGATATTTTCGGGGATTATTGATTCAGGGATTATTGATATTTTCAAGTTATGCAATTGTTTTATTATGACAAAAATTGTTTAAACTCATATTCTACGTTGTACGAGTAATCTTCTACAAATACACTGATATATCTTCTAATCTACGAGAATATAAGTAGTACAGGAATATTGGCATATGTTTTGATATATATTGGCATATATTGGAATCAATTACGACCTTCTGGTATAAAGAGTACAGGGATTATTGATGTTTTCAATTCATCTCTTTTATTTTGGCAAAGATTTTTGAGACTCATATTGTAATACGGGTAATCTTCTACTAACACACTGGCATATTTTCTAATCTGCGACAATATAAGTAGTACGGAGTTGCATATATTGATTCAATTCCTTTTTTTTTGTGAATCTCCTTACAAAAGGGGCCAGGATGCTTTATTCTTCAGGTTTGCCCGTAAAGATAATTTTGCATAGTGAGAACAGATATTTCTTAAACTTCTCTTTAGGAGCAATAAATTTAATATTTTAACAGAATTTGCACATGATTGCGAATAGGGGCGCGGTAGCCCATTGGTTAGCGCGCTGGAGTTGCACTCGGTAGGCCCGGGTTCGATTCCAGCCACTGCCAAAACTGCCGCCGTGTTCATGCGGAGTACGATCACGTTAAACATGTGGGTCCGAAAGTCCTTCCGAGAGGTTGGTGGTAGGGGAAGGAGGGTACGGTCCCTGTGGATGCCTCCCCCACTGGGTTCCGGTCCAAATTGGGTGGCACTTCCCGACCGTCCAAACAGTTACCTTACACCTTTCTGGTAGGTCGGACGGTCTGGGTTTCAACATTCAACAACATGATTGCGAATTATAAGTTTCTTTATATTATATACTCCGTACGAAGAACGGGTATGCTGCTAGTCAATAAATATATTTCTGAAAGAAATACGAAATATAAATTTTTATACGGTCCCCAGGCCCTACCAATTATATTTAGAAAAATTATCCTCGTACAATTTCATAAAAAAAAACAAAAACTTCCTTTTACGACCAAAATGCAGAGTTCTGAAGCATTAAACTTTGACTTAAGTCGCTTTTCCACGCATAAAAATGCCCATTTCAGGCAACCAACCAATCAGGGTTGGTTGCCTGAAATGGGACCAACCCTGACTATTGACCATTGACCGTATTGACCATTTTTCAGCACAAAAAGTGCTCCAAATTTAAACAGCTATAAGTCTGAATTTTGGTCGTAAAAGGATGTTTTTTTTATTTTGCATAAAATTGTATGAGGATGATTTTCCTAAATATAATTGGTAGGACCGTATAAAAATTTATATTTCGTATTTCTTTCAGAAATGCATTTATTGATTTAAACTTTTTCTAAGATAATAGGTTTTAAAATTTAAAACACTTTTTCATTTGGACGTGTATCTCTGTGACTAACGGTTGAGGAAATAGCCAGTGGGCACAGATAGCACTGGACACCCTATATACCGGGTGGTCAGAATTAAAATACCCCTACTCTGAGCTCTCTATACATCGAACTACTCAGTGTAAAGGCTCCAAAATTGTTGAACCTACTATTCAAGACATGGGGGAAAGGGATTCCGCGAAAAAAAAAATAGTTCCAGAAACACAGATAGGTGGCGCTGTACAACAGAAAATATGCTGAAAAGATACAAAATACACATTTGTAACACATTTTATTCGAATGTACCAAACATTCATATTACAAGGACCTTATCGATGCAGGGAATGCTGCTCAATATGGTTCCCTTCTTCAAGATGTAAAATCTGCAGTCTGTGGACAGCTTGTTCAACTGCAGATCGTAATTGGTCGATTGAGATGCTTCTCACATGCAGAGTGACCAATACTATACTGTCTTTCAAATCTGCCAAGGTTACCAAACGTTCTCGATAAACAAGATTTTTTAAGTATCCCCACAGCCAAAAATCACAGGGATTAAGATCTGGAGAACGAGATGGCCAGGTTGTCGGAAACGCACGACTAATTACTCTATCATTAGTAAAATGTTGCCGAAGAAACTGCTGTACACAGAGTCCAATATGTGGAGCGCTCCATCTTGCATAAAGGTAATTGAATCAAGACATTGGTGCTGTTGCAGTTGGGGTACAACAAAATTTTCGAGCATGTTTTTGTAGGTACCTCCTGGCCGTCACGGTGCATGTCACAGGGCCATTGGGAGTAGCCTCTTCGAAAAAGAAAGGTCCTAGAATGAATGTGGCTGTGAATCCACACCAGACTGTAACTTTCGGCGAGTGAAGTGGAATCTCTTGGAAGGTACGAGGGTTTTCCGTGTCCCAAATGCGACAGTTACGGGTGTTGACTGTTCCGCTTCATCCCTCCATAGAATCTGCCATGGCCACGATGCATCCACTTCAACTCTAGCCAGATATGTCAATACAAAGGTCAATCGGTTCTCCCTGTCGATGGTCAGCAAGTGGTGATTGTGACTAATTTTGTACGGGGAAAAATGCACTATGTTTCTCAGTACGTTCCGCACTGTGCTGTAGGGAACACCCAAGTGTCGTGACACTCCACGTCCACTACTACAGCCTATAACGTTATCCATTGATTGTTCAACAATAGCGGTGGCAACATCGTCAACGACATCTGAACGGGTCGATTTGCGTCCTCGACCCGACTGAACTCCAAGACGTCCACTTTTCTCGAGAGCTTGTGGAAGTAATGGTCCTTTGCGCATACGCAAATTCTTAAGTCGACGAAACTCTTCGAAGTGCAGCTGCAGCATGTCCTTTCTTTTCATAAAACAGCTTCACAAGCAAAGCGCGTTCTAGCAGTGTGACAGCCATCGCTGATAAGAATGAAAATTTCCCAGTTTTATCCCCTTTTATGCCCAGAACATAGTAGCTGCAAACCAAGGGTTTATGCAAATTTTTGTGCTTACAGTGCGAAATTGCAGTTACAATGACAGTTTAAGTTTTTTCACTTTTTTATCTTCTTTTTTTTCATATCAGCAAAAGAAATTAAAAAGGAAAAATTCCATAACGCATATGTTTGTTTTTTTGTGATTATTTTGTGTCTTTTCAGCATATTTTCTGTTGTACAGCGCCACCTATTGGCGTTTCTGGAACTAATTTTTTTTTCGCGTAATCCCTTTCTCCCTATGTCTTGAATAGTAGGTTCAATAATTTTGGAGCCTTTACAGTAGTTCGATGTATAGAGAGCTCAGAGTAGGGGTGTTTTAATTCTGACCACCCGGTATATATATATATATATATATATATATATATATATATATATATATGGATAGGGTACTATTTCCTCTTAATTTTTCTTGCCGGGACGGATTAAAATTTGAATTTTCTAGGGTTCACGGAAATGGCGGCAATTCTATAACTACTTGAGATAACTAAACAGACATTTTTGCCACAGAAAGTAGATATTACGAGTTTTTCAGATTAGGTATTTAAGTTGTATTTAGTATTTAGTTTAATAAGATTAGAATGGTCTTAAATTCAGCAAATATGAATTGCAATATCGCCATTTTCAGGTGGCTATAACTCCAGAAGGGCTGAAAACAGGAACTAATGTTTCCTCATATACTAGAGGAAGACAGCTTTTAGCTTATCAAGAAAATATTCACTTTTTAAAGCCTCTTTCTACTGTTTCTTAACACTAAACTTGCCAAAATTTCAAAAATTGCATATTTCAAGACCAAACAAATATCCTGGAAGGAGGACTTAAAAATTTGGTATTTTTTGTATTAACTGTTCTATTGGTACCTTATAAGTGAGTACCAATAGAGAGTAGTTAACACAAAAGTTGGGTTTCATTTTATAGTTCAGTCTGGTTTTAGAATTATGGGGACTCACAGTGTGGTAAAAAAGCATTCTCATGGCAAACAAAAAGTTTTAATTTTAAGTTGTTATGAGCAAATGTAATGCATAACATTAAAAACACTCTTTAATTAAATGTATTATTATACCTTATGATATTTTGGGTTTACCTTATTGGTCAGTCAGGGTGAACAGGAATGTTCCAAATTTTATATTAAAATTAAGATGAATTACCATCAAATTAAGGCTAGAATACATCAGAAATGAAGTTTATATTTTCCAATTATGGAGGGCATGAAATCTTGCATGCATTATGACCAGTAAGGTATGAACATTTCATAATATATATAATTGCTTTTAATGCTATATATTATATTAGCCCATATAATAGTCCACATGTATAAATTTTTTGTCGTAAAAGTACTTTTTTTTCCACGCTTTAAGTCTTTATAATTCTAAAACCAGACTGAACCAGAAAATGAGGATACCAATAGTTAACACAAAAAAATTCAAATTTTTGGCAAGTCCCCTTTCCATATATTTAATCTTAAAATGTAAAATTTTTGAAATTTTGGTACGTTAGTGCTAAAAAACAGTAGAAAGGAGTTTAAAAAATGGATTTTTTTCTTAATTGGTTAAAAGCTGTGTTTCCTTTAGTTTGTGAGCAAAAAATAGAGCCTGGGTTTTAGCCTTTCTGGAGCTATTATAGCCACCTGAAAATGACGATTTTGCAATTCATATTGTAATCTTGTTATATTAAAAACTAAATGCAACTTAAATATATATTTTGAAAGCTCAAAATGCCTACTTTCATGCGAAGAGTTTATTTCAGATGATAGAGTTACCGCCATTTCCATGAACCCTAGAAAATCCAAATTTTTGTTCGTCCTAGGAGGTAAAATTAAGTCCAAATGCAAAATGCTCCCTCTCTCCCTACAACAAAAATAATAATTGTTTTGGTGTGCCCATATGGTCAGAATGTTAAAAAAATGGTTAAGCAATCCGCTGTGCTCATTTTACGTGTAATGAACCCATATTAGGTAGTTATGTTCGAAAAACAGTTATACACAGAAGAAAGATTAAAGCTACCTTTTATGCATTAAATTTAATAATGTTAGTTTCCATTGTTTTTCGGTAAGAAAGTGTGTCACCCAAAATTGTATATGTCATTATATATTGTGGAAAAATTAAAGTTTTCGTTGTCAATGCGCATTTCAATATATTTAGGAAATACACAATTTTAAAAATATCAACAAACCCCCGCATAAAAATTATTTTGAAAATTTTGATACAATTTTCAGATGAAAATGGGTCTACTTTGAGCATGTTTGGTTTCTTGAATATTTACCAGTTTAAACAGCTGACATAATTTCCTAGTTTGTTTTGATTCTTTATATTTTTAATTTACTATTTGCCAGTGTTAATGATTTATTTGTTGTTTTCAGGTGATTTATTCGAATTGTAACTTAATTATTAATTAAAACACTTAGTTAAATGCTGCAGTGTCTTGTAAATTATCGTTAACATTCTGTGTTTAATGATGCAAGATAAAGTATGTGAACTAGACAATATAGAAATTTCAGTGGCAACAAAAGAAACTAACTTTAAAAATAATTTAGTGGCATTGAAGTGAATAATTTTATCTCCTCATGTAATACAAACTTTTCTCTTTAATTTGGCACGATACCTTATATCCACAATGCGGGGGAAGTCATGGGAGCAATAAAGTACCACCAATTCACTCTTTTTCTTTTATCTTACCACTTTTAGTTTTGCATTTTGCTTATCGTATTCATTTCTTGGTATCATTTTATTTGGATTTCGGTGAGTCATTGTTCTTAGTACCGCTCGTTGACTTCGCATTTGAGTAAATGGGGGGGGGGGGGTAGAGATAATATTTAGATTACAATGCTATCGCGTTTTGAATCTTTTATTTCGTCCGTAAATATGTGAAACTAGGAAACTCCGTGTGAAACTAGAAAATAAAGAACGTTTTGTTTTTTATAGCTTAAGAGTAATTATAATTCATGAAATTTATATGTTGCCACCTCTAATGGCAGCAAGAAAACTTGTTAATTGCTATAATTGTACGAACCTCCACGGGGACTGACAAATTTAGTCGTACCACGTAGCCTGTATAAAATTTCATAAAGATTGAGCCCAGGCTTACAGAACCCGCCTAAAGAGAGCGTTTCCAAAGTTAGGATTTTACTCGCTTTTTCCCTCATGTAATACCAACTTCTTTTCTTTAATTTGGCACGATATATCCATAATTCTAGGGAGAGTCAAAATGCTGGGAAAGTCGGTGCAATCCCAACTTTTGCAGATAACAGCATCCACGGATCACTTTCGCGCATGCGCAGTTTCTGCATGGAATAGCCGGTGATACCAGTAAAGACAGATGAAGGTTCGTAAAATTGTGGCACATAGCAAGTTTTCTTGAAACCATTGCAGGCTACAGATACCGGCTACTCATAAAAAAAAATAAGATTTTTGTCGGATTTCCCGAAAAAGATTAATTGTATTTATAATTCTTTGATTAGTTCAATAGTTTATTTTAACATTTAATTCTGTCACAATATTTATTCTAGTTTACATTATCCTGTTTTTGAAATTGAAAAAATGAAGTGAATATTTTTATTTAGTTTATTTATAGAATATAAATTGTAAAAGAAAAAGAAAAAAAAAATTCTCGCCTTATTTTCAAAAATGCTTATTGTAACCCCCCCCCCCCCCTCCCAATCTCACTGCTTGTGTCATGCTTTTAAAAGGACAGCTGGTATTGAAATTCTACGTTATTTTTGCTGGTCTATACCTAAGCGCGTACAAGTGCGGATAAGGATGTTGTTTAACCTACCCGTATCGGTATCCATATTTAACATCCACATGTAAATTCTTTCTCGGAAGCTCGGGATTTCCCCCAACTAGCGAACTGTTTATATGAATGTCCATGACGTGGGGCAACCACTGAGTTCATGTGTTTGGAAGGGGGAAAGAGGCTTGGTTTCTTTTTTTAAACGTTGACTTTCTCACGACACACTGACACTCAAAGTTAACGCCTAAGGAACGGGTGTGCTAGCTTTGGCATTGTTTCGCTGTTTGACGTTTTATTTTTACTTTCTCCATACAGAGGATGTTTACACATTTTTAGAACAATATTCCCCGCAATGTAATGTTTAAAATAAAATATTGAAATTTCTTAAATGTTCTGATTGTCCTTCCTCTAAACTAGTGGTCCCCAAGGTATGCGTATCCTAGGGAGTACCTGAGTCGAGTTACGCCAAGAAAGTTTAAAACTTTCTTTTTATATTTTTTTCCGAAGACAAATTTTATATTAACAGAAATAAAAATAAAATTATTTAAAGAGAAACAAATTTATATTTTTAAATTACACGATTATTAACACAATATTTTACTTTACTGGAACGCCTTTTTAGAACAAAAAGTATTCTTGTGCAATTTTAATACGGAGCCTTCGTTTTAGAACCAGCACTTATTTAGAACGCCCCCCCTGCCTTACCCTCAAAAAGAAAATCCCTCATCTATATTTGTTATAGGGAAACAAATTTTTATTACATAGGAAAACAAATTATTTGTCATATCGACCAAAAAAGTTTAGAGACCATTACTCTAAACTATCAATCTATATAGATTTCCAAGATAAGAGAGTATTTGTTAGTTTGTATTTTACTCCACTCCTAGTTCACTGCTTTCTATATGCCTTCCGTTGTTTTAGATGTAGTATTTAGAAAACTCCGTTTTTAACAGTTCAGAAGCACAATCAGTAAAGAAGAAACAAAAAAGAAAATTTGAGTTTTGGAGATAAAATATTTTGTTTTCCATTTCTCCAATGGGCTCGAGTAGATTCCTAGGTAGGGTTATGACTCCCAAAATCCTCCTCTTGGCAACACTACTGGGCACAATAGTCCATTGGTGACGCATCAAGGAACTTTGAAGGAATATAAGCAAATGGCCTTTATACATCATGGTCATACATGTCTTTTTTGTCATATTTTCAATAAATTTAGTGGTAAATTTGGTTACATGACCGGTAGTCTTATCCTGGTGAAGTTCTACTCAAAGACCTGGTACTTCTTTAATTGTAAGAGTTAAAACATTATTTGGGGGGGGGGGGGGGGTAATATAGAGAACTTACTTTTATACATTCTGTTCGACTTTTCTCAACTTTATTTTCCCGTTGTATGAGAAACCATCAATATGATCCTTTATTTCATGATTTTTTACAGCGTTTTCACTTTCCTTATATACATAATGTATAAAGAAAGTATTGTGACGGGGTCGAAAATTCGAATTCGAGTTTTCGACGGGAGAGCACGTTTCAAGCATCCCTGATGACGAATCAAACATTTTTGAAGTGGTGTGTGTGTGTCAGTGAGTCTGTGGAGACGATAACTGACGAACGAATGGACCGATTCGAACCAAATTTGGTACAAAAATCACAATCCGTAAACACTGGAAGCCTATTGTTTTTATACGCAATCGAATGTTCAGACCCCCCCTAAATTTTCGAGTGGAATTTTGAAAATATCGTCAAAAAATCAAAACCGCTAATAAAGTTACGCAAATAGACATTTCTTATGTAATTTTTCATTAGAAAACGATTGACATAAATGTTAGAACGCTAACATGAACCGTTCTCGAGATATTGTACATTTTTAAAAAAAATTATCAAAAAGTCATAAAATAAAAAAAAACATTTTCTATTAAGAAACATGTTCACTTTTCATATGTAATACCATGCGATCAATTGGGTGACATCATTCTCGTGGATCTAACTCATTCCATTCATGAAAAAAGATACTTTAAGTAATACTTTTGTATTTGAACGCCAATAGTCATTTATCTACTGTAAGAATAACTTATTTTTCCGTCCATAACGCTTGGCGAGATTTTGGCGACGAATCTGACGGAATGTCGCCAACTTGGTGACTTTTTGAAATGTTGCCAAATTAACGAAAACCTCGCCAAATGGATAAAAATGACGCTAAATCAATGAAAATGACGACTAATTGAAGAAAATTCAATATCTTGGAAAGAATATAAGTATCTACTATAATAATATTTTTTTAACTATAAAAGTAGTAAATTCATTGCATTATATAAGGAAAGTCATGTGTTGCTCACATCAGATTTTTACTTTCCTTATATACATAATGTATAAGGAAAGTATTGTGACGGGGTCGAAAATTCGAATTCGAGTTTTCGACGGGAGAGCACGTTTCAAGCATCCCTGATCACGAATCAAACATTTTTGGAGTGATGTCTGTCTGTGTGTGTGTGTGTGTGTGTGTGAAAGTATGTGTGTATGTGTGTGTGTGTGTCAGTGAGTCTGTGGAGACGATAACTGACGAACGAATGGACCGATTTAAACCAAATTTGGTACAAAAATCACAATCCGTAAACACTGGAAGCCTATTGTTTTCATACGCAATCGAATGTTCGGAACCCCCCTAAATTTTCGAATGAAATTTTGAAAAAATCGTTAAAAAATCAAAACCACGAATAAAGTTACGCAAATAGACATTTCTTATGTAATTTTTCATTAGAAAACGATTGACATAAATTTTAGAACGCTAACATGAACCGTTCTTGAGATATTGCACATTTTTCATAAAAATTATCAAAAAGTCATATGAAATTAAAAAAAAAATATTTCCTATTGAGAAACATGTTCACTTTTCATATGTAATACCATGCGATAAATTGGATGACATCATTCTCGTGGATCTAGCTCGTTCCATTCATGAAAAAGATACTTTGAGTAATACTTTTGTATTTGAACGCCAATAGTCATTTATCTGCAGTAAGACTAACTTATTTCTTTGTCCATAACGCTTGGCGAGATTTTGGCGACGAATTTGGCGGAATGTCGCCAACTTGGCGACTTTTTGAAATGTTGCCAAATTAACGAAAATCTCGCCAAATTGATAAAAATGACGCTAAATCAATAAAAATGACGACTAATTGTCGAAAAATATTAGGTAAAAATATTAAAAATATTAGTATCAACTAAAAATATTAGTATCGACTATATAAAAAAAAATATTAGTATAAATATTAGTATCGACTATAAAAACCTATTTTTTTTAACTGTAAAAGTAGTAAATTCATTACATTATATAAGGAAAGTCATGTGGTGCCCACATCAGATTTTTTAATTACGGAATATGAATATTTCTCTGTGGAAAGACTGAAAACATAACCTTCTATCCAAAACTTGTTTACGTGCGCCGTTTTTAAAGTAGATTCTTTTCAATTAGATTAAACGATAATTTTCTTTTCGTAAATAATCTGTTGTCAACTATTGAATTATCTTTCTTTTTGTTACTTTTTATCAAAATCGGCCAAAAAATGCGTAAACAATCTCTATATAGTGTAGAAAAAATATTTTTTCTGCCAATATCGAGGTTTTTCGAGATTTCGATTGAAAAATTCGTTTTAAGACCATGGAAACACATTTCGAAGATGTTGGTGCGGATACGATAGTTGTAGAGCGAATGCACATATTGATATGAGATTTTCTGTGCAGATATCAAGTATTAAAAAAATACATAAATTAAAACCACGTAGGACTGTTTGTAATTCATATGATTGATTGGAACACGAATTACTTAAAATTTCGATAATTTTCGTTGCCTTTCCTAGGGAAGATTTTGATATTTCCATAAAAAGAGTATACTCAACTTCGAGCATATAAGAATACGATTCAAGCATTTTTTCAATATCTCTGGGTGTTGTTACGAATGTGTTGAAGACCCAGACCGTCCGGCTCGCCCCGAGGGCTTGAGCATCCATTTGGACGGCCGGTGTTACGAATGTGTGAAATGCTTCGGTGTTTTGCTTTCCCACAAGGGGGAAAACATTTCTTTCTACCACATATATACACGAACCATTGCTCCTAAATATTCAGGCTGACTCAACCGCCATTTTGATTCCAACTGGTCTAGCCAGTTATCGTCTGTCTGTGCATTTTCAGTGGCGCGCGCGTTGAAGACCCAGACCACACGACCAACCCTAGGGTTTACGGTAGCTATATGTGTGGCCGGAGTGGCGCGCGCGTGTTACATCACTGATATTTGGTACGCAATTTAGCTGTAAAATAGGTGCTTTTGTTTTAAAAAAATTGTATTAATTACTCAAGAAAGTAGTCTAGAATGTTTTGATTTTTAGGAGCTTCCGTGAAAGTAACCCGCTTTTCGCCATGTACAGCCATCGCTTCAACTGGGAGTCAAAATGGCCCCTGTTGCGGCAACCTGTATATTTAGGAGCCTTATTGCTACACAGGCATTGCTATTGCGTTAAAGTAGTTACTTGAACTTGGCGATTTTTTAATGACATGGGTGTCAGATTTTGTAAAATATCGCCAACTTGGCGACTTCGAGCAAGTTTCCAAGTCCAATGGAACTTTTCTAGAAATAGTCATTAGTTTCGATGATGTTACTCTCTTTCTAGAGATCTATGGAGAGTATATAAGGAGGCCATCGTTCATGTGGAGAGTTGACTTAATGCGAATTAAAGTGAATTGTGAAATAGACCAGTGTTTTGAGAACAGAATCTGCTGTTTTATGAATTAGTTTAGCATTTAATTGCTATTTTATTGTACTTGACAGGTGTTTAGCGATCTTGTAAGATACTTATCGAGCAATTCGCTATCGGTGTTTCTTTCAGGCAAACATCCGGAGAGGGGATGAAGCTCCTTCCTGGAGACGATTATTCGCCGCCCCCTGTTCGGAGACGTTAACGTAGTTTCTATTTTTGTGACAGCATTCAGATATATTTATATAGGACCAATAGAAAACTTGCCTCCCCCCCCAAAGATTAATTCTCCCCCCTCGGCCAAATTGTCCCGAAAGAAACGCTGTTCGCTGTATGTTGTTCCTGTTTACGCTTATTTGTGCTTTTAAATAAAAGTGTTAGTTATCCGGATATTCAGACTCATTTTTATATCCTGAAAGTATATCTACGATTTGAGAGGATACAACGTTTCAGTATGTCAGAATCTGGATACGATAACAAATTGATAATGTAGCCCATGAGAATGCAGTTTAAGAAAAGGAGACGAAACATAGTGAGCAATCACAATACGACCCAGACTATTATTTAGGCAATCTTTTTTGATGTGAATAACATCTTAAACTATTCCATTTTTCAAGTTAGTTATTTGCTCATATATCAGAAACTAAAAGTGTTAGCTATGAACAATATGCAATAATTTATAGCTCTCAAAAAGTGTATATAATTCGATATAATTTCCACAAGTATATATAATTCGATTTTGGATCGAATGATTAGATTTCGAAGTACAGTGGTTATAATTTCAAAGTTTAGTAGTTATACTTTCGATTTTTAACCTGGATTTTCCAATGAGGGGGATAGCTGTTGTTGTTGAGACCCAGACCGTCCGACCTACCAGAAAGGTGCAAGGTAACAGCTTGGACGGCCGGGGAGTGCCACCCAATTTAGACCGGAACCCAATGGGGGAGGCATCCACAGGGACCGTACCCTCCTTCCCCTACCACCAACCTCTCGGAAGGTGAGTGGGATAGCTGTAATATTTTAAATGTCACGAATTTGCAGCGCAATGTGTTTACTAATGTGTTACTCCTTTGTGAAATATTGGTGTATAAGTATGAAATGTTTTGTTTAAAAAAATTCAGGAGGTTAAATGTACTTGGATTGAATTTTGAACCTTATTTGACAAGTCTGTCCTGGGCCTGCTATAGTAATGCACTTATTTTTTGGAAATAACACACATGAAATTAAATTACAGTGACTAAGCTTTAATACAATTTTTATACATTTACAAATAATGGGTACTTCAAGAAATTACCTTTTTTTTTTTATTCTCACTAGTGATGTTTACAAGTTTTACAATGTTTAAATAGTAATAAGATAAAATAAATTTAAATGATTATTTGTTTCCCTACAATACATGGTAATCTACAGGGAAATTAGGGGAATCGTGTTGAAAATCGCAACTCGAGTTTTCGATGAATCTACACGTTTAAAGCACTCTAGAACCCGAAAAACTATTTTTAGCCTGACATCTGTGTGTGTGATTAAATTGTGTGTGATTGGTACAATACGATTCGATAAAAATGAACCTTCCTTTTTTTGTGAAATGGCCCGTTAAAATTGTCAAAACTGAAAATCTGTCCGTTTGTGTGTGTGTGTGTGCATTTGTTTATCTGTCTGATCATCACAGGAGAACGGCTACACCAAATTTAATGACATTTTCAGGGTAGATTTGGAACAGCCCCACTTAAAATTTAGTCCGTGTTTCGAATTTCTAGGACCAGGGATTATCGAGATATTAATAAAAATAAAACGTACAATTAAACCTTCCATAATAATAGTATTATGTAGACGAAATTCTTTCCTCAAATTTATTTGGAAAAAAAAATATATGCAGCAGAATTCAACCCAATAATGAGTTTATACAGCAGACGATTTTTATTAAATCTTTTTCGATTTTAATAATAAAGAACTATATGTATATAAATAAATTTTATAGGAATTGCATTTTTGACTAGATTATATCCATTACTTACGACCTTTGTGTTTAAAGAATACGGGGATTTTCAATTTCTTACATCATCTATTTTATTTTGGTCAAAATTTTTTCAAACCCATATATTGCATTACGGGTATATATCTTCCAATAAATGGGTATAATCTTTTACTAATCTACAAAAATATAAGTAGTATGGATCCAACGAGAATGTAAGTAGTACGTGTATACCTTCTAATACAATTTTAGAGCTTTCATTTTGGCATATATTGATTTAATTTCATATTTTCTGTAAATTTGTTTACAGACGGAACCAGGATGTTTTATTCTTCAGATCTGCCTGTGAAAATAATTTTGTATAGCGAGAACAGCAGAGATTCTGAAACTTCATTTTAGGAGCATTAATTTAAATGTTTTGAATAACAATGTCATTTAGAATACTATAGGAATTTGCACATGATTATGAATTTTAAGTTTAATTGTATTCCATATTCCGTACGAAGAATGGGTATACTGCTAGTCTAAAACAAAACTACGTGTGCTCAAATGTGTTGATTAAATGCTTGTTTTATGCATAATTTTTAACGAGGAATAGAATAAGATCAACCCTACAATTCTAGGACTAACCGTTCTAGATATATTTTAATTTTCTCGCATTTTTACCACGTCGCCTTTGAAGATATGTTCAGTTGCTAAATGAAATCGAAAATTGAATTAAAATTGCGAATTCAGTGTAATTTAAAACAATTATTCACGTTATTTTGTGCAATTAAATTCAGTTTAATGAACCGTAAAAGAAAGAAAAAATGGATTTATGTCTGTAGGATAAGTCATGTGCACATCATTTTTTACTTTCCTTGTATACATAATGTATAAGGAAAGTATTGTGACGGGAAAAATTCGAATTCTAGTTTTCGACGGGAGAGCATGTTTCAAGCATCCCTGATGACGAATCAAACATTTTTGAAGTGATGTCTGTGTGAGTGTGAAAGTATGCGTGAGTCTGTGGAGACGATAACTGATGAACGAATGGACCGATTCGAACCAAATTTGGTACAAAAATCACAATCCGTAAACACTGGAAGCCTATTGTTTTTATATGCAATCGAATGTTCAGAACCTCCCTAAATTTTCGAATAAAATTTTGAAAAAATCGTCAAAAAATCAAAACCACTAATAAAGTTACGCAAATAGACATTTCTTATGTAATTTTTCATTAGAAAACGATTGGCATAAATTTTAGAACGCTACCACAAACCGTTCTCGAGATATTGCACATTTTTCAAAAAAATTATTAAAAAGTCAAATAAAATAAAAAAGAAATATTTTCTATTGAGAAACATGTTCACTTTTCATATGTAATACCATACGATAAATTGGGTGACATCATTCTCGTGGATCTAGCTCATTCCATTCATGGAAAAATATACTTTGAGTAATACTTTTGTATTTGAACGCCAATAGTCATTTGTCTGCTGTAAGAATAACTTATTTCTTCATTCATAACGCTTGGCGAGATTTTGGCGACAAATTTGGCGGAATGTCACCAACTTGGTGACTTTTTGAAATGTTGCCAAATTAACGAAAATCTCGCCAAATGGATAAAAATGACGCTAAATCAATGAAAATGACAACTAATTGTCGAAAATTCATTATCTTGGAAAGAATATTAGTATCTACTATAAGAAAAACCTATTTTTTTTACTGTAAAAGTAGTAAATTCATTACATTATATAAGGAAAGTCATGTGTTGCCCACATCAGATATTTTTTCTTTTTTGCGTGTATATATGTATTTATTTATTTATCCTTCAAAGGGACTTCAAAAATTTAGAATTATTTCTTTATTTTAACGTTCTTTCATACCAGACTCCCATCTCATACATTTTAATGGCCCTCCATTAAATTCGATCTGCCTACAGACATTCCCACTAGTGCACTAAATAAACACAATTGTTGATTTTATGCACTGTGAAGTAAATTAGCTGTGTGCCGGTGCGTCATTTAATATTTTTCGATGGGGAGTGGCGTACAATAATCACGCTACGCCACTGTTTTCTCCAGATGGGATGGCTTGGTATGAATAACATCAGTAAGGCCGTCTAAGTTTTAACATTTCTTTTTCCTAAAGGAAATGTGAAAACTTGGCTTCTTTTTTCCTGTCCTTCCGCCAAAATCTGGTTCTTCTATTCAAGCAACCTTCTGACTGGAAGGACTTGTAACGTAGCGTCTTGGTTGAATATTGTGTCATGGGCGTGCGTCTGTGTTGTCTGATTTTGAGTCCGGAAAAAACGATGGGGGGAAATTTTAAGATATTGGAGAAGTCATTGAACTTTCAGCTTCCTGTTTTTATCGTGAATAAAATGTATTGAAAACAATTTGATTTCCTGATTTATTCTCCTACTTGAAGGGAATTTTTTAAATTATTTAATGTAGTATTTTTAAAAGATAATGTTCAGTAAAAATGAAATTGAGCTTAAATTTGAGTTCGGGTCTGTTTTCGACCGGTCAATGTAACCCATGATCAGGATTGGCCTGTGTAACCAACCCATGATCAGGATTGTGAGTAATAAGAATGTTTATGCAGAAAAAATATAATTTTCCATTTTTTTGGGCTCGGACCCAACCAGGACCGATCTCATAAATCGACCCATTGATTTTTAAATTTTATATGTATTTTTATTGTGTTGGTGAAAATTAAAAATAAGTTTGCCTTCAGCTGGTTCCCACTTCCGATAGAGGTAGGTCAGCAATGTTCAATGCCCAAGCTCGAAAGCAATTTTCACATTTTAGTACGTTCCGATTTGTTGTTTTCTTGATCAAATATTTCGAAAATCATAAATCGGCATCATCTTGTTGCTCAGACTTGCGTAGAAACATGTTTCTTTTAAGAAAAATATAGTAATTAATATATAATAATCATAGAAATGCGGCGAGAAAATCTTTGAAACTTTTTTTTCGCCGCATTACCAAAATTATTATTTTTCACCATATTTTGCGTTAATCAGGGTTCGTACAAGTCCTTGAATATTAGCAGACCGTTTTCAAGGTACTTAAAAATACTTGAAAACATAAAACGTCCATGAAAATTCCTTAAATATTTTCCATCCGGTGGAGAAAAACAAATCATCCAACACCCAGCCTGCCGTAAATCCTTTTCTCTTCTTTCGCGATATTTTCTCCAAACTCCGATTTCATATTTACAAACCCTGTACCCTCTTGGGGGGACCCATCCTTATTTTCCCAAAACTCATTTTGTATTTACAAATCCAGTACTACAAACAACGCATTGCTCAAGTTTCCTTTCGTTGTTTATATAATTTGTATATGCGTAATGACTTTGTTTATGTTGTGTTGTCGAAATACAGAAGGACTGAAATGAAGGAAAAGTCGTGTCTTGATTAGCGCGTTGTGGAGAAATATGGGAGAACTGTTATTTTCGGCGACTAGCTAGCTCGTCGCTTTTTAAAAAAGTTCTTAACTGGTAATAACTTTCTTGCAGTAGCTGTCAATCGAGCACCTGCTCTGTGCGCTCAAATCAACGCTAATTGAGAAGTTTATGAAGTACCAGTCGAACTCGCATCTCCGATACGCGCTTATATTACGGCGCCATTTTGTGGCTCAGACTTGCTTAAAAACATGTTTTTTTTTTTCGAAAAATATACTAATTAATATATAATAATTATAGAAATGCCGCTAGAAAAGCTTTTCGACACATTACCAAAATTAATATTTTCTCTGTATTTTGCATTAATAATTTTTTTAACGTGTAAAACAGAACTCGGCCTCCCCTGCCTGGCTCAAAATTTTCTAACCAAAGCGCGAGCTCGGCATGGGTCAAAATTTTTGAGCGCAGCTCAAGCCCAGCCCGAAATTTTCTTAGAGAAATGTGGCCCGATTTGATCCGTTATACGGCCAAATATGCCCGACACCAGCAAACACCACAGCCCAGCAATTAATTGCATTAGTCCGATCATGGGCACAAGTCAGTTTTTTTGCTTTAACAACAATTTTTCACGCGTTGTTGATCTCGTCTTTCGTTTATCTGTGATTTTTTATATCTATTTCAACTTTGTGATTGGTTTTAAATTTAACTGGTATGTAAATGATCTATTAAAATCTGCAATTTTATCACCAGTTTTCATTTTTCCTGAATTCTTTGTTTAGGTTCATACCTTTGGAGAATGCAATTTGCACATCCTCAGTTTTATTCTTTTTGGGGGGATAATTTTCCTTGATTTAGATGTTTTACTGTATATTTCCGTTTTTTGTGTGAAAATATTTCCTTAATCCAGATATTTTACTGTATATAATACAACATAAGAGGGTTTTTATTTATTTTGCGCATCAAAATCTGCAGATCCTCGCTATTAAGCTGTTGAATTTGTTGTTGTTTTAAAAGCCTATGAAACACAATTTGCTTAGCACAACAAAACATATCTTTATTCTACAAAGACTAAAAAAAATTATATAATATTATAGTGGCATTGAAATATGCCAAGTACAGGCAGGGGCTCACTGGGAAAATTCCCGATGCTCTGGTCCGATTTGACCTTTTGGCGCCGCCGTACACTTTTTTTATTATTTTTACTTTCTCATACTATAGGTTATAGAATATAGTATAGAGAAAGTATTGTTTTCTTGAATTTTTTCGATGTTGAGTTTTGATAACAACTATATGTTTTAGAACCTCTTGAACACATTGACTATTTTTAGAGTGATGTCTATCCGTCTGTGGTCGACTTCTTTAGCTGCTACAAATGATGGATTTTCAAACTTTATATCCTGCTTCGATAATGAGAAAATTAAAACTAGATGTAATTTTTTTTTTAATTCGAGAGTAAACTTTAAAATGTATTCAAAATTTTATATTTTCTTAACATGGCAACATAGGATAAAGTTTGACATAATTGTGTATAAAAGGAGTTATTTATGGCTCAATGATCACGAAACTTAAGTTTCAAACACTGTAGTAAAATATTGCCGTGATACTATATTTGTGTTCATGGTGTTATTAGCCCCCCATGGGGGTGGGACTTCTCAAAGGACAAGTCCGAAAAGTGCTTATACCCAGAACTAATTGTAGATTTGTAGCATGTATTAGAATCGTTGTTGTTTAACTCTACCATTCGTTACAAGGCCAAAACATTTCTCAACTACATGAAACTGTCTTTGTAGTTTTTACCTTCATTCTAATTTTTTCATTGCTGGGCCATGCATCTGTATATGTACAAAGCTCAAGCTTAGACTATGAAAGGTATGGATGCTTATAAATTTAGCAACAGAAAACTAACCCTGTTCCTGTAAATTTCAAAGGGACTTAGATTCTGTCAAGCAAATATCCAACAGGTTTTGCTATGAGTGAATGGTTGCAGACCTTAGGAGTTGATGTGAATGTGCAAACACATTTTTCAGTTTCAAAGCAGGTGTCCAAGAAAAAGAGAATGCCACGTGAATTATGTGAAGATAAATTAACTGGCTCCCTCTCTCAGGAAGAATATTTTCGTGTGAACATGTTCAATGTCATCATGGCATGGACAGTACTATAAGCGGCATACTATCACCATTTGTTGCACACAGAAAGATGTATGTAGATCTTGCTTGTTTTGACCTATTCAATTTCTGTTTTACGTTGAAATGTTTGCTTAATTATGCCTTAGATAAAATGTGACCTCTGTTTTTCCCTAAACAAGTCCAATTTGAGGGAACAACTTAAGTCATTTTGCATTAAAATGGAATTCCTTAGAAGTTCTTTGGGAGAAGATATAACTGAGATCTATATGGAAAGATGATGGAGAGATAGCGAATGAGGAACTGGTTGCAAGGAGAGTTGAAAGTGACAATCTTTAGCTGTGAGCAGCAAGTACACAAATTTTGTAAGACATGTGTAGTGTCTTCCTTTTATGTTATTGACAACCTACAGATGTACTTGTCTTGCTATGACATATTGTATAAACTATAAAGCATACAAGTATATTCTTATGCTTACGATGACACAAGTGTACTGTGAAAGGACTTTTTCTCATTTAAAGCTAATCAAGACAGGACTTTGAAACACAATGTCCCAGGAACATCTGGAAGCTTTCTTACTTATACACATAAAAAGAAAGGTTACAGATGAAGAGGAAGCAGAAAACATCATAGTTCTTGCCTAACAGGAGCATAGAAATGGACAGAAATCTACACCTTTAGCCAATTAGTTAGTTAGGGCTAGGGTTATCTATTTTCCTTCGCAGTCTGTAGTCTTTGGCTCATTTTAATAATTTAATTGTGTAACAATTGTAATAATGTCAATGTGTAATGTAATTATAATTTAAGTATGTACAGGTATGGTGTATGACCCACCTGCACTACTACTGTAGTAACTACTATGCATAGACTTGATTTTTTGCAAGAAAAAAAAATTTTTTTGAATGTCTCACTGTTCATTCCATTAGCATAAACTTAAATCGGAATTGGTCTAGATAATTTTAAATAGGTAGTTTCCAGGGTTGTTTAGAATAACAGGATTTTTTTATGGGATGGGGAGGAAGATGTCTGTTAGGACTTTCTTTCCCGGTATGCTTTCTGTGACCTAGTACGCCACTGAGTACAGATATATTCAAGTCCAACAGATATGTTCTGCTGAAGTGCTGGTGCTCTGTCTTCTTATCTTAAAGGAAAAAAAAACTGTTTTTAGCCTCCAAAACTAGTTCGTACGTATAATCAACCTTGTATGCTGTTAAACTACAGAAATATTTGTTTTCAGATTGATTTAGACAGCAGTTTGAGCAAATATTTATATTTTTTATGAATAATTTTTTTCAGAAATTTAAATTTTGAATTAGATAGGAGTATAGTCAAAGATACCAACATATTTTTTCAGACCATTTTAATGATGTATTGTTTTTGTTTCTCAATGTCAAAGATTAGATTCCATGATTTTGAATTCATAAATATAAATTGACCTGGTCTTGTGACATCAGGAGAATGTGTATCCTTTAAGTTACAATATTATGTTCAAATAGGGCTATCATCGGAACTCGATTTAATTAAAAGATGCAAACTTAGAATGTCTTGTTTGATGTAAAATTGTTGATTTTTCAAATTAACAATGTTCAAGCAGGTTGACATGTTCTAAGATTCCTTATATGCAACAAATATTATTAAGACTGATTGTTTAAAAATTTTAACATTTTACTTTACTTTGAATATTAAAATTAAAATACTCATTTTATTTTTTGCTATTATAGCTGGAGGTGTGGGAAAGAGTGCCTTGACAATACAGTTAATTCAAAATCAGTAAGTTTATATATTTCTTGCATTTATAAATTACAGCTTCAAATTATTTTTAGAACAAATTACCATCAAGCATATCCAAAAATATATTTAAGGTTCTAATGCAATTACCATTTCTTAGTCACAAACCCTGCTGATAAGAGCATTCCAAAACATAATTATGTTCCTCTTAGTAATGTTAAGTTGTGGAAATAATGTGTAAATCATATCATTTATAAGCCATATTGATATAATTTAATTTTGCCTTTTAAATAATTTTTTTAAATATTTGCAACAATTGCTAAAATGTACAAAAAATTACTTACATTTTCAAATCAAATAACTTTTATTTTTTAATTGTTAACACAAAAAAACATGCTCTATAATGTCCTATCAAATGTTCCATGTCAACTGTTTTATACTTTTGAGTTTTTATTGTGTGAAATAGCTTACATAATGAGTCAAAATTTTGAGGGGGTTTCTTTTCTTAGATATAATGAAGTTGTTTGGTAATTGAATTTGATGGATTTGTAATGTTGTATACGTTCCCTGCATGTTTTGCATACATCATTGGTGTGGTAACATGTAATGCTCCTAATTGTAGTTTGACCAAATAATGAATCTTACGAATTATTTGAGATTGATTTGAGTTTTTCATATATATTTATAATTTTAAAATTAAATTTATTCTGTATAAATATAATATATATCATTTATAAGTCATGTTTTTAAAATTTGTATAGATATTTTTATTTAACCTTTTCTCTCCCAAATTAACTTTATGGAAAAATATTTTAAGAATGACTCTTCCTGATATTTCACTATTACGAGGTTTGAATATTAGAATGTATTAATGTTTATGCCTCTTGTTTTCTGTAACAGTCCTTAATGTAACAATGGATTCTGTTGTTTAATTGAGCATTGCATATTAACCAGATTGTTAACATTTGGTCAGCTCTTTACCATCATTTGACCATGGTTTCATAGTTTTTATTACTCATCAGCAAGATCATGAGATGACAGAGTGGTGAAGAAATAACCAAGAGAATACTTTCTTACTTATATCATATGTAATGTTTTATCATAGGGCAAAATCACTGTTAGCATCTAGTTTTTGTCAACAGTATTGGTGCTCTGAATTCTTGCTGGTTGGAAGTATAATCAAACATCGTTTATATGTTTTTCAAGGGACTGAATAAAAGAAATGTATAAACATGATTTTTTCAATTATGCTTTTTCATTCAGTCTCTTCAAAAACGTATGACTGGGGGGGAGCGGACATAAATGAATACCTCGTGGCAGAAATGTGGCGACACAATGGCATTGTTGCAGAATGGGAACAACCCCTTGTAGGAAGATTTTAGTGCCGCAATGCCGCTGACACGTTATAGAGCACCAAATATCCTTAATATTTAAAGCATCCACCCTGTAGGACATGCAAAGTATTTTCAAAATGTTTACAGAAGGGATCGACAAATAAGGAAATTTAAATAACTTTAAAATGCTGAATATATTACTGCTGCTTTTCTAATTGTATTATTTATAAATTTATTGTACAACAGTTTTATTGTTAAAAATATCTTGTAGATAGATTTTGGTGTTAAAGAGGCTTGTCGCAAAAAGCAAAATAGTCTGCTACAAAGAAATGAAATATGTGTAAAAAAAAATCAATCCTAGTAAAATAATAGGTACTGTTTACAGCACATCAGAAGTATTGCAATAGAAAATTTGTCCTTAGAAATTATTTTAAGGAATTTTTAAAGTAAAATTTAACTTATAAACATGCTTTCTTGTGAATAGTTGCTGAGAGTGGATACAGATAAGTTTAAATTTTTCACGAACTAAACTTTGGTTAGATAACGTTTTTCGAATTTTTTTTAAAATCTGCATTTTTTCCTAACTTTAGAGCCATTCTCTTTCAAGAGGATGCCATTTTATATTTTGACAAAACAAACATGTAGGACAACTGAAGTACACCTGAGCTGTTCTTACTTTATGTATGCCTATTGAAATGGAAGCTGATAACGATTTTGATAATACAATTTCGTTATTTGTAATCAAAACAGGAGTTTCACCCCCACCTCCCCTAAAAAAACCTCTCAGCCCTAAGATAGGCAATTCCTTTATGCAACAGAACACAGAATTTCGATGATTTTAAAAATCTAAAACTATTTGACTGAACTTGTTCATTTTGGACAGTGTGCCTACTTATTTCCCACCTTACCAACACTATTGACATTTATGAGGGCAAAACCTGCCAATTTATAAATGAAACAAATCCAGGTTGATTGGATGTGATGTGTGAACAAACAGTAAAGGAATTCAGTTATTCATCTCAAGCAAAGTTAACAAAACTTGAGATAGGTAGAAATATCCCCCAGAACAGATTGTATGTCATAGTTGAATATTCTTATAATTGTCAACTTTGTGTTCGCTGAGTTTTAAGAAAATAATTAATTATAAAGGTAGATTTTTTTTTCAGTATTTGTTTAAAATACAGTCTGTTCTATATATGTTTCAACAAAAAAGTATTTTCAATAATGTTAAATCTGTGTTTGATTCTGTAAAAATACAAATTTGCCATTTTTGTCACTGTTCCCCAGTGATGAGTTGAGTTTTCATTTCCTATTTATATTAGTAAAAAACTTGGAAATAAAAAGGGTGAAGTTTAAGAAATTAAAAAATACCATAAAAATTTTAATATTATTTTGCAAAACTGCTGACATACATTTGTCCCTGAAAATCGGTGACATTATGATGTTGTTCAAAAAAATGTCTTTTTCATCTATTGTTAGTAAGTGACAGCAGTGATTTGAGATCCGTTGAAGAACACTATTAAGAGTTTTGTTTCGCATCTGTTTGAAGTGTGAAGGAACATTAAGAGGTAAATGAAAACACAATTTTAGGATTCATTTTTGATTAATATATTTATTATGCTATTGCTGAAATGCATTTATTTTTAATATCAATGAAAATTTTATGTCTATCCTGTTAGTGCATAAAAGCAGGTTATGATGCGCAATATATACTTTATTTCTCAATGTTTCAATTTCTATGCAGAACAAAAACAAACCTGTACCATTATTGTCATGGTCATTTCTGACATAGGAATGTAATGAATATGCATTGAAATTCCATTTATCATGCTAAACAGCTTTATCATCCATTAAAAATATTAGAATACATTTTAAAGAACTTATTCCAAGCAAAAGTTTTTATAAACTATAAAGTTAAAAAACATTGTTTTAGGAACCTGAAAATTGACAATTATCAAATATTTAGCTACATGACAAACAAATTCCAAGAAAAGAAGAAGTTGTTGAGGGAGGGAGGTAACTATGGTGCAATCTTAGATCTTTTGGTACAATCAACTCATCTACCTCATTCCTCATATAGACAATCAAGCAAAATTGGCAATTTTTGCTTTAGAGCTGTCTTAATAGGCATTTATTAAACTTGCAACTTACTAAAATGATTTTTCATATGTTGTTGAACAGAAAAATAATGTATTACAAAAATCACAGTCAGTGGTTTATGTATAACTGAAAAAAAAATTGAAATAAAATAGCATTGATTTTAATGCATCCCCTCTAGACCTAGGAAAAAGCACATAAATGCGAAATGCATAAACAACACTTCACTTTAATTGCTTTAAAACTTCCACCGGAATTCTTGAATCTAAACTTAAAGCACTTTAAGCTTAGATTCTTTGTAGCTCTTTGATTATTCCATTCCTTCCTACCTTATGCAGACAAGCAGCAAAAAATCTCAAACCAGATGATGAAGGACTGACCATGTGAACACATTTTGCTTGTCATTTATTTGAATGTTGCAATATGAGATGAATATAGGTGTATAAACAACACTCCTCTGTAATTGCTTTAAAACTTCTACCTAAATTCTTGAATCTACACTTTAAAGTACTTGATAGCTCTTTTGTTATTCCTTTCTGCCTACCTTATCCAGATAAGCAGCAAGAAAACTTTAAAACATAAATGTAAGGATGATAAAGTGATGACTAGGTGAACACTTTTTACTTATGCCATGTATTTGAACGTTGGATATAAGAATATTGTTTATCATTGATTACATGAAATGACACTGAAACCTGTATATGTGACCATGTCTATTCATTAAATTACTCCAACATGGAGTTTTCACCATATTGACATATTTCAGCAGAGATCTATCTGCATGAAGCAAAATTTTTCACAAAAAAAAAATACTTTTGAAATCAGAACTGGGTTGAAAATCTTTTGGCCTTGGTCTAAACAATTGTTTTTTCAATTATATCAAAAGCCAATAAAAGAATTTTATCTATATGGTCAGAATTATGTGAAAAATGATTTATTATTCTCTACACTTGGCTGAAATTTATAAAAGGGTGTCTACTGGTTAGGTAAAGTGACGATATTGGAAAACAATCAAAGTTTTTTTTATCTTATGCCAGAGGGAAAGTTATCCATTTCTTTTCTTGCAGTCCAATAGAGACACGAGTTTACAGCCCATCAGTTAATGAAGTCAGGAAGAACATCAGGGATCAGTCAGACCAGTGACATGATAGTTTTAAGTAGATAGATGAAATGGGGACAAGTAGAAATTCTAATCACATCTGTGCGGAATTAAAAACTAGGTTTGCTGTGATCTTTAAAAAACTTTTGATTTCTGCACTGATTTTGATTTCTTGAATTCTTCGTGACTTTCTCTGTCAAGAAAATTAACTGCTGTAACATTTAAATCTGATATATTCACATTTGCAACATGAAGCATACAAAGTCAGTTAAAGTTCTTTGTGGTATTTTGTTTTCAGTGATATTCCTTTTTATGATATTTCTCCTCCCTTACTATATATTTTTGAGCAGATTTTGTAAAAACGACCCCCATTAACATTTAATTTCTGAACATATTGAAAAATCTCATATGAGAGAAGAGGAAATAAAGTAACTGATGACTTAAGCCTGGCTTGAAACCAAGAAATATAGAACAATTTAATTCAGAACCAAAAATTTAAGTGCACGATGTTTAGCATTCATTGAATAAAAATCACTTAAATTTGTGAAATTTTTGAAACAGGAGTGTACATGTTAACAGTCGGCAATGATGTCCAATTGATTAATGGGATTTCAATGCATGTTCATTACAGTCCTGTGTCATACATGCATGGATTTGTTTGGTTTTATTTTGCACGGAAATTGAAACTAACATTGGAAACAAAGTATGCACTATGCATAACTTGCTTTTATACACTAACAGGCAACACAGTATTTATAAATGTTTATTCATAAGGGGGCATTCCTGACTTGCATTTAGTGAATTTTTATTAATAACTGAATGCATGTAAGAAATGACAATAAATATACTCACCAAAAGTGAGTTATAAAATTGCTTTTTTCACTTGCTTGTTAATATTGAAATTCTAAAATTTCAAATAGATGTAGAAAAAAAACTCTAAATGGTATTCTACAACTGATTTTAAATCACTTCTGTCGCCATCTGGTGGATGATATTTTCAGACAACATTATAATGTCATAGATATTTAGAGTATATGTCATTGATTCTCAGAAATGTATATGAGCAATTTTACAAAATAATATTGTTAAAATGTTTAAAAATAAGTTTTTTTTAAATTTAAAATCACTTTCTTAAGCTTCATTTATTTATTTCCATTATTTATGATTTTTACTGATGTAATTAGAAAATAAAACTCCACACATCACTGGAGGTCAGTGACAGACAACAAATTTTCATTTTTATGAAGTCAAAACTGCATTTAATATTATTGAAAAATGCTTTGTTGAAAAATATGTAGAACATATTGTATTCGAAACATCTTATTTATTGTTTTTTTAAAGCTCAAGGGACACATAATTAATTGGCAACCAATCAATTATTCAGCCATACAATATTTAAAAATAATTTCTGTGTGTAAATGCTAGTATTTAATGAATATTTTTTTCTTTCCTTAGCTTTGTTGATGAATATGATCCTACTATAGGTGAGATATTTTGTTGATATAAAAATTTCTCTCTTTCAATATTTAATGTTTATAATATTTTAAATTTTTACTGTTCTTTTTTTTTTCTCATCAGAGGACTCATATAGGAAACAAGTTGTCATAGATGGGGAAACTTGCCTTTTAGACATTTTAGATACCGCAGGTCAAGAAGAGTATAGGTAACATTTTGAAAGCTCGCTAGACCTTTTTATTTTGGAAGTGTTTAATATTTTCTAAATTTGTTTTCCTTTTTTTCTCATCTTTGTTTTTAACTAATTTAATTAGAAATTTGGGATTTACCTCCATGTTACGCTTACCAAAATTAGATTTTCATCTTGTTGAATATAAAAATCGGTTTTCTTGTTTGTTTTTTTATAAGTATTACAGCAGTATTTTGTATTAGCATATTAAGCGAAATAAGAAATATTAGCGAGTTTACAATTAAATTATGGCTTGTAAAAAATACCCTCTCATTAGTTTTACCTTAGTTCATATTTTACAGAATATAAAGGTTTTGATTCATGGTAACTCTTTCCAGTTAATGAAATATTTCATAGAAAATCATTTTAAAATAAGATGGGAGGAAGAGGAAAATGGGCTACATTTTTTGACGAAAAATACAAGATTAATACATACAATGTATAGATTAATCGAAGTATTAGAGTATTTTTTTATTCTAATATTTTTAACTTTTAGAAAATTTTTTATAACTTCATAATTTTCCTACTTGAGTTTTAGAACTCTTCAAACAGTCATAAGTTTAATTTATATTGTGAATAGGCATATTCAAAGCCACTTTTCCTTAAACATTCTAATACCTATTTTTTATTGAATGTTGCCTAAAAATTTTGAAAAAGAAGCAAAAGAAGTGTCTAGCTTTTTTTTTTTTTTTTTTTTTTTCGCTGTATTCCAACAGTTATAATATGCTTATTTTGTCACCTTTAAACCTATAATAAGTTGTTTTTGCATTTTTTCTGTTAATTATCTTATTCTATTGTTAAAGCTCATTTCAAAAGTTGGAAGCTAATTTTGTTTCAGCATTTAAGAATGGGGATACTTTTCATTTTATTATACTTTACTTAATCTTTAACTTCTGGAACTTTCCAATTTCACTTTTCTTATTTTATATTAACTGTTTAAGAGAAATTCAGCTCCCCCCCTCCCATCCAGCATGTTTTAGTTTTCTCCTGTTAATCTATGGAGGAAAAAAAGTCTGAAGTCTCAATTTTATTTAGCTTATAGGATTTTTCTGCTTGTTTTTTAGAAACAAGAAGGTTTTGTCTTTAAAAAAAAAAATCGATAGAATAATTACAAATATTTCTAATATTTAAAAGCTATTATTTTTCAATAAATATTAGAATTAGCAATTGGCCTGCTGTCTTTTTAAAAAAGATAACCTTTTGAGAAGCTCCAAGATGCCGTCAGAAAACTGCACATCCAACAGAGACAGTCATGTACTTCCTGTGTATGCAGTTCTCGGCTAACAACACACACAAAGTTTGCTGAAATCAGAAGGATTGAAATAAAACAGGGCATATAGGCTGTTGCAGCACATATTACACTCTCTTTCCTATCCAGTAGATCCATGCCATATAAATCCTGCTCAATTAAAAAGTTGGACATTTCAAGTTCTGAAGTATATTGCAATAGTTCTAAGACTCTACATTCCTGCCTGTTAACAAATATGCTCCTTCTTTAAAAACCTCATTAACTTAAAAGTGGTTTGTTCAATAGTAAATAAACTAAACAACATTAAAATTATGTTGTTTTGTTCATTATCAAAATTTTGCATTTACTATTCATTTACTAATAATTAAAATATGTATCAAAATATCAAAACATATATTACTTTCCCTAGATAGAAAGCAAAGTTAAAAGTACTTAATTACAGCTTGAAGAGACCAAACCATTTGAAGCTTGAATTGTAATGTGTTTAGGCAAAATGTGTGCAAAACATCACATATTGGCACTGATGTCCATTGACAGTGCTTAGCAGGCTTGAATCACTTTTCTCTTCATTAAATAACTAATCAACAAATCGGTCAACAAATTCAACAAATTGTGCTATGGATTGTTAAGATTGAAATTGTGCAATAATTTTTTTGTTCTCTACAAATGGATTGTTATGAAATCGTTCATAATTCCACTTAAACAGCATGTAACTAAAAATCTAAATTTAATTAAAGAAAATCTCTCTGTGTCTTAGAGGTCTGACCTAAACTATGCCTGTACAAAATTTCATGGCTGCAAGTCATGTGAATTTTCAATTATACTGTGCACAAACACACAGATATTCTCTTTTATTATTAATAATACTTCTAGTTATTTTATTGTAATTTGAAAAACAGAAATATTCCTCTTTTCAACATATGTGCTCTGCAGACACAGCAGAAAAAAAAATCCCAAAAATTAAAGTATGGTTTTAAATTTTTTCATGCATTAACTAAATTTGACTAATATCTTTGTTCCGATTATCATAATTCATCTGATATAGTCTAATCTTTTCTCTAAAAGTGTTTGAATTTTTAACCTTTTATATTTTAGTGCTATGAGGGATCAATATATGAGAACGGGTGAAGGTTTTCTACTTGTATTTGCTGTTAATAATGCTAAATCTTTTGAAGATATTAGTATGTACAGAGAACAGGTAAGATTGCTTTTACTTATTGCTTGATATATGAATCTTTTGTTTATGTTTTATTGTAATGCAATTAATTTTGTACAAACTAGCAGAGTACCCATTCTTTGACAAGATGAGCTGGCATTTAGTTGTAGACATATATATGACATATATATATATATATATGTATATATCCCTATTATATAAATATTTCAAGTTGGAAAAACTAGGGGCTCATTCATAGTGAAAAAATTTTAAATAATATTAAATGCTATTTGAAAAATGCTGCAAACTTGCACAAAGACATAATTAATTAAATAATTCTTAAGAAATAATCATTATTATTCTTAACTAAAAGTTATAAACATTTTATAAATATGCATATGATTTTATAAAATTTTGTTTGCTGAAGATTTGAAAGAGAATGCTGATTCTGTCAATCATAATGTTTTTTAAGTACACTCACATTGCTATTTTGTGTGCATATATATGCGTGTATTGTTCCATACATATAAAATAATGTACTTTAGTTATATTAAACCCTAGTTATAGTTTAATAGAATACAATTTTGAATTAAAATTTTAAAATTTGCATAGTCCTCAAATAGTGTCAATCCCACAAATATAACCTCAAGCTGTATTCCCATGTTCTGAGGTCATATATTGTTTAGTCTAGTAAAGACCTTGTGTTTCCATTGAATGATTGGATAGGCATTCCATAGAAACAGATATTTGGGATTGGTGAAATGTACCGGAATTTTAGAATTATGCTGACAAAATGAAAAGATTAAATTATGTATAAAAAGTGAAAATTACAAAGAATACAAAAATCTTTAAGGAAGTTTTGTTTGTTTCATCATCTACTGATATTTCTGGGGGATGGCCCGGTAGCCGAGAAATCTGGCCCTGTGGCCGAGAGTTTCTTCATACTCTCTCGACTGCCAGGATGCGAGTTCAAATCTCACCTTCGAGCATGAATGTTGTGGTGTTGGCATTGTTCGTAAAGGATCTAATGTGATCTGCCTCCCCCATGGTGTGCTGGGGTAATGTCATGTGATGGCAAAGTGGTTCACATTCTGGCTAATGTTGGGAGGTGAATAATCAGTTAATCAAGTGCTTGGTCATTAATACTATATCTGGGGGGAAAAGGCAAAGTCTGAAATATTGCAACAACTGAAACAAAGGGTTAACAAAAGTGAAGCCAGGTGCAAAAGATTTCAAATTTTAACAATTTTGCTAAAAAGTTAAGGGTATTTGAATTCTATTAGAATGGTTGCTCTGTTGAGATATCAATAACTAAATGCTTTTCGTCTTTGATGTGCCAGTAAGTGACATACGATCATAGTGCAGTGACCTTTTCAAGGCATGGAATAAGAAAGGGGTGCTGAATATAATTACTTTGAAGTTTTTTCTTTAAAACAAGTTTCAGCTTATACAAATTTATGATTTTTCTCTCATAATTTTTTATTCAGTATTTTTTTGAAACTGCTATGCTTATAAATATTTGAAATAATAATCTCAAATGGAATATCATGTGTGTGAATTATGAAACTTTTATGAATTGTATTGCAAAAGGTGATTAAAATTTGGATTACCAGGATGTTAGTGCAAACTGTTCTGGGACAGGTAGTTTATTAGTAAATAAATTTAGGGCTATTTCCCCCCTGCTCCATTAAAATATCTTCAAATAAATCATTGAAAAACATTAAATAATATTGGGTTATTTTGAATTCAAGTTATTTTACAAATTAATTTTTGTTATTTTATGATATTGATAAAGTAGATGAAATTCTTTGCTCTGGGGGTGCAAAACTCTAGTTACTCACTGGTATCAGCAAATAGTTCCAAGATTACTGGTTTATTCAGTGGAATCACCAGACCTTTACTAGACTAAACAATTTATGACTTCAGAACATGAGAGTACAGCTGGAGGCCATGTTTGTGTGATTAACATTATTGGGGAACTATGCAAATTCTAGAAATAAAATTCAGAATTTTATTCTTTATTCTACTAAATGAAGGTTTAATATCACTGAAATACATTATTTTTTACATTAAGGACCATATATATACACAAAATAGCAATGTTAGTTAGTGTACTTACAAAAAAATATGATTGATATATCTGCATTGCAAAATCTTAAAATTCAGCAAAATAAAATTTATAAAATGCTTAAAATTTTTAGTTAAGAATAATTATGTTTATTTCTCAAGAATTATTTGATCAATTGGGCTTTTGTGTGGGTTTCCAATAATTTTCAAATGGTTGCTTATATAACATCCAAGGATCCAAGGCAATCTTATTTTGGGGTGCCTGTGAGAGAACTCGCGTATCCCCAAATCGAATATAAAGTTCCAATAACAATCATGGATAGCATGTGGTTTGTAGCATTCCTGTAGCACGGGATGCTTGCTTTGGATTGGTTGATCTGTATGGTTCATATGCAAGTCAAACTGTACCTTGGACGATGGACGACTATTACTACAGAGAGAGGAAAAAGCAAAAGTGATAGAATGATGAGAAAGAGGGAGTTTACTGGGACCAGAGCGCCCAAAAGGAAGGTCAAAAGTATGGTTTCTAACATGAGATCCACGTGGCTCAACATGGCCAGTGGCTAAGGAAGCGATTTTGAGGTATGTGAGTAGAGAGGTGGCTTGTGATTCCTCCAAGGCTGCATCGCAGCATCATCTCTAGTCCGAACTTTGAGTTAAAACCTACGCAGGCAAGTCTGGTAAACATATTCATTTTAAATTTTTTTCACTGAGCCCCTGCTTTCCCCAACTAATTTGAAAATTTTGTATAATAAAGATAAATATCATATCAACAAAATAATTTTTTTGAAAAAAATTAAAGATACACTTTTTTTGCAGTTCAAGGTCAAAGGCCAATTCAAATGACCTACCTTGAAATGAAAAATATAATTTACAGAGTTATGCGAGATATCACCAGAAAGGTCATACCTTGAGCTATGAAATAAACCTTATTTGAAGGCAATCGGTAGATTGGGTCAAAATATACAGACTAAACGTCTTTTTGTAAATAATAAAAAAAAAAAATGAAAATTGACTGCTAAAATTTTGCATAGTCTTATAGGTGGACAACAAAATAGCCAAGTTAAAAAAAAAAAATTGTTGTTGGTTGTGTTGAAAATGTTAATTTTTTTTGTTTTCTCTCTGTGTTGATTTGATATGTGGAATGACCTTTATTGTACATTTTACTTCAAGTGAAAATATTCGACTACAGAATTAAAAATATATAGGACAAGAAAGATCAATCATGCATAAAGTATTGATTATGAAACACTTTCCAACTGCAGTGGAATTTTATTTAAACATCTAAAATGCGATACATTCAGTGGTAATATTTTTAAAATTATCATAATACTACAATAATTTATTATATTTGAAAACTTAAAATTTCATCGAAAAAATGAACTTAATTCAAATGACGTCATTGAAATATGAATTGCCTGGCTTTCTATGAAAAAGCAGTAAATATTTTATTTATACACTTTTTTCCATTCCTTTCATTCATCATAATACTACAATAATTTATTTTACTTAAAAACTTAAAACTATGGAGCTAAAAGTAATTTAACTCTATGCTTAAAATTTCATCGAAAAAGTCCGCTATAAAATCGTCTGCATCTCTATGTAAAATCAATGAATGATTCATTCTTATCAGCTATATTGCAGACTCCACAGCTAAATAATTTTGCATTAAAGAAATTCAGCAATTCTTATACAACTCATCTTACTTACAACTTCATGTGTTTACATTCTCCATAAGTGAAAATTAGCTTCATTGTAGAAATAATCAAAGTTTGATGATCATTTAAACTTAAATATGTTCTAAGTGTGTTGTTTCAGAATACAGATTAACAGAAATTAAGCAAAAATAAAGCAGTTTTAGGACGGATACAACACTAAATATAAATTGAAACGAACTTTAAAAATCATATTTTGACACAAGATAGATAGTATTCAGTCTTCGAAATTAATGGTCGTTAGTCATAATATGCAACTAGAAATTTCAATTTGATGACTAGATTCTTCAATCTGGTCACCAAATTTGACACCTAACAATGCTATTATTAAATATCGGTCTTCCCTTTCCCTTAATTATCGATAATGCCTGCTAGAAGACTGGACAGCTGTCGAAAAAAAAGCGGCATTTTATACAATCCCGCAGTGATAAATCTGCAGGTGGTACATAGACAGTAAAATCCCTCTCTGTCTATTCAGGGAAGGAAACATTGGGATCTTTTTGTACTTCAACTCACCCCCACCCTTTAAGACCTGAAATTGCACTTCTGAAGAATTTATTTGTTTGTTTTATCCTCAGACATTCCGATATCCAAGACTCTGGGTATTTAACGAGTTTCTAGTTCTCCCTTCCCTTTTATTCCTATTGTTCCCCTCTGCATTCTGCTCAAATAATGTTATGTAAACACACATAGTCAACAAATTGGAGATTAAGTCATATCCTGACCAGGGACTCCGTATCTGGTGCACATTGTGGATGCCCTCCCCTTTATTCCCTTGTAGATCTAGGTATCCCACTTGGAAGAAAAGGGAGTGATCCTGCAGTCTTTACATTTTAATTGCTTACTATTATAGAACACACTGCATTCCAGATTAAATCGTTCCAGCATCTTGCAAATTTGGTTAGCTAATATTTTGTTATCAGACATTGAAAATGACTTTTATATAGCTGCCAAGTGTTCAGATTTTTAGGTACTTGGCCCGTTTTTTCAGTCTTGTTCGGGGAATCTGATTTGGATCCACAGTAGTCCGATTTTTCTTTTCCATAAGATTTATATTTTATCGTATGCAAATCTGCATAATGGTATCTACAAGTCATCAAATCGGAAGTAGGTCATGAAATGAGAAATAAAGTCAGGAATTTTAAGATGGAGGTTTTCCCGTTTTTTCATCTACAAATCCATTTCCACGTGATTGCGTCTGTTTCTAATTAATGTGGGAGAAACACATTTGCATCAACTAAAATTTTTATGATTATTTCTTGTTATATACAAGAAAACTATTTTTCAGACGTATTATTAAAGAAATGAAGAGCTGTATTGCACGAGTACTGGGTACCGCGATAAACAGCATTTGTTCGCGATCATCTTTATATTTCGTTTTATTGTGAAAATATTTTTCCATTTCTGCAATCTATTTGCATCTTCTAAAATGTTTGTAATTATTTTGTATATACTATATTATACAGAAAAACAATTTTTCAAGTATATTTGTAATGACATGAAAGGCTATTTTGCAGTAGTATCATGATAAACGGCATTTGTGTGCGACCCTCTATATTTCGCTTTATTTTGAAAGTATTTTTCCACTATTACAATTTGTTTGCATCGTTTTAAACGTTTGTAATTATTTTGTATATTATATAAAAAACTATTTTCCAAATGTAATATTAATGAAATAGAAGGCTATTTTGCAGCAGTATGGGGAAAAACTGTATTAGTGTGCAATTATTCCTCGTGTAATATGTTCCTATCTTTCTTTCTGGTAGGTTGGCATCTATGCATTTCTTATATCAATCCCTGAAATTAATGTGATTCATACTTTTTTTTTATTAGTACCCAGACTGTCTAGCTCACCCAAAGAGTGTTGAGACCCAGACCGTCCAACCTACCAGAAAGGTGTAAGGTAATTGTTTGGACGGCCGGCACCCAAAGTGTGTTGTTGTTGAGACCCAGACCGTCCGACCTACCAAAAAGGTGTAAGGTAACTATTTGGACGGCTGGGAAGTGCCACCCAATTTAGACCGGAACCCAGTGGGGGAGGCATCCACAGGGACCGTACCCTCCTTCCCCTACCACCAACCTCTCGGAAGGACTTACAGACCCACATGTTTAATGTGATCGTACTCCGCATGAACACGGCGGCAGTTGTGGCAGCATGCAAATCCAGCGCGCAAACCACCGGGCTACCGCACCCGAAATGTGCAAACAGCATGCGGTGTTCCCAGGGTGTAGATGAGTTTCAAGGGTATGATTTATATTTTGTCAAAGCAACAAGAAAAAGAGTAGCAACTATAAAGCAAAATCTTATTATTGACTTGCAAATACTGAACCCTAGCTGTCAATGCTACACTCCTTCGTGAAGCTCCGATATTTGCATTGACTTCCGATCTTCGGACAAATATGCAAATCCCCCTCACCCACCCACCCCCCTTTTTTTTTTTAGACTTTTAAGATGAATATAGTAAACAGATTTCAAAATGAAATTCTATACTTTGACAAAATTGGCTACAAAAAGTGACTAAATTTCACTTAAGATTCCCTTATAATATTTTAATTTTAAATGTATTTAATTCTTATATTTATAAGTAATATTAGAAAGATTATATGGAAATGCCATTAAAATGTGCATTTATACATAATTATCGGTTTATCCTATTTTATTATCATGTATTTTCCATTTTTGCAATTTGTTTTCATCAACTAACACTTTTATATTAATTGCTATTTTACTCAGGAAAATTAATTTTCAAGCGTGAAATGAAGGGGGGGGGGGTATTGGGCAATGACCATACAAGATGACTATAACTGAAAATTATTAAGTAGAAGTATTTTTTTTAATTTGTTGTGTTTTATGTCCTTTTTGCCAAGTAAAAACAAATTAGCAATTTTTTCTATTTATTTTCCATTGGGTTTCTTTTTCAGTTTATTTTAAGTTTTAAGAAAAATTAAAAGTTTTTAATACAGAAATCTGAATTATTCTTTTTTTACATCTTTAACAAAAATGGTCATTTAAAAAATGGTTGTTATTTTTAGAGATGTAAAAATGGCAACTACCCATCTCTATTTGTCACCTAGAGTCAGAACCATAGGCGTCAAATGACGCTTAGTTCAAATTTTTAATTTCTAACACTGATAGTATTGATCGTTTAAACTCAAATATATTGTAATTTCTCTATTTCAGAATACAGATGCATAGAAATTAATCAAAAATAAAGCGGTTTTAGGACAGATACAACACTAAATATAAATTAAAAAGAACTTCAAAAATCACAATTTTGACACAAGATGGATGCCATATTTTATTTTGGTTGATCACGTGATCTCTTCATATGATATGGGTGTAATTATTATTTTAATTTTTATTTAAAGAACTGCCAAATATATTTTGCTGACATTTTTTTTATATTTTTTTATGGGATAATTTGAATATTTCCTAAAACTTTCGAAGCAATTTGTGAATTTTAAATTCACTTAAAAAATGCTTGAAAAATTAGGTCCCATAGGGTTCAATTTATTTCATTTTTTCAACCCGGGTTCAATCCAAAACTGATTGGGTGATATTATTCATTTATATTCCCATAGGTCTCACAGACCGTTTGAACAACATACTAAAATTTCATTTTGATAAAGTCATTTTTACGGCAGTTTCTGTGCGAATGTACAGACAGACAGAATGAGGGGCGCGGTAGTCCAGTGGTTAGCATGCTGGAATTGCACTCGGTAGGCCCAGGTTCGATTCCCTCCACTGCCAGAACTGCTGCCGTGTGCACGCGAAGTACGATCACGTTAAACATGTAGGTCCATACATCCTTCTGAGAGGTTGGTGGTAGGGGAAGGAGGGTGCGGTCCCTGTGGATGCCTCCCCAACTGGGTTCCGGTCTAAATTGGGTGGCTCTTCCCGGCTGTCCAAACAGTTAACCTTATGCCTTTCTGGTAGGTCAGACGGTCTAGGTCTGAACAACAACAGACAGAATAAACAAAGTCATAAACACTTTTCAACTATTGTAAAGTGTCAAAAATAGAAAACTCATTTGAGTTGCAGAAAAGTACCATTCATAGAAGTTTCACTGTTTTAGTCATTCTATTATAAAATATAGAACTTTTTTGCTAAATTCTTAAGTGGTTTTTATCTAGTATTTTAATGACCTTAATTTCTTCCTCTATAGATCAAACGAGTAAAGGATGCAGATGATGTTCCTATGGTTTGTAAGTATATGCTTTATTTTAATTCAAATGTATGTCATATCTGTGAATATAAAATCATGCTTAATGTTTATTGAATTATGTAAATTCAGCCTAATTATTATTTTTACTTGCTACAGTACTGTAAACTTCCATAATCTTATTATTAATCATCATTAGTACAGTAAATTCCTATTAATCGGTATCTAATGGTTCAACACACCCGATAGTTTGATATTCCTCTGGAATAGCAATCTGGCCCTTTCAGCTATATTCGTAAGTGCTTGTCAGGTCACATCATTATGCAGATTTCTACTCGTTGAAATATGCCTTATAATTATTTAAATGTTCTTTTACTTACTGTATGTATAGTGTAATTCAATCTGTATAATTTTTCAGGTATATAAATCACATTTATTGCCTATTAGTTTGTTTTAAATTATTTTTTTGCATTTTTTACTCATTTTCAGTTTGACATCCAATAATCCGACAAATTTGGTAATCCTGCACTGCTGAAATTGTAAATGGGTAAAATTATCAGAAATTTACTGCATAGAGAAAGAAAGTATTGTTTTTTTGAAAATTTTCAAATTTAAAATCAATTTCCAAGCATAGACCTGAATCTATTTTATCTGAATGCATTTTAACAGTTTTTAAACTATATTTATGGCTCCAATCGGACACTGTCCAGGCTAACCAAGCTCAGTACCAATCTAGACAGCTTTGCCTATGTTGAGGGGTCAGTGGTAGGTTGCTTAATGGATGTCAACACCTAATACCACCTTCTGCCAGTCGTCTCCGAATAGTATCCTACATGATGCATGGAGGTTGAAAAATGCCTCCGAATGGCTAATAGCGATGCCTATGTTGTGGATGTGGTTCCTCTCCTGACTGCATGATCCTCTTGAGCAGTTGTTTGTTTGGGGGTGCCCTCAGCCTCTGCGGTAGTTACATGTGGCTTCTCTGATCCCTTGTTGCTTGCACCGAGCAACCACTTGCTCTACCAACTAAGGCTTTAGATTAAAAAAAATCAACAGTAGCCAGTGGCCAGTGACCTCATAAAGCTCAGTGGCCACTTTGATGATGTTAGTGGCCATAATTTTGTACTCGATTTTGATCCCCCCCCCCCCCCCCCCCCCCAATTTTCTAACAATTTTTTTTTCCACGAACACATTCAATTTGCTCTAAGCATATATATATATATATATATATATAATAATTATTTATTAATTATATAAATAAATAAAAATGAAAAGTAATAAAATAAGCTAAAAAATTAGAAAAATCAAAAACATCTGAAAATAAGATATATTAATATTATGTTTTCAATTATATTTTTGCTAAAATTTTGTAACTTTAACCAGTTTGAAACTATGATTCGAGGGCCCTTATAATGGTGTATAGTGGCATTTTCGTTTATCCATTTCTTCTATGAATCTCTTATTTAGTAAGAATTTTCATCTTTGCTGCATGTACATATTCTATTTTGCTTATACGGGTAATAGTCCTGTCTCCTGTTCTGACTCACTGGATGGGTCTGGGAGTGTCGCTGTGAACGTTCGTACTGCCTCCTAGGTTGTATTTCGTCATGTTCATTCCGGTACTTCTAGATATTTATTATACTGTTGAGGTTGGTCACATATACATGTGGTGAAAGAAGAAGGATTCCTGCCACATGTTAATACAAATTTTCCTAATGCTTCTTATCTTCATTTTTTTATCTTATGGTGCCTCTAGTCCGAGTTTGGACATTTATAGTAATGTACTATTTTCCAATCTGAAACAGGCATTTGTTTGGGTTAAATAGAATTAAATACTCAGAGCTGAAGATGAATTTAATTCTTTTTAATCTCCGAATTTGAGCCGGTGCTGATCTTTTCTATTATCGGCATTATGGTAGTGGTTTTGCTTCTATGGTGATGTGAATATTTCAAGATTACTTGAATTAATTATTTTTATTATTACTTCTTTCTAATATATATATATATATATATATTTACAGGGTCCATTCTAGGATTTCAAAAGGTCAGGTTGCTGACTTTAAAAATGGAGCACATTGCATACGAAAGGGCACAATTATAAATTTTAGCTAAAGAATGCATTGCATAATGTGGCCCACATGTAGTAAAAGAGATACAGATAATTTATCTATTTCAAAACTTAAATTCAAAGCATAAAAAAAAAAAAATTAACAAAACAAAATTGCAAATATACAGAAAATTTTATAATTACATATCTCTTACTTTAAAATATATTCTTGATAAATTAATTTTTTTAACTGCACAAATTGAAGATAATAGTTAGAATCCTCATAATTTAGGCTGCTTACTTAAGATCAGAAAAGTAGATAGAAATACTTAATTACTTATGCATCATTTTATATACACAAACATAAATTTTTATAATATAAGGGGGGTGGGGGCGGAGGATATTTATAAGGGGTTCATAAAAGAACAATGATGGTTATAAATATTCATGTGTAATGCAAGTGCTAATACATTTCTTATTGATAGGAAATAATAAGGAACATTAATTAAAGGGAAGGAATAAAAACCATTGTAAACAATGCCTGGGTTCAAAGCAGTCAGTCACTGGCTGGTAGGTTCATGATGAGGCCAATTGTTGACAACTGAAAAATGTGCGATTTTTTTTTTTTCAACTTGTTTGATGTTATGCAAAATTGTGTTTAAATATTTTATAATTAAAAAATTTACAGATATATTACCCATACTTATTTACAGGTTTATTATATGGTAGACATAAGTAAAACAACAGATCCTTCTCTCCATACCTTAAGATGGCGAGTACTTCAGTTAGGTGAAAGACACTACTATGTTAACAAGGAAAACTAAATAATAGATCTACTTTTCTATTATTAAGATCTATTATTTGATGAGGAGGTGGGGTAAAAATTAGGGGAAATTTAAGAGATTGGCAAAATACAGAACTTAATTTTTCTGATAACACAAATTTATAAATATATATTTATTTTTTAATGAGTAATATTGTTAACATGCATTTATTGCTAACTTCTCATTTTGGATATTGAATACATTTTCAAAACTTTATTTCAGGTGTTTTTTCTAAATCTAAGTTTTCTGCAAGTCGCTGTCAGTATCCCCATCTTTTCCATTTCCTAAAAGTTTTCAAAATTTTGATCTTTCATTTATCATTTTCTGAATATTTTAAACATTTATTGTCACTCATTTTTTAACCCTGTTTTAAATCTTACCAAAGTTTTTCTTATTATAGGAATTTTTCAGTGTTTTATAATTGTTTACCAAGTCATCTAAAAAAATTCATTTACCATGAAGCCGATTCAAATACTTTTGGGGTCAATGTTAAATTCCTTTTTTCCCATAACACTTTACTTATTCAACATTTTGTCAGCTTTAATTTTTTGCCAAAATTACAGATTATTTCTGAATATGCCTGTTTCTTGAGTTTTTAAATTCTCTTATTTTGATCTTTTTTTTTCACAGCTGATGAAGCATTTACTATTAATATTTATGCCTTTTTTATTAAGAAATCCGGCCACTCATTTTTTTTCTAATTTATGGGATTTTACCAATGAGTTTGCGATTTTTAAATAATCTATATTCTTGTTTCTACCTTTTGATCACTTAGTCTGTAATTTTGAAATTATCGCGATCCCGATATTTCGATCATTTTTCCTGTTATATTATCGGACATTATAAACTTAGCAACCATTTTTATTGTAAAATTTCTCTAATATGTTTATTTTATAACAACTAAATTCTTTATCCTTTTGAAGAAATTGGATTTTATTTAATATTTTGACGTTTTTGAATTTAAAAAATATCTGTTTGTATCGCTAAAAACATAGGCCGTTTTATTGCTTTACTCGAATTTTTTAATCAACGGTGTGGGGCATGAACCAACTTTGGCCGCGGATAAGTTGAAAATCGAGCCGATTTAACTTTGAATTGATAATTGTTTACCGTTGGCACTAATGAAAACACAACTAAGTGGTAAACAGTTTAAGAATACAAACATTTTTAGTTTTTTACATCATCGATGACAGATTAATAACATAAAACAAGGTATCATCTATAACAGGAAATCTGAAATTTCTCGGATGGAGAAACTATTGCGCGCCGAAACTTTAACAATTGCGAATTTTTTGCGATTATATCTAGGCAGCATAGAAGCAACTACGCGCAATTTTTGCCATCGTCGTTCATATTTACTATATGATCGTTAATGAACAGTACATATATATGTAAGTTGACATAGAACAATTCATAACGTCGCAATATCGGCAATTTAGCTCCGAAAAGCATCCCGAAGGTTGACGCCTTTTATTAGCGCCTGGCATTCCCAGCTACAGCGTATACCCAAAACTATTGTACATGGATTATTTTTTTTAATTTATCATGATGCAAAATACGTTATGAATATTTAACCAATAAATAAATTTACAAGCTGAAAATAGCGAGGGCATTTTTATTTTAATGCGCGATTTTAATTCCGCTTTCGGAAACAGTTTAAAAATTTAAGGCAAATGTAAAAATGATGAAAGCTCTATTAGTACAGTATGTAAAAGTGGGGCCACTCCGAATTTCGGTAAGGTGCTGTTGGGGTCAATTGATAGAATGCGCTGCGCCCGGGCATGCCTCAAAAGTAAACATATCGGAGATCACGGGAAGGAAGGAGATAGGAATGTGGATAGCAGTAGCACTCATTTTCGGCTGCAGGTGCAATAAATTAACAGCCGTAGCAGTATTGTGGTGATTTTTGACAGATTTTTCTCACTCCCCAGAGGGATTGTTTAGGAAAAGAGTCATTTTAGACTATCGCAGTTAGGCCGATCACGATTTCGTTAATAGATCGTTTAAGTTGAATCGCCATGGGCAAGTAAGACTTTTAACGGCTGGGTTGGGGAGAAATAAATAGGATACCTACGGAATATTCTCCCGAGGGGGGGGGGGGGACGACAATGAAAAACCCTTTATGATACCAGTCTTGTTTACCGACTGTCTAATTTGGGTTTGGTTCAGAGGAATTAAGCTCATCCGTGCGGGTGTTCCTGAAACTCCACAGAGATTAGACTTTTGACGTTCTGATATAGAAACATGTAAATTTTGCAGGTCGCCATTTTTGGCGATAGACATTACATTTTACGGTCGCCAAGAGTAATTCCTTAGTCGCCACTGGCGATGTGGCGACCGCTAATCTCGACCTTTACTACCAACTCTTTGACAAAGATGGCGACTGGTACGTCTGTTGGACCAACCAGCTTTCTTTAGGCCTATGATGTGACCTCTCTCTAAATCCAACAGTTCGTAGTTCTGCCGAGTACATCTCAAAGGTATCTTTGTACACAACTTGCAGTATCAAAGCAGAAAAACCAGCTCCAATTTCTCATGAATCAGAACACCTGTCATTTTAAATGCTGTACAATCATGTACTTATGAGCCGTATAATATCATTCATTGGTGCTGTTTCATGTGTCTTATGAGCCCTATAATATCATTTGCATAACTCTTAAAACGACTCTTGCATGTTGAGTTTCGTGGCTGTAACAGTTTTTTTATGGGTATATATACTATATTTTTTTACAGCAGAGTGTATTTTTCACATTCCGTGATATACTGAATTGTTGGAAATTTTCTCACATTATGTACTTGTGGCAACGTAATTCTTTAATTGTATAGGTTTATTTTAAATTAAAAACTTTTTTCCCCCATGATATGTTATATATTTGTTTTGTGTTTTATGTCTTACATTGCTTAATTGGGCTTCTGCCTTTTTTGGATGTGTATAAAAGTTAAATAAATAAGAAGTAAATGTTCTATGATAATAATTGTCACTGGAGAGCTATATAAAAAACATTAAACGAATTATCAGTTTCTCTTTGTACATTTAAATGTTTTAACTATAAGGTTGTTTTTATGTTTACCTTTAAAAAATGGTTCATTATACTGATATAAGTTTTTTTGATGTGTTCGTTTTTGAAAATTAAATTTTTTTTTGAAGGTCTAAAAAATTAGTTTTTGAAATTTTTTGTCAAAGCAATAATTAAAAAAAAAAATCCAAGTAGAATAATTTTTATTAAACTTTTTTTTTAAATAATGTAAACTAGAATGAAGTTATAATTTTTGTACCACATTATGTTTTAGAAAATTTTAGCTAAATACTTGAGATTAAGCAATCAAAAGCTTTCCTAAATGAGAAAGTGGTTAGAACTGAATCAAATAGCTATTTATATTTTTGAGATTTAAAGTTTCTTTTTCCATGATGTATTTTTTTTTTCTTTTTTAAAGTTAACCAGATTAAAAACCTTTAAAAGTCAAGTAAGTTTTTTTTTTACTGGAAATGAAAAGGAAATTTAAATTTGAAAAAACAAAGTCAGAGAATTTAAAATCCATAATTTTCCAAAATTTTCAGCAGAAATGTACTATTGTAATTTCCCCCCCCTAGATTAATTTTTAGTACCTATAAGCAGAAGCATAGGCAAGTGGGTTTTTTGAAAAAGGTATTTCTTCGATAAACTAGTGTCTCATTCTTTGTCAGGAGCAATAAGAAATGCACTAAAATCTGCAACTTTCTTGAGGATTTCACATCCTTTCAATTATTGTATGCCTGATTATTTAAATAATCTGAGGTACTTAAAAGTACTCAAGTTTCATCTTTGCTTTATAAGGACCTTAAAACATTTACTCCAGGTGTTTAGATTAGATAGTCCTTAAAATTTGGAGTTTATTTTGATGAAAATTTAGTTGAATAGTTTAGTTTGCCAAATCCAATGATATATTCATTCTGCTTTTAAATATATTTCGTTAGTTTGGTAATTTACATACCTATTTTGGTAATGTTGAATAGATTTGCATTATATTGACAAAAGTTTTCTAATTTGAGATTTGATTGGTAATTCTAAGTCATTTTTATCTGTAAAAGGTTCATTTTTTCCCCATATAAGTACTTAAGCAGTGCTTAATTTTTAAAATAAGCCAGAGTCGTGCAAGAGCTTATCCACTGGAATGTAAACAAGTCTTGCTATAGTTGAATTCAAGATTTGCTTACATACGCAACATACATTATAATCATTACAATTTATATGGTTTAGTTGTTAATGTTGAAAGTTACTAAATGGTTATTAAATAAAGCCCTCACTGAAAGTTATTAAATAAAGCCTCAACTTTACAATTACACAATCAAACCCATATTTAATAATATATCGGGATCTGCAAGTTTTCATTATGTAAGTTTACTCTAATTATAAATGGGCTTGAACTTTTGTTCTTGGAGTGCACAGTCTTAAAATTTGTTTCAACAGTGCAACTTTCAATAATATTAATATATTTCAATGCTATTATAATTCAATTTTAATACTATTATAATGTAGTTTATTAACATTAGGGACTGAAAATACGTTTAGATTTAGCGGGAGAATCACGGAAGTTTGAAACTGAATGTAGCAAGACACTCTGATATTTGGTTAACCAAATTTTTAGGAAGTAAAAGTTTTACATATCAGGTTGGCCACCAGCAGGTTCACTGGCATGGAGGCAAAAGGATGCATTGCATAGGTTCCCAGGCTGCTAAACACTTTATGAAAAAAGTTGGATAACTTGCTATATAGGGGGTAGTATGGAACCATGTATTTGCTGTATAAGAGCCCCAAAATTCTGTCAGTAGCATTGACAACTGAGACTGGTAGGGGATAACTGTGATTGTGGCATGTGTTTTGTATATTCATATAGTTCATTTTTTTTTGTTTCTTTTGTCTAGTGGTTGGCAATAAATGTGATCTTCCAATGAGGTCGGTGGACATGAATCAAGCTACGGAGGTTGCTAAAAACTACAGCATTCCTTTTATAGAAACATCTGCCAAGACAAGGATGGGTGTTGATGATGCTTTTTATACACTTGTTCGAGAAATTCGCAAAGATGTAAGTTGAAATATTTCTATTTGTAGATAAGCTGTTATATTTTAACTTATTGGCCTTGTATTAAAATAAGTAACTTTAATATTAAAATAAGTTCAATTTTTAAACTTTCATATTTTAATAAGTTCTTTTAAGACTAGGATGCAAATTCCCTCTGGTTTGCAAATTAGGAGGGAACCAGAATACTGGAAAGCTATGCACGAACCCGGCCTGATCTCTAAACTGTACATGTAGATTTACGATAAATGGATCTACATGCTTAGTGGTAGCTTGTAGCTCCTCAGACAGTAGATCCAATGCTGTAAAACTTTTCATCAGTAATCCAGTAGACCCAAATTTTTTAAATTTAAGTATGAACTCAAGGTGACCCAAAGTCCATGTGGATTTATGGTAGGTGTATTAAGCGACCTTGATGCTAAGAAACCATTTAACAGAAATTTGGGGACACAAAAATTTTTTAAAAAATAACTGCAAACTGTGTCTGGCCAAAAGTATCATATGGATTTACGATAAGTGAACTGAACTATCTCTTATGGTCCCCAGGACACTAAATGCGATGCTGCAAAACAATCTAACAGAAATTTGAAGACCCACATTTTTTTAAAACAAAGTATAAAACTAGTCCAGTACAGCATTTCACATAAGGATTTACAATAGGCAATTTGTTGCTTTGAAAGTTTTCAAAAGAAATCTGGGGACACGAATTTTATGAAACTGAGTCCGAATCAAACCTAGCCAGAAACCTCATATGTTGATTTATGATAGGTGGACTAAATGGTCACTTAGAGCCCTTCAAGACAGTACACCTGATGCAAATAAACATTTTAATTGAAATCTGCAAAAACCTTTTTTTAAACCAAGTACAAACCCGACCCTGCATCTCTCATGATTACAGTAACAGTGACAGGCAGGTAAACAGTCAAGACCATTAAAATTTATCCTGTCTGAACTTTAATATAGCATGCATACATGCTGAATTTTAAGTTTATTAAGTTAATTAAGTTTATTAGCAAAACCATATCTTTTCAGTTGCATTCACAATTCATGTAAATTCTGGCCAATTGCGTTTACTAGTGCTAAGTTAAATTCTATTTAGTTGTCTTGGTCTGTAGCACAGCAAGAAGCTTATTAACCTTTTCGGGATGATTGGCACGCCCGCTTGTCGGCTGCGAACTTGCATTCAAGGACGGACGGCACGCACTCTTGACAGAGGAAACTTTACCGTAAATGGAGAGTGGCACGCATGCATGCCTTCACGTGGAACATTTTAATTTGTCTACTAGATGGCGTTAAATGTCCATGGAACTAACTTCAATGTATTTTGCAGCTGCATGACCTTGGCATAAGGAGGATGCAATGTATTATTTCTCCATTTGGAGCGGTGAAACATGATTTTGTAATATAAACAGACAGAGCAATTCTCGCAGCATCAACAATTTTATAATTGAGTTTCGGGTTTTGTTTTTATTTCAGCGTTATGATTTCGTTGGTGAATCATAGGAATATAAGAGAGTATTTTCTTTTTGTTTGGGTTTTAGAGGCAGTGAAATTATTCGTTTATTTCGGATAAAAAAATGGGAGCAACTAACGAGTATTTTGTATTCAGATTTGTATGAAAAATATACATCAAATAGAAAATAAATATTTCTTTTATTCCTGAAAAAGTAGATTTCTGTGTTGAATAGGTGATTTTTAGTGAATTTTTTTCGAAAGTTAGGCTTAGCGCAAAAAATTTGCCGTCCTTTGGGAACAGTTCGGAAGCGAAGTGCTTCGTCTTTTGGGCCGCGGCAGCTCTGGAATGCCGCCGTCGCGAAAGGGTTAAAGCATCTTGGAAGTTTGGATAATTGGAACAAAAATTCAAGTGGTGACAGTCATTAATTTTAGTCATTAATTTTTAACATTAATTTTTAACTCTAGAATCACTTCCTAGTCTGAGGGGTGCAATGGGGGTTAGTGTTACAATGATGGGTTAGTGTTAAATGGTATGATGTATCTATAAGCTCATCTAAAAGAATTTCCTCATATTAATGCTGACACACCACTCCACCTGCAGGACATACTTTGAAGAGGGGTATTGTGCTTTACTAACTTTTGGCTCATAACAAAATTAATGAAAACATGTGCATGCCATTGTCACATGCTGTGACTATGGCATGCACATGTTTTCATTAATTTTCATAGTCACATGCTGTGACTTATATAGAAAGGCACACAATATATTTTAAAAATAAATGGAATGAGATTTGTGTTAGTAAAGTTGTGAATTGAGGAATGTAAAATGGGGATTGTAGATCCTATAAATAAAGGCTGTTAATATTTCAAAAATGTGGATTTATAATACAATTTGGCAATCACTAATTCACTTGTGAACTGCACACTTAGAATCCCCTTGTCATGTATGTGTTTTAGCATATATTGTAAGTTAAGTAGTAGGCGTATTCCATTATCGGTTTTGCCGATATATCGATATTTTCCTGATAACGATAAACTGATATTTGAAAACCAATAGATTCAATATCACCCTACCCCCCCTCTTTTCTTTTACTTTAATATTGAGAAAATGGGTTTTCTTTAACTGCCTTTCATCCTGAAACAACGATGTGCAGAAAGATAAAAATATACAGAAATACCTCACTAGTCTGAAAGGATAGACACCGGAGGCAAAGGATAGTCCTGTGCATCTGCAGCTCCTGTGCATCTGTAAGAAAGAAAAACTCTAAAGTCGAAGGTCATTTAGCACTACATTCAAATGTTTACAGTCAATGGTCCCACCCTTCTGTTATTTGTTTATCATTAAAATGGTATGGAGATCTTTAACTCTTGATACATAAATGAAATCCATTTTTAAAGCTGAGTGAGTAGGCCACAAGGGACATAAAACAAATCAAAACCATTCATAGTCTGATATATAGTATAGATGTTGTATTTGGTGTTTCCAGTTAAAGACAGAGTTGTCATATTGGGTGAAATACCATTAATTTGGGATACTTTTGAACCTTTATTACGGCTTTTTGAAACATAAAATAACACAGACTTATTCGAATTAAAAAAAAGTAATGCAGAGGTTCACCTTCCTGGGTCCTGCCGTACCTGTGTACCAAATTTCATGACTTTACTATGCGTAGATTTCCCATTATAGACTGCAGACACATAGACATCTTCCTTTGTCATGTAAGAAGGCCGAAGGTGACTCGGAGATGTTTATTCACTTCTAGAATGGGCAGAAACTTGCAATTTGATACACAGATGGTTTGAATCGAGGTAACTGGCCAGAAAATTCCAAAAAAATCGGAAGTTTATCCACAAGAGGGTTAAGAGGGAGTCGATTTTATTCTTCACATGTAGTTCATCTTGTTATTGCATTGGATATGAATAACTATTGTTATACAAAAGTTAAATGAAGTTCAATATTCAGCCTTGTTATCCTACTATTTATTTTACTTATTTAATTGCATCTTTTCCCATAAAATTTGCTTTTCATTAGTGGAATCAAAAGTAGGGGAAAAAAGCAAAATATCTTGATCTATAACCTTTACTGAAAAAAAAAAAGTAGGAAGAGATGTAAAGATGGTACACTCGCTCATCTGCTGATAAATTTCAAGTTTCTTTTTCTTTACAAAAATTTTGCTCAATTATCCATTGTTTGGTATTAATTGGGGTTAAAAAGTTCTGAAAATGTGAACTCTTTAAGAATTTCTGCTCTAAAACCAATATATTCAAATATAATTATTTGAATTGGAATTCCCTTACATTCCTCATTTGCATAAATGCTGTTTTCACCAAATATTTACATTGAGTCATCAGTCAAGTCAAAACGCAGTGAGGAGTTGCCAATTATAATGGCTGGAGTTAGCGATTGAATTTTGCATCTGTAGTAAAGATATTAAGGAGGTCATGTCTGGGATTAATATATTTATCTCAATAAAAACCTTTTCCCAGTTATTATGTATTAGCTCTTACAAAAGAATGTAGTATAGAGAAAGTATTGTTTTCAAGAAAATTTTCGATTCTGATCCCAATATATGTTTTAGAACCTCCTGAACATGTTTTGATTATTTTTAACATGATGTTTGTCTTTTGTCGTTTTTTGTATACACGATCATATTGGTTCTTTGGTCCGATAGCCAATTTTTTGGTTCTTTTTTGATTTCATGACATCCATATTAGTTAGATAGATTGACATTATTGCAACATGCAATAAGTTTTCTAGTTTCTTAATACCTATAACCTGAGCTCCAATATGATAATTGTTTTGCTTGGTGTTATGATTTTATTTTGGTTTGGAGTGTGTTGTGAAAAAATACAAATAATAAACGAATTTCAATTGAGTGTTGTTTTAGGATCTCACTTTGTTTAAAAAAACAAAAACAAAAAAAAGTTGCTTTTCTAATGAAACTTGTTAAAGAATGAATGAATAAGAAACTTGCTAATGAAAACTTGCTAAACTTTCTAAACTTGCCTTTTTTTTTCTCAATTTATCTTATTATTTTCCTTACAATACATGGTGATGTACAGGGAAAGTATTTGAATTGTGTCAAAAATTGGAACTGCAGTTTTTGGCGGATTCACGTATTTCAGAACCTGTAGAACATGCAAATACTATTTTTAGTATGGCAGTGCAAATACTATTTTTAGTATGGCGTATGTGTCTGTGCAATCTATGTATCCACTCCAGCTCAAAAATGATTTGGCAAAATTTCACAAAATTTGGATTGTAAGTCACTCTTTGGTTGTCCTGGTGCTGATTGGATTTTGGTATGATTCGAGAAAAATAGCACTTGCCTTTTTGGAAAATGGCCCATAAAAATCATCAAAATCTAAAATAAGACTAATTATTCTTAACTATATTAATTAAATGTTCGTTTTATATATACTTTTTGACAAAAGAATGTTACCAATCCATTTCTCAATGTATAGCATGAAACTTTTTATTTATTAATTTTTGTCCCTGGTTTTATATTCCCAAATTTTTTGCATGTTTCGCCACTGGTATTTATTTATTTAGATTTGTGTATGTACACATCTGTTCAAATTTTTTATTAAATGCATTATTTCATAAATGGTTATAGAATTGGGATATTTTTTTATAAAACAATTTTACTGCTTCATATTTCTGAAAGTTCCGTATTCATTGCTATATATATGCCTAATTCATAACATGCTTATTGTGTTATACCTGGAATCCATAATGCTCAAATAATTTATTTTAGAGGGTTCCCTATTCTTTAACAAATACTATCCCCTAACCAAACATACAGTAGTGGCCAACATTGTGGAAACCTTTTGGAAAAAGTATATTTTTGAGGTTTGATTGCTCATACGACCACTTTTTTTTGTACCAATACCATAAAATTGTATATCAATAGAAAGATAATTTAATCAAGATTGTAATGCAATAACATTTGTTCAATTATCTGTATTTTATCAAAAGTTATAGCCAAATAACCAGAAAAAAGCACAACTTCCTTAGATTTATACGTAGCTTTCCTTCATTTGAATGTAGCCAATGAGCATGAGTGTTTAAAGAGCCAGTCAGGTGTCATCTTGTTTTGGCAATGACCATCAGGTCACAGGGCATTTATCAATGTGTTATGCGATAAATGCTGTGATCAAGATTATGCGATCAAGTTGGTTGGTTTTTTTTTTTTTGTGTGTGTTCTTTGATTTAGTGAGTTTGTAAAACGTAATGAAATTAAAGAAATGGCACAAAGAGTTGGCTGGTCACCCAGAAAGTGATGTAAAATAGTACTATTAAGTGAACAAGACTACAGTTATGAAGAAATTAGAATAAATATTGTGGGAAACTTAACCAAAGGTGGCATTTTTAAATTTTTGAAGAGGTATGAGGAGACTCAGTCACTACAAAACCAGACTGGTAAAGGCAGGAATATAGGTGCACAACAGCAAGTGATGATAGAAGAATTAAGAGACTGTGTGTAGGTGACAGAAGAATACCATCTCAGCGTATGAAATGGTGCAGTGCAATGTAAAGTTGAGTGCAAGGACTGTTCGGCACAGACTGCATGAATTTAGTCTAAATGCTAGAATTCCATGAAAAAAGCCATTTTTATGTCAAAGGTTGAAAAGATTAAACTGGCTAAAACCCATGTTAACTGGACAATGGAACAATGTGGCAGCGTAATTTGGAGTGATGAGACCCAAACCTCCCTGTTTGGCAGTGATGGCATAAAATACGTAAGGAGAATCAGAGAAGATTTGTATCCTGATTGCATTACACCTACCGTGAAACACCCAGTTAGTGTTATGAACTGGGATTGTATGTCATTGAGAGGTGTGGATAGAATTTGCATGATCAATTGGAATATAAATGCCCAAAGATACATAAATGAAATGCTTGAGCCCAAACTGCAGCCTTCTGCACGTGATCTTTTCCAAAGAATGAAGCAGGATTCAACAGAATTCAGTTCCATGTCATGTTGCTCGTATGTACAAAAAGTGGCTACAAAATCAGCATATTCAACTGCTGGAATGGCCTAGGTATAGCCCAGGCCTTAACCCCATCAAAAATCTATGGAGCCGATTAAAGAAACTTGTTAGTCGGAAGCAACCCAGCAATAAAACCCAATTAACAGAAGCAATAATTCAAGCTTGGTTTCACACTATAACAGCTGCAGAACTAAAAAACTTTGTTCACTCCATGGGAAAGCGCTGTAAGGCCATAATTACTGCTAAAGGTTATCCAACTAAGTATTAACTGACATTGTGAGAATTTTTGTATATCTCATTTTTTCTATGTATTTCACTTTTTTTCTTTATAAATGCTGTATTAAAAGATTCTTTTTGCATCTGCATTTTTAGAGAGAACGTAAAGGTAAAGACAAAAAGAAGCACAAGCGTAAAGATAGAAAGCGACGTTGTATCATATTGTAATGTAAGTATTTTTATGTTTAAATCTGTTGCAGTTTTCAATGCATATGAATGGAATACAGTGCAGCCCTCGTATGGTGAGCTCAGATGTGATGAAGTATCGGTTATTATGAATGTTTTTTTTATCACCTTTTATCTGCAATACTTTCAGAATGTTAAACATATTGCTTATAGTGAACAATTAGCTACCTGTACATTGTATATTGCAAAGTTTTTAGTATAGAAGAGGCGAAGAAAAAAATTATTTTCATGGAATTTCTTTGAGTAAAAAAAAAAAAAATCCCAGGAGCAACAATTAGTTTGGTAACTAAGATTCATCCTCAGATATATTGAGCCTAAACACTTTCTTAAATTCACCCCTAAACATGTGAGGATTGCATATGGATTTTTAGATAATGGTCATGATGCTCATCCACAAATAAAGAAAAACTACTGGAAACATGCTGAGTTTTTAAAAGAAATAAAATAATTCTTCATTTCAGATCCTGTGTATGAAGATAGTTTAATGTGGAATAGTTATAAAATAAAGAAATTTTGCCATGAGATCTTACTTTTGATGATTATGCTGAAGTGATAATTGTGTTAAAACAGAAGCACACAAGACCAATAATGCCATTATTGCTATAGTTGCTGATAATATATCTGATGAATCTAAAGAAACCATAAAAGAAAAGGAAAGATAATATTGTAATGAATGTATCCTCTAGAATCATGGGTGTATATGCTGGATACAAGAATGATTTTGGAGATAACTTACATTTTTTCACGAGCACAAATTAAATAGGAACAATATGCAGTCAAACAGCTCTTAAGTGCTTCAGTAATTTCACAGAATAAGCGATGTTATTATCAAAATACTGACGAAATTAATTTCACGAAACAGCAGCTACTATTCTTAAAACAAAAATCAGTCTAATGTAGCTCATGTCACGTCGATTCATCAACTGAACTATCCGACTCAGTGATGACTTCTATTTATAGTTTCTCTATAGAAACTTCTGGAACTCAAAGACTGGAAGATTCGGAACGTTGCCAAATTGGCAATAAATTGCCAAATATGACAACCGTTTTCCAAAGATCGAAATTTTGACAACCATAGAATGACGTCATGGGAAATAATGTTCATACTCCTGTCTTTTGGAGGAAACTCCCCTATGGAGCCAGTTGGTCTGCGAAAAAGATGAAAGACAGTACAGGAAATGCCAGTCAGGGAATATTACACTTTCCCCTCTTCAAAACTGAACGTCTTGGGCAGTATCAATCTACTGTGATCCGAAATATGGAGCCAGTCTGTCGATATGGATGACTTTTGGCTTGACTGATGATGATTTCTGGGTTCAATAAACAACACTGCTTATTCCTTTCTCGATGACGTATGGTCCTTCCCCGTTACGCCGTAGTTTTGGTGAAAATCCTGGTCGTTGCCGAGAATTGAAAAGCCACATTTTGTCACCTTCCTAGAATCGTACCTCATTAGCTTTGGTATCGTACCAGGTCATCATTCTATCTTTAGCAGTGTCGATCCTCTCACGAGTGAAATAATGAACCTCCTCCAACCGTGCCTGCAGATTTTGCACATATTCGTCAGGCGATGAAGGAGCATCACATGGTCTTCCAAACATTAGGTCACATGGTAGTTATAGATCCCGTCCAAACAGCATTTTTGATGGAGAAGGACCTGCCGATGCGTGGACAGCACTTCGGTAAGCCAGTAGGAATAATGGTAGGTGATGGTCCCAGTCTTCTTAATTTCTGGATACAAATATGGAGATGATTAAGTATCATTCTATTGAATCTCTCTACCATGCCATCTGATTGAGGATGAAGAGGAGTAGTTAGAATTTTATCCATTCCGAGTAGTTTTCACACTCTTGTGAATACTACTCGGTAGGTAGTGAATACTACTCGGTTACCTTACACCTTTCTGGTAGGTCGGACGGTCTGGGTTTCAACAACAACTCTTGTGAATATGTCAGAGCTAAAGTTCTTTCTCTGGTCAGAAGGGATGAGAGAGGGAACCCCCGTAACGACATATCCAGTTCCAAGTTAGAACTTCATTAATAATTGTAAATTTTTGGCCATGGATTGCGTAGAATTGACGAAACAGAATTTGACAGTGGATTGATTCTTGACAGTGGATTAATAAAACGGAAGCACACAAGACTAATAATGCCATTATTGCTATAGTTGCTGATATGTCTGATGAATCTGAAGAAACCAAAATTGATTCAAAAAGAGGAAAGATAATATCAAAAATTGTTATGGAAACAAGCCTCTAAAATTTGTGTGACTATTTCGAAGCTCGCAACATTAACTACAATTTAAATACAATAAGGAAAGTGCTATGCAAATGTGTTGTAAATATAAATGTTCAAAATAAAGCTACAGATGTTTTTCAGCATAAATAAAAGAGCAATGCAGTTCAACCTTACTATATAGATTTTTTTGTTTCACAGTATATAGACATGCAAGTTACTCTTATTATTTAACTCATACCTAAATTTTTTATTGGTTGTTGCGAATGACGGTTATAAACGAATATTTTTTCCTATCCCTTGCAAATTCACTGTATACGGGCTGCACTATATATTCTATATATAATTATTTTGTTTTATAGTTGAGTATTCTTAAAGTGGCAATTTGTTTTTAGTGCTTTAATTAGTAGGATTTTTATTAGAATTTTAGATTCACTTGCTTTAAATTTCACTTTTACAGAAATAATCCTGTAGCAGAAAAATTTTAAGCTTTCTTTGATATATTTCTATATTTTTCATAAATCTTAGCCGATATTAATTAGTCTACAGCAGTGTTTCCCAACGTGGGGCCTACGCCCCACTGGGGGGCAATTTGATTGTTAAGGGGGGCAATTTGAAAATGGTCTCATCCAGAGTTTAAGTTAACGACATGGCTACTCTCAGTCGCTACTGGAGCTGAGTAAACGTCCAGTATAGGTAACTTCTGTCCATCATGTTCGTAGCCGTGATTTCACTATTAGACGCTAGGATCAGTCATAGTTAAAACCACCTGAGTCAAAATATATAACCCTAACTGACATTATGGCCACCACAGCATACTGGGAAACGTCAAATAAATTCCGCCATGTTTATTCCAAAGACTAATTAGATGCTAGGAGCAGTCGTCTGTTGAGTGCAAAGAGTTCAAAGAAGAATCGTTGGTGTTAATTTGAAATAAGCGTCCTTTAAAACTGTTGTAAAAGTCTAGTTGATTTAAAAGAAATATACATTGTATAAATATAAGTGGTATATAAATATAAGTGTTTTATTTTTATTTATTTCAGTTTTAGAAGCATCATTTTCCAGAAAAATTTGTTAAATGGAAAAAATATGTTATTTTGCGGTGGGGTAAATGTATCATATACATTTAAATATGCATTTTTTAGTCTACGTTAACTCCACATTAAATTTATTTTAACACATACTTTATTTTTAGTTTTTAATTGATCTTATATTTATTTCTTTCAGCCCATAGTAAAATGAGTGGTGCAAGTAAGAAAAAAATTCGTCCGTATTCGGAGGAATATTTAAAATTTGGTTTCATACCCACTGTTCACAATAAACAGTCACCTTTTTGTCTTTTATGTCAACAATGCTTGATCAACGAATCAATGAAACAAGGTTGTCTTGAGGCTCATTTGAAGGCGAAACATAATGCTCATATTAATTCAGATTTAAATTACTTTCAAACTTTAAAGAAAAATTTTGAAAAAAGAGCAACATTAAAGTCTCTATTTACTGCTCATACTGCAACTGTCAATCGTACTCTTGAGGCTAGTTATCAAATTTCCTTACTCATTGCTAAATCTGGGAAAAATCATACAATAGGAGAGAATTTAATCAAACCATCAATATCAGCATTTCTTAAAACGGTTCTGGAAAAAGATGGCAAAGACGTGAAAGCTATGCCACTCAGTAACAATACTGTTAGCAGACGAATAGACGAAATGAGTGAAGATATTGAAATACAACTTGTTGAAAAGCTGAAAAAAAGAAAATTCTCAGTGCAAATGGAATAGAAAAATCTTTCATTTAAATTATTTCGTACTTGAATTTCAGTTCTCCGTTATATGTTTTGAAAATTTACTTACTGTGTTTCCTCAACAATTTCCTAGTGATTTCTTCCTAAAACCTATCATTTAAGTTTCTTCAGTGAACAAATCAATTTTTGAATATTAAAAATTATGTATATATTACATAGGTGGCATAGGAATTTTAGAAAGGCTTAGGTGGGGCATGGCACAAAAAAGGTTGGGAAACACTGGTCTACAGGGTCCTTTTTTATGCCATTTTTAACACTTTACAACAAAGTTGAAAAGTGTTTATGACTTTGTTCATTCTGTCTGTCTGTCTGTCTGTCCGTTAGCACGATAACTGCCGTAAAAATGACTTAATCAAAATGAAATTTTAGTATGTTGTTCAGACGGTCTGTAGGACCTATGGGAATATAAATGAATAATATCACCCAATTAGTTTTGGATTGAACGCGGGTTGAAAAAATGAAATACATTGAGCCCTATGGGACCTAATTTTTCAAGCATTTTTTAAGCGGATTTAAAATTCACAAATTCCTTCGAAAATTTTAGGCAATATTCAAATTGTTCCATAAAATATATAAAAAAAAATTCAGTGAAATATATTCAGTAGTTTTTTAAATAAAAATTAAAATAATAATAACACCTCTTATATGAAGCGATCACGTGACCATGATATGAAACGATCACGTGACATTTTTCAAAATGATATATGGCATCCATCTTGTCTCAAAATCATGATTTTTAAAGTTTTGTTTAATTCATATTGAGTGTTGTATCCGTCCTAAAACTACTTTATTTTTGCCTAAATTCTGTGCATCTACATACTGAAACAACGTAATGACAATATATTTGTGTTTAAATGCTCATCCCAAATTTGATTATTTCTACAACTAAGCCTATTTTTCACCTATGTAAAATGTAAACAGGAAAATATGTAGAATGAGTTGTATTAGAATTGCTGTAATTCTTTAACACAAAATCATTTAGTCCATGGAGTCTGCTTAGCTGATATGAATGAAATATTCATTGATTTTAGAAAGAGAAGGACGATATTTTTTGATGAAGTTTTACGCATATAGTTTAATTACTTGTAGCTCCATGGTCTTAATTTTTAAATAAAAAATAAATTATTATAGTATTGTGATGAATGACATGAATGGGGGAATTATTTATGAATGAAATGTTGCTTTTATAGAGAGAGCCAGGCGTGTTATTTTTTCTATGACGTCATTTGAATGGATTTCAGTTGTTTTCGATGAAGTTTTCAAATATAATAAATTATCGTAGTATTATGACAATTCTAAAATTATTACCGAGGAATATATCACATTTTAGAGATGTTTAAACCAGGCAATACTTTAATGCTGTCATTTGAATGAAGTTAATTTTTTTTTATGAAGGTTTAAGGTTTCAAATATAATAAATTAATGTAGTATTGTGATAAGTTTTAAAATATTACCGAGGAATGTATTGCATTTTAGACATGTTTAAATAAAATTGCATTGAAGTTGGAAAGTGTTTCATAATCAATGCTTTAAGCATGATTGATCTTTCTTGTTGTATTTATGTACTGTGTTTGAAGATTTTCTAAGCATACAATAACTTGAAAGTTCTTATAAAATTTTGCAAGAAACCAACTCATTGTTCAAATAATTTAATTCATATATTGAATTTGTATGTTATTGTTCACATTTAATGTTTTTAACTTTTATTTTTTGTAATTTGACAATTAAAATAGAATAAATAGCATTCAAACATTTTTTCATATCTGCATTCTATGCCTTTATTCGTATATTTTAAGCTTACAGCTTATGCAGTGATATGGTTCTTCGATCCCATGGTTAATTTGGATTGAAAATATGTAAGTGACAAAGCGAATTTGAACAATCAGTTCCACAGTGAAATATTTAATCCAGTATTAAACCATTATACATCTCAATTGAAAGGAATTTTTATAAAAATATTTTTTTCAGTTGGAATAGGGTTATTAGATTTGCCTTGCGCATGATTGAACTCACAGCATAATTGCTAATTCTCCTGAACACTCTCTCCCAATTTCTCCCAAAATATGAAAATCTTATGAATTTTAAACGATTTCGTCTTATTTAGAGCAGTTTCGAAAAAGAAATTCCTATAAGTTGTGAAAAAATCACTACAAGAGTGAAACATTTTTGAAGAAAGCAAAGACTGCAACTTAACAACAGACATGAGATTCTTCGATGGATACGCAAATTTTCATGTTTAGCCAGAGGAATTTTATTTATTCTGCGGGTGAAAATATTTTGAGATTTTCCATTCTTTCCTCATGAGTACAGTGCTCACAAGTGATTATTTTTTGCAGCAGCATCACGAAAAATTGTACTTGTATGTGATCCTGCATTTGTATGCGATTTGTTTTGTTTAATTGTGAAAATATTTTCCACTTCTGCAAAATATTTTCTGTTTGTATCGACCAAAATTTTTGTAATTGTTTTGTGTTTTATACATAAAAATTATTTTCCGAATGTCTAATTGGTGAAGTGAAAGACTATTTTGCTGTAGCATCGGAAAGAACTGCATTTGTGTAAAAGACCTCCTTAGGGACTAAATACGAGCCTGTTGTGTTGTGGTGCAGGGGAAACGCATGTGATTCGCATTCATGAGGATCATGGTTCTGTCCCCACCTGTTGCGTGTTTTACTGAATGTCTCTACAAACCATGAAAACTTTCTGCTGATCTTGCAAAATCGTCTCTCCAAGCACACAGCTCAACTCAACCATGTCTGGTATAGAAATCACATGGATCTCATGTATTATGCAAATGAGGATGGAACTTCATACCTATTCACCAGAGACTACTACTATAAAAAGGATGTTTCTGATGGGTTGTACGTTAAAGCGGAGAGTTATGGCAAAATTTGGCAGTAACGAGTATTGAGAGATGTTGTTAATTTACGGTGAATGTGGGCGTAAGGCAAAATCAGCTGCAAAGCTGTATCGTGAACATTTCTCTCAAGGCCCTTCATCATACACGGCAGACCATCTTAAAAGTTGTAAAACGTTTAATGGAGACAGGCTGCGTAACCAGCCGACCTCGAATTCGTACACCTCTTACTGTAGGACGCAAAGTGCAACCTGAAGATGTGCTAGCATACGCTCTCGTCCATCCTCAGAGCAGCACAAGAATGATCAGTGAAAATTGTATCCTCTCAAAAAGCCGCGTCTGGAAAATCCTGAATGAATCTGGTGTTCATCCATACCGATCTACACCTGTGCAGGGATTGCTGCCAAGAGATGCTGAGAGACATTACACGTGGTGCAATTTTGTGATGAATAACTTAGAGGTTCACCCAACATTCCTGGCAGACATAACATGGATGGATGAGGCATGTTTTTCGAGGAACGGAATGTTTAATAGACAGAACGTTCATACCTGGTCGCTGGAAAATCCGAGATATGCCATCGAAGTTTGACATCAACAACGCTGGTCGATTAATGTTTGGTGCGGAATTTTTAATGACAGGCTCATTGGACCAGTATTTTACGAGGGCACGTTAACTGGACAACCGTACTTGCAGCTTCTGTAGGATGTAATAACAGACTTTGTTGGGAATCTATCGTTGCTCCAACTCCTAAATGTATGGTTCCAACATGATGGCACACATAAGATTTCAAACGTTTAGCAGTATCTAATAGAGACATTCCAGAATCAAGTCATTGGGTATGGTGGTTTCGTCATTTACTGGGTTCCTGGTCATTCGGGCATTCCTGGCAATGAGTTGGCAGATGAACTTGCTAGGAAAGGCTCAAGTACTCCTTTTGTGGGCACTGAGCCGGCCTTGGGAATCCCCAATGACCTTGTTAGAAGAACTGTCTATGACATCTTCTGGAAGCTTCAATGTAAGAACTGGCGTAATACTAAGGGACAAAGGCAAGTGAAAATTCTCAACTGCAATTGCCCTAGTACACTTCAAAAAGAGCTTTTCAAGCTCAGCAGAACTGGCATCAGGAGGGCTGTTGGGCTCCTTACTGGGCACTGCACCCTCAAGAGACACCTTAACATGATAGGTATCACTAAAGATTCGCTTTGCAGAGGCTGCAATTACAGCGAAGAAACTGCTGCTCACATTCTCTGTGAATGTGAGGCTTACTCTGCTCACAGATTCGAACACATTGGTCGTCATGTGATTGAACCCTGGGAGCTGAACGACATACCTGTCAAGTGCCTGCTTATTTTTGCATCGGCTACTGGTCTCTTTTCTTAGAGATCTTTCTCGTTTGGGGTAGTACAATAGACCTCTGGTCGATGTGCTGGGCTCTTCTGGAGCCACCCACCTTCATTTCATTCATTCATTCATGGTGGTTCCGTCGAGTGGCCCCTACGCTCACCTGACTTGACCCCATTGGATTTCTTCTTATGGGAACACATAAAAGGGCAGGTATATGCGACCCCTCTACCAACATCGCAGGATCTTCGACGACGCATTACTGATGCTTGTGCGTCCGTAACACCTGCCATGTTGCACAATGTGCAGCGAGAAATCCAGTCCAGAGTTCAAATGTGTATAGTGGCTAACGGAGAGCATAAGCAATATACTATTGTAAATAAATGATCCTGAAGACAGGGAAGTGTCTCGGTTTCTTTCTTCCACTCTTTATGACATGACAATTTTCGAAATCGTGACCAAACAAATGTTCATTTTTTGCATTCTGTTTTGAGTATTAATGTGCGCAAGGTATCTTTTCGTACTAAATTGAGAGTGCTCTACAACTTTCTAATTGACTTTTTTCGCGTATCTTTCACCGTTTATGAGATAGGACAGCTAATTCCAAAATTTGCCAATAGATGGCATTGTAAATTGTCTCATCGAGTAGTGCATAGCCTTTTTACTATACCTAGACACCAACTTTATGGCGTAAGCTGTCACCGTTTAGAAGTTAGGGGGGGGGGGTAACAGATATAAGTGGACACCCTGTATAATAGAATAATTAGAATTTCATAAAATATGCGTTTCAATTTGGGTTTTCCATTTTGATAGATTTAATTATTATATTCTCAATAGAACCGATGCTTTTTAATTCTATTTTCTAATATCAAATTTATTGTTTACAGTTAACAAGATTTAAAGTAAATGGGTGTTCATTGCCCAGTTTTTAAAATGAATTTAAAATTTCATTTTTTCTAATCTTTCTGCAATTTCATGCCTGTTATCACTAAAATGTTAAAACTTCTCAATGCCAAATATGCCACTATTACTATTGTATTTATAAATTTGCTTTCTATATTAATTTTTCATTTAGTTCAGATTATATTTGAGAATACTCCAGTATCTACTTGCCATATTTTATTAGGGATTAGGGAAAAATGAAAACACCCCTACTCTAAAAATAAAAATTCCTTCCCTTTTTCATGCATTACTAAATTTTAGACGTGCTATAGGGATTTCAACACTATGGGAAAGTCTCCCTAATTTCTATTTCCCAAGGTTGGTAGCTATGTTACATACTCTTTTAGAAGAACAATTCATACTCAACCTTTGCTCAGTTGATCATACCACATGGTCTTCTCCCACTTTTAAGGATGCATTGTAAAAATATTCATTCTTAGTGGTTATTTATGAACCAAAATCTCCAAAAATTCAGGCTTCTAAATTAATGGTTAGAGATATACAGTAATGAGTTGTTTGTACTTTGCTTATTATTTACACATATTTTTGTGTTCCAACAGTGTTTTATATATATTTAAAAGTTCTTAAATTTGGTTTAAACTTTTACCACCCTAAAAAGTGTTTAAATTAGTTATATTTTGTTGTAAAGTGCTTAAGAGTACTTAGCTGTTCTTTTAACACTCTGATTTGTATGCAATTAATAGAAGGTTCAGCCCCTTACTTGCTTTGTTAGTACTTTCGTCCTACTTATTATGGCTTCGTTCCTTGTTAGCTGACACTCACCAACACCCTGAGCTTGCTTCATGAGCTTTTTTTACACCATTCTCATTCATAGTGGTTGGCACCCCTGTTCATCACTTCTTAAATGCATTCGGCCACTTATAAACCTGATGGCTTACCAGCAGGGTTTTCAATTTTCATTCCTAATGCGATAAGATGGTTTTCTCATTGGTTTAATTTTATAATAATATAAGGAACCAAATCTGACCTTTATTAATAACCCAGTAAATATTTAATCAGGGTTGCGACAGAACCGGGAAATCAGGGAATTCTCAGGGAAAAATGATTTTCTGGAAATATCAGGGAAAACTCAGGGAATTTTGTTTCAAATCAGGGAAAATTTTGGAATTTTGTTTCGCGAGTTGCCGATCTTTAAATCCCTGTAAAAACATCTGAACGGGAATTTTCCTTTCTCTTTGTCCCTTCGCTAAACTACCCTTGTTATGTGGAGTGTTAAACTTTATTCTAATTGGCTGTTGCTCAGATGACATCATACAGCTTAAAATTCCCACTCATGGCGATTAAACTTGAAAAACTGGCGATTAACGAAATCCTGATTACCGGCCAAACTGTGTGATACCGTAGGATGGCTATTCTCCCTAAACAAATCCACCTGTGGAGTGAGAAAAATCTGTTAACCACCGCTACAATACTGCTACGGTTCTCCCACAGTTTTTCCCCTACTAGGCGATCGTAATTTATTGCATTTGCTGTCCAGTGAGTGCAATCTACATTCCTATCCTACCCCTCCCCTAAATCACAGAAAGGGTTCCCGAAAGCGGATGCATGAACGGAATTAAAATCACTCGCTAAAATAAAAATGGTGCATGAAACTCGTTCCCGCTATTTCGTGCTTGTGAATTTATTTATTGGTTAAATATTCATTATAGCATATTTTTCACAATGAAAAATTAAAAGAATTAATCTATATGAACGGGTTTCGGGAATACACTGCCATTCAGGGCGGGCGCGAGTATATTAAATCTGGGTGCCTGGCACGAATAAAGGATATCAACCTTGGGGATGGGGGAATGCTTTTCCGAGCTGAATTGCTGATATTGCAATGTTATGCATTATTGTTCTACTTTAACCTACATATGAATGGCCCATAAACAACTATACGGAAATTATGAATGTGTGTAGCATTGGCTAAAATAGCGCGTTTGAAGGATACTATCCCGGACATACTTCGTATTAATTATAAAACTTGATCGCGAGAACTTCATAATTTTTAAAATCTCGATGTACGACAGTTTTTCGCTAGGAGAAATTTCAGATTTCCTTTTACAGATTATACCCTGTTTTAAGTTATTAATCTCTCATCGACGATGTATAAAACAACGATATATGGATTCCTAAAATGTTTGCTTAGTTGTATTTTCAAAAGTGCTAACTGTTAACAATTATTATAAATTCAAAGTTAAATCGGTTCCATTTTTAACTTACTCGTGGGGCCAGGGGGTAGTTCACAGCCCTTTTCCCATTGATCGGAAAATTCGGGTATTGCAATAAAACGGCATGTTTCTAGCGATATAAAACTCCATTTTTTAAATTCAAAACGTTGAAATATTAAAAAGAAATCAAATTTCTTCAAAAGGATAGATAATTTATTTATGAAATAAACATATTGGGGAAATTTTAAAATAAAAGAGTTCATAACGTCTGTTAATATAACTGGAAAAAAAGCCGAAATATTGCGATCGCGTTGAGTGAAAAATTAAGAGTAAATGATCAAAATATAAAACAAGAATATTAATTTATTAAAATTCGCTGAAAATCATTTGTAAAACCCTCGAAATTAAAGAAAAATTAGTGGACAGGCTTCTTAAAAATAAAAGAGGAAAAAATAATAGTGGAATAAACTAAAAAATAAACTTGGAAAAGTAAAAAATAAAAAGATCAAGATGAGAAAACTTAAATGAATTTAAAATTGCCTCAAAATGTATTTGAATGCTTCATGATAAATGAATTTCTTTTATGATGTATTGGAAAACAAATATTTTAAAACCCTGAAAAGATCTATAATGAAAATCATTGGCAAGATTTAAAAAAATTACACGGTTAAAAAAAAATTAGTGAATTTAAATGTTTAAAATATTTAAACAATGGATAACTGAAAAATTTAAATTTGACAAACCTTTAAGAAATGGAAAAAATGGTTTATAACTTATAGAAAAGAATTAGTTTTAGAAGAAAAAAAAAACACTTAAAATAAGTTTTGAAAATTTATTAAATGTTAAAAATGAGAAGATAGCAATAATAAATGCATGTTAACAATATTACTCATTAATAAATTAAAATATTTCTGTGAATTTGTCTTTGTTACTGTCAAATAATAATAATAAAATTTGTATTTTGCCAATATCTTAAATGTTCCCCAATTTTTAAAATCCTCCTCCGCCTCAACATCGAAATAATAGATTCTATAAAAGTAGATTTCCGCTAAGGAGTTTTCTTGCCAACAGACATATAGTGATACCTTGATAAAGTACTCATCAGTTCAAGACATGGGGAGAAGGATTGGTTGTTTGACTTATGTCTACTGTACAATAAATCTATTATAAATAAGTACTAAGTAATAAGAGCAAATTTCTAAATTATTTTAAAACATACTTACAATTTAATTTTGCATAACATTAAGCAACTTGAAAAAACCATCCCATGATGTAATGTAAAAACACGTTGAAATTACTAAATTATTTTTACTCGCTTTGCCTCTTTACGTGAAAAACTCATCCAATGTTTACTGCTTCAAAGTTGATACTCCATTTTTTTATGTTTATCTTATACAATATATATAAATGTTTTATATTTATCTTTTATATTCATGTATCCGTCTAGCAGTTTTTAGTTAGTCGAGTTTATGAGTATTTATGAGAAATTCTTATGCGAACAGATGATTGAAGAAAATCAGGGAATTTCAGGAAAAATACTCTGGAAATCGGGGAAAACTCAGGGAATTTTGTTTTTAAGTTTCTGTAGCCACCCTGTTAATTTGAGATTTAATAATTCTTATATTAAGCAAATTAAATGATTTTAAACAGTTAGCACACTAAAAGTTCTAACAATCGTGATCATTAAAAATTAGTTTTTGTAAATACTTTGCATATATAGGCATATAAGGCCTATAATTGTTATATTTTAAATGTAATTACATTTTAGATGTAATTACATTTTAAATGTAATTGTTCGTTACAGCCAAAGTTGCAAAACACTCTTGTTTACAAGAATAAACAAAGTATATCGTCCTTGACCATCTCTGGTATTTCTACCAGCAAACAATCACAGAAAAGTTTGAAATTGGCTCTACCCATTAAAGCTTTGCCCATACTGCCAATGCAAAATTTTATTCATTAATATTAATTTAACTAAGATGTAAATTAAAATTTTGAGTTCATCGTACATATTGATGAAAAGTACACTATTCTTGTAAGTGGATGGATTTATTTCCTCACATTTTCAATACCTTACTACCTTCAGTGTCAGCCTGTAGCTAGTGATCACTGTGTTTAGCTGTTATTTTTTTAGCTGTTTAGCAGCCACATCTAGTGATAAACACTGATAGAACTGAAAAAGCAGATATATACTGGTCTATAACCATATGGCACTGTGCTCCAGTACAAAATTGAATAAATTTCTTCAAAGTGCCCCTTCAACTAATAGTTTGCAATATAAAATCATGACAAAGAGTATATTGGACAAAAAATCTTAATTCTGGCTCAGTTGGAACAACTGTTACAGCTCTCTGTAACATTCATTCACACCGTATACTGACTTTGATTCATAAAAATTAAATTGCCAGGTAATTCAAAGAACATCAGATTTTAAAATATAATTAGTTAGATTAATCCAGCTTGCTGTAAAAGCAGAGATGGTATTCAAAATTGTAAAAGTGATTTTGCAAATTTTTAAGTTAAAACACATAGCATACAAACTTAAAATATAACACTTTTTCATAGATTTAATCAGTAGTTATAAATTAATTTACATTTTAATTGCAAATCATTTTAACAGTTACATAGATATTGCACATTGAAATGAAATATAGTACTTAATAATTTTTTTATTTATCATTCCAGGAAATTAAACAAACATCGAATTTTACGACATGCTGGTAAACCTCACCATTTTCTAGCATGCTGGCTAATCCATGGGAATGCGGTAATAAAAAGACATGGGTTGAAAAGAGGATGCAGGTTAATTGCAAATAATTAAAGATTTATTAAAATTTAAAATTAAGTTTCATCTCAGGAGTTGCACCTCCCATTGAACATGTTAACTGCTTATGTCACAGATTCGTGCCATAGCAGTTAGCATGTTGACAAGTTAGCAGTCACTGTGTTGAGTCAAAAACAGCATTTTGTACAGTGAGAATTTAGTTTTTAAATCCCCAGAAATTCAGGTTCTTTTTTGCAAATAATAAATAAGCTATTATTTATAACCTTTTACAACAAAGTTGAAAAGTGTTTATGACTTTGTTCATTCATTCTGTCTGTCTATCCGTTAGCACAATAACTGCCGTAAAAATGACTTAATCAAAATGAAATTTTAGTATGTTGTTCAGACGGTCAGTAGGACCTATGGGAATATAAATGAATAATATCACCCAATTAGTTTTGGATTGAACCCGGGTTGAGAAAAATGAAATACATTGAACTCTATGGGACCTAATTTTTCAAACATTTTTTAAGCGGATTTAAAATTCACAAATTGCTTCGAAAATTTTAGGTAATATTCAAATTATTCCATAAAATATATAAAAATTTCAGCAAAATATATTCATTAGTTTTTTAAATAAAAATTAAAATAATAGTTAACACCTCTTATATGAAGCGATCACGTGACCCACTTCAAAATAAAATATGGCATCCATCTTGTCTCAAAATCCTGATTTTTAAAGTTCTTTTTAATTCATATTGAGTGTTGTATTCGTCCTAAAACCACTTTATTTTTGCTTAAATTCTGTGCATCTACATACTGAAACAACGCAATGACAATATATTTGAGTTTAAATGATCATCCAAATTTGATTATTTCTACAATGAAGCCTATTTTTCACTTATGTAAAATGTAAACAGCAAAATATGTAGGATGAGTTGTCTAAGAATTGCTGTATTTTTTTAACGCAAAAGTATTTAGCTCATGGAGTCTGCATAGCTGATATGAATGAAATATTCATTGATTTTACAGAGAGAAGGATGATTTTTTTCGATGAAGTTTTAAGCATAGAGTTTAATTACTTGTAGCTCCATGGTCTTAAGTTTTTAAATAAAATAAATTATTCTAGTACTGTGATGAATGAAATGAATGGGAACATGTTATGAATGAAATGCTGCTTTTATACAGAGAGCCAGGCGTGTTATTTTTTCTATGACGTCATTTGAATGAATTTCAGTTGTTTTCGATGAAGTTTTCAAATATAAATTATTATTGTAGTATTACGATAATTTAAAAAATATTACCGAGGAATGTATCGCATTTTAGAGATGTTTAAACCAGGCTATTTATATTTCAATGCCGTCATTTGAATGAAGTTCATTTTTTTCGATGAAGGTTTAAGTTTTCAAATATAATAAATTAATGTAGTATTGTGATAAGTTTTAAAATATTACTTAGGAATGTATTGCATTTTAGAGATGTTTAAATAAAATCGCATTGAAGTTGGAAAGTGTTTCATAATCAATGCTTTAAGCATGATTGATCTTTCTTGTTTTTTAATTTAAACTATTTATTTTTTAACACTTTACAATATAGTTGAAAATGTTTATGAATTTATTCATTCTGTCTATCTGTCTGTTCGTACGATAACTGACGTAAAAATGACTTAATCAAAATGAAATTTTAGTATGTTGTTCAGACCGTCTGTGGGACCTATGGGAATATAAATCAATAATATTACCCAATTAGTTTTGGATTTAACCCGGGTTGAGAAAATGAAATATATTGAGGACCTAATTTTTCAAACATTTTTTAAGCAAATTTAAAATTCACAAATTGTTTCAAAAGTTTTAGGAAATATTCAAATGATTCCATAAAAAATATTAAAAAAATTTCAGCAAAATATGTTTGGTAGTTCTTTAAATAAAAATTAAATTAATAATTACACCCATATATTATATGCAGAGATCCACCTATATACTATATATATATATATATATATATATATATATATATATGCAGTAATCCACCTCAAAATAAAATATGGCATCCATCTTTTGTCAAAATGGTGATTTTTAAAGTTATTTTTAATTTATATTTATTGTTGTATTCTTACTAAAGCCACTTTATTTTGTTTAATTTCTATGCGTCTATATTCTGAAACAACGCAATTACAATATATTCAAGTTTAAATGATCAATGCCATCTTTCTTGTGTCAAAATCGTGATTTTTGAAGTTCTTTTTAACACTTTACAACAAAGTTGAAAAGTGTTTATGACTTTGTTCATTCTGTGTGTCTGTCTGTCTGTCCGTTAGCACGATAACTGCCGTGAAAATGACTTAATCAAAATGAAATTTTAGTATGTTGTTCAGACAGTCTGTAGAACCTATGGGAATAAAAATGAATAATATCACCCAATTAGTTTTGGATTGAACCCGGGTCGAAAAAATGAAATACATTGAGCCCTATGGGACCTAATTTTTCAAACATTTTTTAAGCGGATTTAAAATTCACAAATTGCTTCGAAAATTTTAGGTAATATTCAAATTGTTCCATAAAATATATAAAAAAAAATTCAGCGAAATATATTCAGTAGTTTTTTAAATAAAAATTAAAATAATAATTACACCTCTTATATGAAACGATCACGTGACCATGATATGAAACGATCACATGACCCACTTCAAAATGATATATGGCATCCATCTTGTTTCAAAATCGTGATTTTTTTAAGTTCTTTTTAATTCATATTGAGTGTTGTATCCGTCCTAAAACTACTTTATTTTTGCTTAAATTCTGTGCATCTACATACTGAAACAACGCAATGATAATATATTTGAGTTTAAATGCTCATCTAAATTTGATTATTTCTACAACTAAGCCTATTTTTCACCTATGTAAAATGTAAACAGCAAAATATGTAGAATGAGTTGTATTAGAATTACTGTATTTCTTTAACACAAAATAATTCAGTCCATGGAGTCTGCATGGCTGATATGAATGAAATATTAATTGATTTTATAAACAGAAGGACGATTTTTTTCGATGAAGTTTTAAGCATAGAGTTTATGAATTGTAACTCCATGGTCTTAATTTTTAAATAAAATAAATTATTATAGTATTGTGATGAATGAAATGAATGAAATCCTGCTTTTATAGAGAGATCCTGGCATGTTATTTTTTCTATGACGTCATTTGAATTTATTTCGGTTGTTTTCGATGAAGTTTTCAAATATAATAAATTATCGTAGTATTATGATAGTTTTAAAAATATTACCGTGGAATGTATTGCATTTTAGAGATATTTAAACCAGGCAATTTATATTTCAATGCCGTCATTTGAATGAAGTTCATTTTTTTCAATGAAGGTTTAAGTTTTCAAATATAATAAATCAATGTAGTATTGTGATAAGTTTTAAAATATTACTGAGGAATGTATTGCATTTTCGACTTTTTTAAATAAAATTGCATTGAAGTTGGAAAGTGTTTCATAATCAATGCTTTAAGCATGATTGATCTTTCTTGTTAATTTATTGTTAGTGTCGTATCTGTTCTAAAACTGCTTTATTTTTGGTTAATTTCTGTGTATCTACATTCTGAAACAATGCAATTACAATATATTTCAGTTTAAATGATCATCAAACTTTGATTATTTCTACAACGAAGCCTAATTTTCACTTATGGAAAATGTAAACACATAAAGATGTAAGATGATTTGTATAAGAATTGCTGAATTTCTTTAACGCAGACAATTTTATACAGACTTTTTCAATGAAGTTTTAAGCATAGAGTTAAACTACTTTTACCTCCATGGTTTTAAGTTTTTAAAGAAAATAAATTTTTGTACCATTGTGATGAATGAAAGGAATGGAATAAATGTGTATGCATGAAATATTTACAGCTTTTACATAGAGAGCCATGCGATTTATATTTCAATGCTGAGCTTGAAAAACCTAGAAAATTTTACCCGTCCTTGAGGCAGGCTTATCTAAAAATGTACCCGTCCTCCTTTGAAAATAAGCCATTGGGCTCTTATTAATACTATAACTATGTATAACTCTCTATATATGTATAATTATATATGGATAGATAATAAATACATTTCTGCTTTCACAGCAATTGAATTAAATTTTATTATCAAATTACATCGTTTGTATTTATTTCTTATTCCAGAAACAGCTGAAAATGGTATTTGGTATCTGAGTTGCCACCCAGTTAAATTAAAAGCTGCAATTTACAATATAATATACAGAAATTATAAAAAGTTAGTCAATTAGATGAAATATGGCGTTTGCCGGGTCCATGGTCAAGCCAATGATTTATAGAGACTTCTGCATTAAACTGTGAAAGGGGTTTCCCATTTAAATGGATATTCATAATCGAATTTAAGGTTTCTTGTTGAAGGACAGTGCTTAATGTGTTTTTTTTTAATGTTCATTATTGAAAATCCTCTTTCAACAACCGCAGTACTCCCAGAAAGAGAAAACATCAATTCCACTATGCGAAGTATGTTGCTGTATTGTGGGTCATTTTGTTGCATTATGTCTTTGTAAATATCTTGAGTGGCTGATGTTTTTTGGTGTTTCAATATATTATATATCTTAAGTTTTAAGGCTATCCATTCTTGACACATTATTTCTTTATCCACTCCTGCAAAAAAGTAACTAAAACTTTCCAGTAACATTTGTATATTTTGCTGTTTTTTTTGCTGTTCTTCACGGAACTCAACCCACAGAAATTCTTTTTTCCAGATCTCCAGAAATGTAAATTTTCTTTTTTCCCTATTATAAGTTTGATGACGATTTTCGGTTTTTTCGGAACATGTTTTCGCTGTTTTCTGAAAGGCCACCATTGTCTTTATTTACCGTTTTTGCCTTCTTAATGCTATCATTTTCACTAACAAAAAAATTAAGAAGGTTTTGCTGCCTTTTCATCTCTTTGTACGAAATTAGAACTCTGCACAAAATTAGAAATTTTCAATTGATATAAGAATAATGCACATATGGAGACTTTATTAGGTGCGATCACGGGCACAATGAAATATGCCGAGAACGATAATGCACGCTGTCGTGGAAATAATATTATGGCGAGCACCACACGTACAAAAGATCAAGGTCAGGTCGGATAACCTTAGTGGGGATCAAATTGCCGAGTGAGATAGGAAAAAGAAGAAACCTTATGGAAGTCGCACTTTTCCGTACCTGTTCGGGAATGTATGAAAGTATATCAATCGCAATCACAATGCAAATGTGCGGGGGAAAAAGTGACCCGTCCATGCGGACGTCATGTTTGAGAAATTAGTCATCTGCAATGAATTTTTGACTGCCGCTGACGAGTGGTTTTTCGAATCCTGTTTCAATGACCTCATTTAAATAAAATTAAATAGTTTTTAAATAAAATAAATTATTATGGTATTGTGATGAATGAAATGAATGGGAAAATGTTTATGAATGAAATGCTGCTTTTATAGAGAGAGCCAGGTCTTTTATATTTCGATGGCGTCATTTAAATAAATTTCAGTTGTTTTTGATGAAGTTTTCAAATATAATAAATTATTGTATTATTGCGATAATTGTAAAAATATTACTAAGGAATGTATCGCATTTTAGAGTTGTTTAAACCAGGCGATTTATATTTCAATGACTTCATTTGAATAAAGTTCATATTTTTAGATGAAGTTTTAAGTTTTCAAATATAATAAATTAATGTAGTATTGTGATAATTTTAAAAATATTAGCGCTGAATATATCATATTTTAGAAATGATTAAATAAAATTGCATTGAAGTTGGAAAGTGTTTCATAATCACTGCTTTATGCATGATTGATATTTCTTGTTTAAATTTAACTTCATAGATTCGCATCTCTTATCCTTTACTTTCTCAGTATTCATCTTGTGAATCCCCTGACAGACAGGTTGGACACATATGGTTATTTAATAGTGTAGATTATTTTTCCTATTTAGCTGAAAAATTTTAATTGATTTTATTTTTCTAGATGCATTCAATATAAAAAATGGAAGAAGTAATAGCTACATTTTGCAGCTTAGAGGAATTTCTCGATTTAGGAGACATCCTTTGGAGCCAACTCTTTATTGGACTCATTTCTAACAAAGTAATTTCTATGACAAAACTTTTGGAACTTACTATAAATACTGTTTATTACAAAGGAAAATGCACAGTGTTAAAATGGAGCACTCTGCTACGACTACTATTACAAATATTGAAACAAAATAGCCCCAGACTGACATTTCTGTGCAACATGAAGTGCCAAGTGTACTTCTTGCAAGCTGTGATTCCATTATATTTCTTTTAGGACTGTTTTAAGTTTTTTTGTTACATTTCATTCTCTAGTTATTGTTACTTATGTGGCACAGACTTTTGAAACTGTGCATCTGTGGATGAATGAAAACTGCCATCAGACTTGACTTTTGCTGCACAGTGTGTTTTGTACTTTCATGTGCTATTGCCTGACAATTTTGTTCTGACTCATATCAATCAGTGGATAAACAGGGGTGATTTCGATATCTTCTGCATTGTACGCTTTTAAGACTTGCATATCATAGTCATCCAGTAATTCATGTACTTTTTATGAACTAGCTTTAATTCCAATTGTTGTACAAGTTATTTACTGTTTTCTTAAATTTGTATTTCTATACATATTTATACATATGCATGTATTTGTATGATATATATATAATTACTTTTGTATTTGTGCATAATCTTATCGGCATATGTATTTATATGTATAATATGTGTGTTTATATACGTTTTAATATTTGAATTTGCTTTTTACTTAATTTTTACTTTGTATTTTACTATTAAGAGTTTTTGAATTTCTGAAGATTTATTTTAAGGTTACAGTGTAATTGACAGCTGGCAACTTGTATTTTGTTACATGCTAATTTTTTGGTACTGTATTTAGTCAACCATAAATAACAGAAATTGATTAAACAGTAGAATCTTTTTTATTTGGATCAAAGATAAGAGATGATCTGGATGAACGGAATTCCAGATAATACAAAATGCAATAATAATCATTCAAATCAATACTAATGTACACCTATTTGCAAAAATACCTTAGAATTAGTTAACTGCCCAGAAAAATATGACTTTTTCAAACTATTTTTGAATGTTTTATTTCTGTGTACATAATATCACGGTCTTCAAAACTTAATTGCGTATACCGATTTTAAAAGAAATGCATAAGTAGTCTTGAAGAAAGTTTATACATTGGCTAAAATCAATAAAATGTATAATGTTTTTAAGCATTGTAATACAGGGTTCCCATTGGCTTTACGAAACCCTTAGAAAGGCCTGATTTTTCATTTTGTTTTTAAGGGCCATTTAAAATGGTCTTATTTTTTGTTGAAAGACCTTCAAAAGGCCCTATTTTTTAATTCATCTATTTCTTTTGTCCATCTTGAATATTTATGCAAATAATTGCAGTGTGTGTGACAAACCCATGACTCATCTTTCAATAAGTGACTGAGTCTCCATGCTACACCATTCTTTCGTTGATCTGCCAAAGAAAAGGAAATTGGGCTATAAATATAAAAGAAGTGTTAATTATTTCTGTTTAAACTTAAAATAAAAGACAACCAAAAATAGGTTTAAAAGTCCTTTAATAAAATCTCCTTTCTTCGATGTACAAAATTACACAGCCAAAACTCTTTCAGGCATCATGATGTCCTTCATCAGGATCTATAGCTATCAGGAAATGTTTGACCTACATTGGGCTAAGACTGACATTTTCTAGGTTAAGATGGGTTTAAGTTCAATCTTTGAGCTTAAGCCTATTTTCAAGCTAAGACTACATTTAGAATTTATAGCTATCAGGTCAGTAAAACTTTAAATTTTGAGTGCACACCTCATCATCGAACCATATCATTGTAACATGAAAAGCAATATGATGTTATAATAAGGAAAACAAGCAGTGTAATTAAACGAGTTTATATACAATGCAGCATACAGTTGTTTTGAGGATGCATGGGTCCCTTCTATACTTTAAACATTCTCAAAACACTAACAGTTGTATGCTGCATTGTATATTAAGTTTACTTAATTGTGTTGCGTAACTTCTCCTTATTTTTTGCAGAAAGTGTTTTTACTTAACAATGTTATAATGTTATAAATATTTTAATAATCATGTAATGCAGTTTGTAAATATTATGTTGTGAATGTGTCAGGCTAAAAAACTACAATCACTCGGTTATCATAGGTGATTTATATTTTGTACTGGATGATAAAACTTATGGGTGCATATAAAGCCTCATGACTATTTTTGCTGGTGAGTTGTTCTCTCCAAAGATGAGCAGGAACTAATATTCACAGATACACATGTGCTGGCAGTTAAAAAATTTTTAGAAAATGAGTATTGTTTCCTAAATTATGAAACAAATTTTAGAATCAAATTATCAGAAATTGTTATAAATGTAACTCTAATGTGAAAGAAATTTGTAACTACATAATAAATGTGTAGTATAATATATTAGTTCCAAACACATAGTAAATTTTGAATAATATGAAATTTTTAATAAAAGTATGCGAGATCTTAAAAGTTTAGCAATTAACCATTGGTTATCTCAGCAAAGTTTTGATTTCTGGGCGTGTGTGATACAGGTTGCCATCCTCTCCGAGTGCAGTGTGGTTATGATTAGCTTTGATAGTATACATAAATAAAAGGTGAGAATATATGGATCTGATAGTAATAAGTATATCTTACTTAATATGCAATTTTTATCCCCCTAGTTGCCTTTTAAGAATTTTTAAAACTATTTCTATCTCAAGCTATAATATTCTTTCATTGTGCTTTAAAATTCCTTTTGAATTTTATGAAAAATATTTTTAGAATCACCCCTGTTATTGTTGGTTCATTTTCCCTGTGCATAATCATGTTTGTGGTTTCATTGGCGCTCATCTGCTGTTACAATTATTCTGACATTATATTTAAAACTGTATGCTGTATGTGTTTTAATGTAAGATATAGTTGTGGCTAAATAATTTTTTCAGACTAGTTAGGTCAGTAATTGTTTTATAGCTTTTGTAGTTGTAGCATAGTAAGATTTATAAACTGTATTCTTGGACAAAGGGTTTTTCTGAAGGTGCTAAACTGTAAAATTCAATTGCATAGGGTTAGTTTTTTTATACTAATCATCCATCTGAAAGGTTAAATTTAAACTGTATTTAATATTTATTTAATCAATATACAGTAAACACTTGATATTTTTTAACTTTTAGAGCAGTGGTTCTCAAATTTTAACTCGTTTGATAGCTGTGTGGGATATTATGACATAACTGTACAGTAGGAACCAGCATTGTGCTAGAGGCCTTATCCCTAGTTAGGTCTACATTGAATTTTAAGGATCCAGGATCCTATATAGGCCTAGCATCTACTAAGGTCAATTAGGTGAATTATAGTTTGAGAAATCTCTTGAATGCTCCCATGCATTAATAAATTACAATGATTATCAACATTATTTATTAATGTATGATCCTGTTGCCTGGTATTTAAACCAAACAATACTCACTGCATATTACTAAATGTTAAAAATATTTAATGCCTATTTTATATTTCCTTTTATTTCCCTATTTTAATAAGAATATTTTTATTGCTTTTCTCACAATGCAACCATGCAATTGGTGGCGCACCCTTTGAGAATCGCTGTTCTAGAGACTGGAAAATTTGATTCTGAAATTTTATGGATAAAAACATTTTTATGGATTCTTTTCACATCTAATCTGCACTATTACAAAGCACCTTGAACATGTCTGCAAGGATGCTTTTCCTGGGATTTACAACACGAATACTTGGTCTAGAGTAAAGGTTGGTCTTAAATGAGATATACAGATCTTGAAATGAAAGTTATTGATGCTAAAATAAAAAAAAATAATAGATTTTTGTTTATTTACAAAAAATAAAGTTCAAACACCAAAAATTTAAACATTGAGCTGTACAAAAATTTAAATCTTAAAAACTTCAAAGCAAAGTCCCAATCTTGGGAGCACTTTGTTTCCAACTCTTGCAACTGGGTACAAATTTTCTAGCTACTAGCTTTTTCTCTTCTGCGATGTAATTGTTCCAGACGATAAATTAACTGGTATTTAAAAATACATAATGCTGACATTCTGAATTTTATAGAAATTTACTTCAAATTGAATATACAGACATATTTTTCTTACTACAGGTCATCTGTGAAAAAATCGTTCTGATAATAATTATGCAAGTTAAAGAACATATTCTGATATATTTATCTCCCCCTGATTTCATGATTAGGGAATTTCACAATGGAATAGTTGGTTAAGGAGGCAATCTGAGTCTGTTATTTAAATTTTGTACTGGGGCACAGTGATCTATGCTCTCATGCAATCATGTGCTCTATTGTTAGTCGTGATTTGCCCACATAACATGTGCATATATATTGAAGTATATATCTATATTTTCAGTTCTATCACTGTCTATAATTAGCTTTGCTAAAAAAAGTGACAACTAGCTCTGGGTATCGCAGAGCTGGGTACAACCATTAATATTAACTTCTAAAAATAGTTTAAATTATTCTATAGTAGGGTTACCAGTGGTTACCCTATTCCACTTTTTTTTACCAGCCATTCATGGTGAATTACTATCCATATTTTGGCTTTTAAGACAGTTGACTGACTTCTTTAATTCCATTTGAGCACAAAATTCAATATATATGTTACAGCGAATAAGTAAATAACATCATGTTTGATGTAGTAGATGTGTTATTTAGGACACGCAATTAACCGATACATTTCAGGAACACTTAAACAATAGCAAAACTAATTTGATTGTGCAGATAAAAAATATGAAAAGGTTATGAAATAGTTTACTTTTATTTTATTAATCCGAGGGACCCCCTGGGTCAATGCGTGTAAGTTCATAACTATAGTGGCTGGCTACTAGATGAAATGATTTCCTAACCAAATATATCAATCTATTCAGCTTTGTTCTTGTTTGTATTTTTATCTTATGATTCTGATATGATTACCATATCACTGTTTGCAACCTCTTTTGCAGGGCTCATACTTGACTTCTAAAGTCTCTAAACTAAAACAAAGTTTCTAAAAGTAGTTTTTTTAAATCTAGATTCCCGAAGTTCCTAAAAATGGGTGCATGAAATTTATTTTGAGGAATTTATGTAAATTTTTTATGAATTTCAGTATATTCATTACAGCATTTTTTTTTGGTTTATTTTACTTTGTTCATTTACTATTTTAACGCAAGAACTATATCAATAAGTAAATATTTTTGTGAAATATAGCAGAAAATCTCTTGGAACATTTTAACATGGAAAAGTTCAAAGTTCTGGTGTCAACTGTTAGAAAAGTTTTCATCGCACAATCATGACACTTTTTTCTGTGTTATTTAATGCAACGAATCGATTTGAGTACAAAAGTATCATTTTTACTTGTGTTCTTAAAAGTACTTTTTTGTTATCCTAGATTCCTGAAGTCCCTAAAAATAGGTATATGAAATTTATTTTAAGTAATTTATGTAAATTTTTAGGATTTTCAGTATATGCATTACTTCATTTCTTTTGGATTATTATACTACATATTTTAAAGCAAGAACTATATCAATAAATAAATATTTTTATTAAATATAGCAGAAAATCTCTTGGGACAATTTAAGCATTGAAAAGTTCAAACTTCTGCTGCCAAGTGTTAGAAAAGTTTCCGTCGCACAATCATGACACTTTTTTCTGTGTTATTTAATGCAACGAATCGATTTGTGTACAAAAGTATCATTTTTACCCAACTTGCCCCATTGACCCATCAAGTACATGGATCAAACTTGTCATTCATTAGGTTTTAACAAGACAAGTGTGAATTTACAAGTTTTTCATCACACTAAGGTTGCATCTGTGAGGCTAGGTGACAGAAATATTTATTTTTCAGCATACACATTACTGCAGTAAATCCCACCATTGAGATAATGATTAATGCCATATTTTGACTATAAAAATTAGCCATATCCTATCCAGTGTTAAATAAAAGAACCTTATTTTTTGTTCTTTAATATGGCTAAAATAATCAAACTTTGAACTTGAGTTAAAGTTAAAAGATAAGCTAAAAGTTGTACCTAAAGAGTTAATATGTATTAAAAAGAGTTTTAAAATATTTTTTTGTTTGACCTTAACGAGCTCAGTGATAGAGGTTTAAAAAAAAAAATCATTTTGAGTGAAATTTTTGTTCTTATAGTTTTTATGAGGTCCCTATTTTGGTGTCTGTTTTTGACCTAAAAGTACCCTAAAGTCCCTAACAATACTTGAATATGGAGTATGAGCCCTGCAATATGTGCTTTAAAGATAAGTAAATAAAATAATGTTTGATGTAAATGTGTTATATAGGATATTTAATTAACATACATTTCTGGAACACAGTAAAAGAACTAATTTGAGCATATATATATAAGATATAAGAAATAAGAATAAATTACAAAATGTTTGCTTTCGTTCTATTAATTAAAGGGACCCCTAGATAAATGCATGTAGGTTAATAGCCATGGTGACTTGTTTTACATCAGGTTCTTCCTCTGTGTTCGAAAAACTGAAAGTCTTCATAACAGAATGAAAAATTTTTACTTGTTAACAATTAAATGCAAAGGAAATCAAATAAATAAACTTTAAAATGCAGATCAAATACAAAAAATTTCAAAATAGACCTTTATAGCAGAAAAATCTTGAAAACTGCATTTTTCGGAATAACTTTAAAAATGGGCCAAATGAGGCAAATATGACATTTTGTCCGAACTTCCAGTTTTACAACCTTTTTACCCTGGGGCGCGGTAGCCCATTGGTTAGCGCGCTGGAGTTGCACTCGGTAGGCCCGGGTTCGATTCCAGCCACTGCCAAAACTGCCGCCGTGTTCATGCGGAGTATGACCACGTTAAACATGTGGGTCCGAAAGTCCTTCCGAGAGGTTGGTGATAGGGGAAGGAGGGTACGGTCCCTGTGGATGCCTCCCCCACTGGGTTCCGGTCCAAATTGGGTGGCACTTCCCGGCCGTCCAAACTGTTACCTTACACCTTTCTGGTAGGTCGGACAGTCTGGGTCTCAATAACAACCTTTTTATCCTGAATAGGTTGAAAAGTCTAAATGTCTCCAGAGTATTGCACATGCTATTGCAATTGTAAACCTTTCTTTAGTAAGGCAAAGCTGGGTAAAAATTAGTTGGCTACAGCAAAACAAGAAGCAATTAATTTTGTAGATAGGTAGAATTCTTGAGGGAAAAAGATGTTATTCTAGGGGGGAGAAATACCGATAAACATTTAGATGGAATTAAGGAAACAGGTCAGTGACATTGCCAAGAGTGGGGTTGGGGAGGGGGGTCATAACCTCATTCCAGGGACCCATCAGAATCCATTTGAAGTTCATAGAAATGATATTTGAAGAAATAGGAAACAAGATATCAGCCTATGCTGCTGCAGTGTAAACTTAAAATGATACATTGCTGCCTTATTCTCAGAAATTATGGTACTTTTTACTAAAGGGTTAAATGGCAACACTTCAAGGCAAAATGTTTTTGATATAAATCAAAATCCAACACATCTGCAGGTTGACATCAAGCGTTTACTGTATATCATGGGCATTCCCTGTCCATGAGTATGTTTGTATATTGACATTCTTTTATTTCCTATTTTTCTGACTACAAAATTTTGTGATTGTATTCATGTTTATCTTTTACCCAATTGTAGTTATTGGGAGAATATATCATTTATATATTTTTCCTTTTTATTATAACTTATCAGTGATTTTTATAAAGAATTTGTTGTCTTATTTGTGTATTCTTAACCAAGCAGTGACAATCTTCTGTGACTGATTTTTGTAGCAATAATTTTCAGTTTTTCCAGAATTTATTTCACTAATTGCACTGGGTGTATACAGTGGTGTCATTCAGCCAGTTTTCTGAAATTGTTTGATAAAATATGAATTAATTTAGAAACTGGTTGTTAATTAGCTTTGATATAAATTATGGTCATTTGTAATGTTTATGTAAATTTAGCTAGATATTGACTTAAATATCTAGCCAAACATACATAGGTTTTAGGATAGCGTTTTCACTGCATATAACTTCATTTATTAACGAGTTTCAAATTTATGCATTTGTCAACATGTTGTAATTGCTAATACTTGCTATGGCAGCAGAAAAAAATTGCTATGTGACACAACTTTTTGAATCTTGAGACTAACAACCAATCCTACCATAAAGCTGGCTTAAAATTTCTTCAAGATTTAGTATAGATTGACTGCATGAGGCAGTAATAATCAAGTTCATACTCAGGAAACCTCCTATAAAGGGTGTTCCTAAAGTTGGGATCATGCTCCAGTTGCAAATAATAGCATCAATGAGAATTTGGAAGACACTTCCATTGCAGATACCAGCATCCATGGACCAGTTTCACACTTATCAGCTATTCCATACTGACCAGTACGTAATATCTGCAATGGCAGTAAGAAATTTGCTATAAGCCACATATTTTGGGAACTTCTATGGAAACTGACAATTTCATTCCTTCTGCATGGTTGGCATAAAATTCATGGATGCTGGTATCTGCAATGAGAGTGCCTCCTGAATTTTGGGAATGCCCCTTATGGGTGAGTTCTGATGTATACAATATAAATTTTAACCTTTTTATGTATTGAAAACTAATGACCAAATTCTACTGTGAGCAATGAAACTACAAAATAAAAAATGTCTTTATATACAGTGAGATTTGCCTAAGGTGATAATCTCTTTGTTTAGATTTAAAATAAGTGGTCTTTAAGACAGATGCTTGCTTAACACAGGGCCAATTATTAAAACAACTGGAAACTGGTTAAAATATTGGAATGATACCACTGGCTTTAACTTTATTTGCTTATTTTAGGAATCATGAAATATAATGAAATATAACAGTTTTATGTCATGCAAATCATCAAAATTTGTATCTGTAGAGTTTTTAGTTTTATGCTGAAACTTGGTTATTGGGGATTCTTTTTGTTTGCTATTCAAATTCTATGTAAGCATGTTTCCTTATAACCAAACACCTTTCTATTTGCTAACATAAAATTTATTGATTTTTGCTTATCCATTTAAAAAATATTTCCCTTTTTGAGATTTGCATTTTCCTCCCTCTTGCAGCTTTTGATTTCAGAAATTTATTCAAATATAACTCGCATATCTACATTTAACTCGCTCATTATTTTTTCAATTTTCTACACATTTCTGTATTGTATTTGCATTCCTTTTTAATAACTTGACCATAAGTGTAGTTACAATGGTCTCTGTTATAGGTCTACCACTAAAGTTGCATACCATGTATATCTGCTGAACAAAACCAGCATATATTCATGTTGGTTTCATTTTACTACCATGCCTTGAGTTTTGAAGAATTCAAGAAGCCTTGTTGAAAGATGTTGAATAAGAAACAATATTACATTTTTTATTTTATGCCTTGTAAATCAATTTTAATAAATTGTTAATTTGAGTTTCCTGTGTTTAATATATTTTTATTTTAATTTAACCCTTTAAGTGTAAATTCAAACTATAGCTTATCAAGAATGTTTTGGACCTTATGAAAGAAATGAGCTTTGCATATGCTCATTAATGGGAAATAATGGGCCTGGCTTGTACATGGGTCTTTTGCTGCAGATACAAATTCTAAATGTAGCTCATATGTTACAAGAGTAAAGATTAAAAATGCACAAAACATTCATTAGAAATAGTACAAAATGATAGATGACACTAATTAAATTTTAAATATTTATGTATTGCAGTAAAGGTAATGGCTGTTGTGAGTGTATTCATACTTTGTTTTTTATATGTAAAAGTAGATATGTAAATATTAGATAATATTTGATTTCGGGTATTATCAGCCCCCTCCGTCAATGTGTAAGACCCAGCGACAACTGCTACTGACTGCTCAGAAGCCTGTAAAATTTTCTGTACTGGTTCTGTTGTAGAATGAAATCATTTGGAATTTTGAATGATGATTTAGAATACTGTGTGTCCTCTCATTTGGATTACAATTGAATTAAAACAAAATTATGCAATGCTAAAGTGAAACTTTTTTGTAGCGAGTATTGAACAGGGGCAGACCCCCCGCCCCCCAGTTTTAATCAAAAAACTATATACAACTGTGCCACCTACATGGTAGTTGTTTAAAATCTTTCAATTAATGCATTTCTTTTCTGATGTGACAAGGGGCTTATAATGCTCTTGAATTTATTTTCACCTAATTTTCATGTCTGCTTTTATCAAGAAAATATAAATTAGTGTATTAGCCTGTATACACAATAATGCTTAATAACAAAACAGATGCCTATTCATGAATTTTGTTATGCAATGCTTATGTTCAACATGCAATTGTGTATGCAATAAAATCAATCAAGTTTAAGTATAATGACTTGTGATATATAATATATATATTACTGCATATTGTGCAGAATGTTGTATGATTGTCAATATATATGAATTAGTACCATTTATGTGGCTATGTAAATATATTTGATTTAAAATGTTTAAAAGTAAAGAGACACTTTTAAATTCAAATTAATAACTTAATAGCATGATGTTCATTTTTGTTTACCCTATTCTGATACTTCATCGCATTCAGTGAATTAACACTATTTTAAATTGTCAGTGCGACTGCATTTCATTTTGTTTCTTTTTAAGCCTGTTTGGATCGAGAGAAACATGTACAAATCTGGTAATAATTTATAAATATGTCAAGTGTTTCTGAGCTAATACATGAAGGACCCCCAAGTTGCTTTTAAAACAAGCCAACATTCGCATATCTAATCGCATCTTCATTTAAAAAAAAAAAAAACATGCATCAACCCAGAAACCTGTTCCAAGAAATGGTTTGAAGTGCAGTAAGATCACTTAAAGGGTTAAACAGCATGAAATTAACTATACATTTTGTTGAACCCATTTATAATAACAAGAACTAACTAAATTTTTAGTGTAAAACATGAAGCAATAGTTTTTTCCTAAAGAATTCTTTTATACTTTGTAATTTGCTGTTTTCAATTGTATTATAAATTTACCTGTGCTTATGTGTAAGAGGGAAATATTGTGGAAATGAGCACCAAGCGCTGCAGGAAAAGACAAGTGAAGATTATAAAATATTCTGTATAAAATTTTTATTAAATTGATATTTCTGATTTTAGAACTGGTTAAATGAAGTTTTGAATTTATAGCTTTGTTATTGTAGAAATGATAATTTTTATGGTATATATCAGTGTCTCCCTACCTTTTGCACTAGCAGTATCATGACTAGTGAGCTAAACTGTTTATTTAGAAATGAGGACTCCCATTTTGTGACTCCTGGGGACATCCATCATTGTGACTCATAACTCAAAATTTTTGTGACTGGTAACTTAAAATATATATTTTGGATTTAGGATGCCTATTTTGCAACCCACAAAGAATGTCTTGTAATCCAAAATTTCGACTCATAACTGACAAGCCAAAATGTATATATGTTTAGGCTTGAAAACACTCATTTTATAATCCATAAAGAATACTTTATGATGTAAAAGTTTTGATCATTCCTGTCAAGCCAAAATGTATATATTTAGGAATGAGGATTTCTATATATTACATCTATAAAGAATAACCTCTGAACTTTTTTATAATCATGACTGGCTAGACAATATGTACAGATTTACGATTGAGGATTCCTACTTTGCAACCCATAAAGAATGCCCCGTAACTTAACATTTGCTAATGATTCAGGTTGGGAACCCATGATGTATTAGTTTACAAGAAAAGTCCAGCATAACTTATATTAAATGTTCTTCTTGCAAGTAATATGATATAACTTACTGTAATTCTACAAAGATGAGAATTGGAGATTAATTAGTAAGAAGCATCAGAATGCATCAATAAGTTATGTGGTCTGGAAAGAGTGGATTATTTCTCTGTGAGTAATTACACTAAGAATGTAAATAAATAAATTTGAAAGTGCTATTTTATGCCTTTAAATATTATTTTTTCAAGTAAGATAATTTTATATTCACTATAAATTTGAAAGTTGCAACTAAAACTATAGTATTTTAACAAGTATTAAGTAGCTAAAGTATTTCAAACATATCCTAAAATAGTTGAATTTTATTAAAATCTGTGAACTGTTTATTTGTGTATAGATGAAAGTTCATAATAAAACATTAATTTTCAAATTTTCAGAAACTATCAAAAGTTTTGTGTTTCTTGCAGATACATGTACATTTCTTGAGATGCAAATTTATTTTACTGTTTATAAAAGAAATGAATTTCCTATGTTAAATTCAGCAGGTCATTTTGAGTGCTTGTTCATTGATATCAAAAGTAATTTAAGCATTTACTTGAGTAATTATAAAAAAAATGTATTTAAAATGATAAAATGTATGATTTAAATATATAGATTAGGAGTAATTATGGATGTAATTACTTTGATTCAAGCTGTTCCATGCTAAGATGATAAACTGAGAAGTCAAATTATATTTAAAATATAGTTTACTATACTTAGTTTAAAATTGCTTACTGATCAAATTTTAAATGATTTTGTGACCAAAATACAAAATCTCAAATTTTACAGTGCCACTGTTTGATACTGAGCCACAGCATTTGTAGGCCAACATCATAGCATTGAGCTAAAGACATCTACGGCTCAAGTCATTTAATATTGCTGTGTGAGCGTTTACTACAGTACTCCTCCCAAGTTACTAAACAAAGTTGTTGCTTGGTTACAGATGAGGCGTGTGAGCTATAAGTTAATTGGAAAGAGCCGTCAGGATGCTGTGAAAAGGCATGCTACAGGAATTGTGTTTCCAATCACATAGCCGATAAAGATAGTGCATCAGAGTTTGAATCCTTTATTCAGCTGCCTCTTAGTATTTTACGGGAAGTACAGAACATACATTTTTGCAATGCATATATACTTTTCAGAAAGCTGAAAAATTGGAAATATTTGAGCAAAAGATACTCTGTGCTTTTCCGAGGTCATAAATGTTTCAAGAATGCGAAACACTAACTTAGCAGTGCCAGGATTTGATTTCAGGAACATAGTATGGTATGCCAGCATCATAGCGTTGTGCTAAAGATGCCTCCAGTTCAAGGCATTACTGCTTTGAGTGTTTGCTAAAGTATTTTCCATCCCAGTAAGTTGTTGATTATCGAATAAAGTTGTTTCTATGTTGCACATGAGGCATGCAGAGAGAAAAGTCCTACTCCCGCGGCAACCTATTGGTTTATACCAGCTACAAGGGGTGAGGCACAACTACCTATGAACCGACCGGTGAGAGCATGGCCGAAGGAATAAAGTCGACGAAATCATTCACCGGACGAGCTTTGAAGATCCCGAAGGCCCGACTCCGGTCGCCGACGGGTCTGGAGACAGGCCACAAGACCAGCTCCTCTCCGCCAAACACATGAGGCAATCAAAACTATGTTGGAGTTTAAATCCTTCTTTTAACTGCTTCTTGGTACCATCTCATGGGGAATAAGTACAGAAAGTCCATTTTAACAAAGCATATAAAATTTTCAGAAGGCTGAAAAACTAAAAATAATGGTAAAGAATCATGGTTACAATAAAGCCGACTTAAATTTAAAACAAAGACCAATCATACATAAAGCATTGATTATGAAACACTTTCCAACTTTAATGCAATTTTATTTAAACATCTCTAAAATGCGATACATTCCTCAGTAATATTTTTTAAATTATCATAATTAAGGCATGGATTTTGATGACCTAACAATTCACTAAAAATGCCCTTAAAATAGTGAAAAATTGCCTTTAAAAATGACCTTAAAATTTTACATTATTATGAACTTAAAAAAAGAACGACATGAAAAATAAATTTAGTTAATTCATGATATAAATTTCGAAAGTTTTGAGTAAATACAAATAATCTAAATTGTAATAAAAAATTTATATGTATAAATACCTGACTTAAAACTTTTATTAAAACTTACTATATAAAACTGACTTCAACTTTTGGCTGCAACTTTTGTTTCGTACAGTTTGCAAAATAAAATTACTCCGTCCATAGAAAATACGTTTTCACTAAACTTGGAAACGAACTTGCACAAATGGCAAGATTGCGAAGGTTTGCATTTAGGCATGTCTGAAGTAATGCTTCCTTTACAAATTGGAAATAATGACTAAATTTCTCTGCAGCTGCCCTTCGCCTTGTCAGAAAATTGAAAATCCGTTTAAACTGTTAAACTGGTTAATGTCACTTCTGATTGGTAGCAATAGTCACGTGAAGAGGATGGACAACCCAGTTTGAAGTGGAAAATTCCTATTGTAATAGTTCCCCTACCCCATTATCTTTCTCAAAATCCTGTCTTGAAAGGAGTTGATTTACAACCAGAGCCCTTTACGACGGGGAAGACTATCTTTATTGTAAAATACCTGTTTGCACCACAAAAAGGGAGGTAATGTGGCCCTGGGGGTTTGTTTGTAAAGATGCTAAGACGGGAATTAGCAAAAATACCCGTTACAACAGAAAGTATAGAGAACTAAAAATGAAAAAAAAATCCCTAAATATAGGAAATCTTATAAAAATGCTAAATATTGCCTCAAAAATGCTCATAAAAGGGAAAAATTCGAAAAAATGCAGATTTCATCAAAATCCGCACCTTAATCATAAGACTACAATAATTTATTATATTTGAAAGCTTCATTGTAAACAAATGAACTTTATTCAAATGACGTCATCGAAATATAAATCGCCTGGTTCTCTATATAACATCAGCATTTCATTCATAAACTTTTTCTATTCCTTTTATTCTTCACAATACTACAATGATTTATTTTATTTAAAACTCAAAACCATGGTAAGTAATTTAACTCTATGCTTAAAACTTCATTGAAAAAATCATCTGCTTCTCACGTATAATCAATGAATGTTTCATTCATATCAGCTATATTGCAGACTTGCATACAGCATGAGCTAAATAATTTTGCATTAAAGAAATGCAGCAATTCTTATACAACTCATTTTATATCTTTTGGTGTTTACATTCTCCATAAGTAAAAATTAGGCTTCGTTGTAGAAATAATCAAAATTTGATGATCATTTAAACTCAAATATATTGTAATTGCGTTGTTTCAGAATGTAGATGCACATAATTTAAGCAAAAATAAAGCGGTTTTAGGACGGATACAACACTAAATATGAATTAAAAAGTACTTGAAACATCACTATTTTGACACAAGATGGATGCCATATTTTATTTTGAAGTGGGTCACGTGATCTCTTCATATAAAGGGTGTAATTATTATTTAAATTTTTATTTTAAAAACTACTGAATATATTTTGCTGAAAATTTTTTTATATATTTTATGGGATAATTTGAATATTTCCCAAAACTTTCGAAGCAGTTTGTGAATTTTAAATTCACTTAAAAAATGTTTGAAAAATTAGGTCCCATAGGTTTCAATGTATTTCATTTTTTCAACCCGGATTCAATCCAAAACTAATTGGGTGATATTATTCATTTATATTCCCATACATCCCACAGACCATCTGAACAACACACTAAAATTTCATTTTGATAAAGTCATTTTTATGGCAGTTATCGTGCTGGCGGACGGAGAGACAGACAGAATGAACAAAGTCTTAAACACTTTTCAACTATGTTGTAAAGTGTTAAAAAACCATGCCAGAGGATTCATATAACTGACTTTTATTGAATTTCATTGGCTATTTTTGGTTTTAATCTAATTAAAACATTTTAAATAATACTTGTTCAATAATTAATTTTATTACGTAACAGAGTTTAAAGACATTCTAATGAAAATATAACAATCTTATTTTCCAGTACATAGTCAGTGTACATTGGTATTTAATACAAAGACCCCTATTAATATTAAGAAAACCACATGCATAAATAACTTTTTCTGAATCATTTAATAAAACAAAACTCTTTTTTAAAATGATAGAAATTAATAATTTCGTAAGTTTTATTTTTTGTTCTTCAAATTATAACTGCTTTCAAATTCTAGAAATCTCAACAAATTAAATAAATAAAATTATTTTAAGAGTTATCATGTTTTTAGCTTACTTGATCATTTTCAAAATCGCTTAAAATATAAGCGATTTTGGAATTATGAATCAGAACCCTCTGACGGTGAAAGGAAATAGCTGTATTGATGTGTTTTATATTCATATCCAGTAGGTATATCAAATACAGATTTTATTTATTAGTAACTTTAAAAATAATTTTGCCATAATTAAAGTAACGAGTAAAGTAAAATATTTGTTTTTGTAGCTTCTGTCATTTCCTATTTTCTAATACAATTTTTAAAGTTTTGAGTGCATACAGGGTTATTGTTATATAGATTATCAAGTAAGCAACATTTTGTTAAGTTTATGTATTTTCTCTTCAATATAGATATATTTAGACAATTTATTTCAATTGACAGTTGTCATAGTATATCCCTACTACTATCGTACACAAAAATGATTTACCTGCTAGTCTGTTAACATTTAATGTTTATTAAATGTAAAATTTAACAATTGTTGGAAGTTATTGAGTAAAAACATTTAAAAAGACAAAAATGTTAAATAGTTTGGACCAAAAAAGTCAGTTGACTTTTTATTTTTTGCCTGGCTAAATCTATCATCTCTGCAAAGGATACTTCAAGGTTGCAAATGTAGCAAGAATGCAAAATTACCAAGTTGGCAGTATCATGGCTTGATCCTGGGGCCAAAGTGTGGTAATCCAGGATTACGGTGTTGAGCTTAAGAGGTTTCCAGCTCCAGGCAATTAATACTGTTTTATGAACATCCGTTACAATTTCAACTGCTTTCATAAATTTCACATCTTTCATTAAATATGGAACATATTTAGTCAAATTTGAAATGTCTAACATGAGTATTTGGCACATAGTTTGGCATTCAAGTGTTCTCTTTTTTTGTTACACACATTTATTCAAAACTGAAGTTTTGTATTATGCTGTGAAAAAAGGCAATAATATTCCTCACATGAGAATTAAACAATCCAGAACTATTCTAAATACCAAGTAAATTTTTGATTCAAGAGGCAAATTCCATTAAAATTCTATATTCAATTTTAAAAATATTTTTAAATAATTTATACAAGACTTAATATGATAAAAGCTCTACTTTAAACTTTTTGACTCTTTTTTTATTTTTCATTTATCAATTATTAATTTATGTATTTTGTTTGTTTTGAAATATATATCTTTTTAATATTGATTCTGAATAAGCTAAAAAAGTTGAGTGTTTCGTGACAAAAAAAAAACTTTGGAATATGTGCTTTAACAAACAAAAAGCTAAAACCATTAATTCAGTCTAAGTTTGGCCTGAAAACGTTAGGAATCACAATTATTGAATAATGCCCAATAGAATTTATTTTCAATTTTCATGTCAGGAGGGCGTATGCTGTTGTAAAGATACCTGCCAAGATAGCTGACGTGTGTGCAATATGTGATGAAATTAGGAGAATGTATTATGCTTACTATATATGGTCAACTATCTGATAATTGTCAATTTTTAGATTCCAAAAAGATTTTTTAACTAATTTCTTAGAAACTTTTACTGGAAATAAATTTTCGAGTTTCTTAAGATTTCTGATGTATAACAGAGCTATTTAACATGATCTAGTGGAGTTTTAATGTACATTCATTAGTTCATGTGCCAGAAATGACATATGGTTTTGTTTTTGCTATACAAAGAAATTGAAACTAATATTGGAAAACAGAGTATGCATGGTACATAACTTACTTTTATGTGCTAACAGAAGATATATATTAACATTTTCATTCATATTAATAGCTAAATATGTGTCAGAAATGACAGGTAATAAATATACTCATTAAAAATTAATAATAAAATTGTGATTTTCATTTTAAGAATTTTTGTTAAGAATTCATATTTCAATGAAATGAAGTTTCTAAACTGCTATGTGTATGATCTGGAGTTTACTTTTAAATAGTAAGATGGACCTCAGATTTTTGATGCATTATTTCCACTTAATGTCACAATCATGCAAAATTTTATAATTAGCAATTCCTACATGATTAATATTATGATAATATAAAAATTAGTTGTCATTTGAAATTTCGGAAATAATGTAAAACTAAATATGAAAGCAGGCCCTTGTGCAAATTTGATACACATTATCTATAGTAGTCATTATTAGGAGTCTAATGGTACTTTTTGTTTGTATGACTCGAGGGGAATGAATAAGGAATGGTGTTTGGATATCTTTTTATATAATTTGGCCCTGTTGGGTGAGTGTGAGCCAGTGAAGGTCTTTCATGTCGGATTCATGTTTTGATATCTTTTATTTCAAGGATGATCAAGTCAAAATACAGGCAATTGAAATACTGAAGTGCCTCTGGACAAATAAGTGTGTATTGATAAATTTATCAAATAATACTGTGGTATGTGAGAATGTAAGGTAATGTTCAAATGCACCGAATTTTTTTTTATAATTTCAGAATATTAGTTATGTATATTTCTTGCTTTCGATAATTTTTTTTCTCTGTTACAAGCTTGGAGACTTTGGCATAACATAAGTTTCACTGCAAATATCAGTTTTCTAAAATCTGATTTATCAACAATTATTTTACACAACCATTTTTCAACTTGAGGTGCAGTATACTGGTGTATTTATGTGTATATGGTTAGTTTTGGCTCTGATTTTGTGTCCCATCATAATCTAAAAAATATTCAAAGTGTATTTTTTATTTATTACATTTGTTTGTAGTGAAATTGTCATAACTACAGAAAGTAATCATTAACAATTTCTTTTTGTGTTATAAGACGTTGTGAAACCAATTGGAACACTTCCAATTAGTTTCAAATCATTTCATTGACTCTAAAATTAAGGTTCTTCTATATAAATATCCAGATATCCATGATACTGGTGTATCAGCCAGACTTTCTTTTAGAGTATGTGCCATTTGTCTGCTTGTGTTATTTTAATGACAAGTGTGTTGGATGACTGATATGCATTTAATGGAGGTGAGACTGTTCAGCAATAAATTATACTAATGATTTAAAAGTGAAGTCTTGAATGTTAATTTGCTGTGAAATGTGCCATTGTAGCCATAAACGGTATGGGAAAGTAACCTTTTGTAAAATGCAGCAATTGCCTTAGAATTTACCAGAAAATAATGACTGTTGCACCAGCTTGTATATACTGGGTGTTTTATGAAAGTATCCAAAAGAAATATAAAATCAACAGTTGGTTGTAGAAGTGAAGTACGAAAAACAATCAGTAGAGGAGAATTTAGCTGATAGCTGAACCATCTGGAACTAATAATTTTATGAAAATGCCAAATTTAATTTTTTATATGACCCCCTCAATAAAAAAAATGTCAATTAATAGAGTTTTAGCTGGGCTGAATTAGGGCAAAAAATATTTTCTCTGTACCTTTTTATGAAAAATTTGTTGAGATAATATTGTTATCGGGTATTTTTGTTTGATTAAAAGAAACTAGCAACAAATAAATTAAATGGTAGGAAATTACAATGGGTAGATTTGAGTTTTAAATAGATTTGTTGATGCTTCCTATATTTATTTTTAGATGAAATAAACTACTCACATTTGCAGTTCAGGTAAAATGGTATAAGTCGAAGATTTTTTAATTATCGATATTTCGGTGAATTTTTCATCAAAATTTACCAGGTAAATGTCTTTTGCCCTAAATAAGCATGACAAAAATTTTAATAATTGCCATTTCTTTTATTAGGAGCTATATAAAAATTATTTTGCATTTTTATAAAATTATAGTTTCTAGATGGGGAGAGCCTTACAACTGGCATAATTAAATTCTCCCATTTGCTAATTTTCACTTTACTTTTCAACCAACCATTGAATTTATATTCCTATCAGACACTGTTAATGAATCACTCAGTATAGGAAATATGTGTAAATTGAACAAGCAATTGGGTCATAACAGTACTTGGGTATTTAAATTCCTCTAAAATAATATAGTTAACTGATGCATGACACCACATGGTACAATAGTCGTAACTGAACCTATGTTGCAGTGAACATTTACTTATAAATGTTCAGTAGCACAGTTTGAATATTCAATTTGAATAGAAGTGGCATTTAAAATAATTTATACATTTAAGACAAACATTCAAAAAGCCTTAGCATTTTCAGGCATTTAGCACTTATCATCGAATTGGTATTCAGCTATCAGCAAATTTTAAATAGCTTATGAATTAGTAGTTTAAAGAAAAATTTATATATGAATTTTGAACACATGCAAATTGTTTTCTTGTAACTGCTAATTTATGAACTATTTTAAATCATTTGATGGAATACCAATCGCCAATCTTTTAATAGCATTAAGTGACAAAAAATGCTAAGACTTCTTAAATTGTTTTTTACGTGTAAAAACTAGAAATGTAAATTTATATTAAACACTTTGTCTATTATGTCTTGTATCTTCTATGATGCGATACAAGTTTATATTTTTAGTTTAAAATATTAATTTCTCAGTATTTTTTTTTCCAATTTAAATTTAACATTATAACAGCATGCTTTATATGTTGTTGTTGAGACCCAGACCGTCCGACCTACCAGAAAGGTGTAAGGTAAACGATTAGATGGCTGGGAAGTGCCACCCAATTTAGACTGGAACCCAGTGGGTGAGGCATCCACAAGGATCGTACCCTCCTTCCCCTACCACCAACCTCTCAGAAGGACTTACGGACCCACATGTTTAACGTGATCATACTCCGCATGAACACAGCGGCAGTTGTGGCAGCGTGCAAAACCAGCACGCAAACCACTGGGCTACTGCGCCCGAAATGTGCCAACAGCATGCGGTGTTCCCAGGTGGTCACTCACCCAAGTACTAACCGTGCCCGATGCTGCTTGACTTCAGTGATCTAACGAGAATTGGTGTTTTCAGCACAGTAGGGCCGTTGGCATAGCATGCTTTATATGTGTATGAAATATAATTTGATCTTTGCTGCTATTTGCTTTTAATGTGATTTTATTTCATCTATGTGAAGAAACATATGTTTGTATTTGTCATTTTATTTTAAAATATTTTATTAAAGGTATATACTATGTGAAAAATAAGATATATATATATATATATATATATATATATATACATGTGTGATGCAAGTTTTATACTTTTTTTTTACCAAAAGTATGGCATGTACAAAATAGTGCCATGACTTTTGCTGAATAAGGCTATCCAAAGTTGCATTCTTATAGGCATTTAGCATAAGTGGTAGAATGAGCATGTTATAGAATATTATGATTTATTTCTCAAAAATGAACCATGCACTTGGGCAACACTTGATGCTATTTTGGGGAACCTATTGATCCACAATATTTTTTAATTTTTATTTTGAAATATGTAGTTTTATAAACAATTTTTATAAATTTGTTTTAATGTATATCATAAAATCAGTATAGACTGATCCTGAAATACTTAACGAATAAAATTGATAGTCCCATCCATTTAAATCAAATATTGTCATATTGCCAGTCATTGTTTAATATACAGAACACTCTTGATTTTTCTGGGATAGTAGAGAAAAATAGACTTAAATGAAAACACCTCAGATAATCCCAGCAAAAAATTCATAGAAGACATTTTGTGGTAAATTTTTCATCTACATGTTCAGCTTTACTATCCTGTACAAGTTGCCAGACATTTATATCATAGCATGTAAGGCAAACCTTTAATTAAAATTCTATTAAATAAAATTTTTCATAATTTTTTACCCCAGTTAACCATTTACCTACCAAATTCAGTTACTGTTAAAATTTTATTATAATGTTTTCTATTCCACTACGAGCTAGCTAGACAGAAAATATAACTATCAGGAGGGGAAAAAATGAATTAAAAATTAATAAAATTGAGGAATTTATTTCTATTACACATTCATGAATCTAATTTGTAGAATGTCATTAAGTAATTATTTTGAATTTCTGTGGTTTCCACATCAAGAGATGTAAAAGAAATCAAAAGTACCACAAATTGTCTATTTACAATATATATATATATATATAAGCTGAAATAAATTATTTTAATAATCAGTTCCACTCAAGTAGTGATTGAAATGAGTCATTGTTTAAAATATGAAAAATATTTCATTTAAATAACTAGTTTTTAAATGTCCCCATCCAATCGCAAACATTGGCATGTAAAGAGTTCATGCAGCACTGAATAATCGAGAATCTACTATATAAGTGAAACATGTGCAACATATATATTTGTATGTTTCATGCGGAATAAAATTTAAATCTGTATTGAAATTTATGCATTTTGTTTTAAATTTGTTAACAAAGAACATTCTGATTTAATGACACTAAATTTCATTCAGCAAATCGAGAAAAGTCATAATATTGGGGTAAAATAATCAATTAGGAATTCTTCTTTTTAAAAATGACTGATTTTGTTAAGGTAGAATTAAATAGAGGTTCGAGTATATGAATTTTTTATATTTATGTATAAAAATTGTATCTGACTCTTTGGATCAAAGTTATGTCATCAACTGTTGTAAATTTGTCATCTGAACTGCCATAGCTTCAAAATTATATCTGGCCTACCAACTTCGAAGGGAGGGGGGGAGGCAGCCCAGTGGTTAAGGCATGGGGATTGCACTCGGATGACCCGGGTTTGATTCCTATCCCTGCCCAAACTGTTTGTGTTCATGCGGAGTAAAGGCATATTAAATATGTGCATCTGTAAGTCCTTCCGAGAGGTTGGTGCTAGAGAAAGAAGGGTATGGTCTCTGTGGATGCCACCCCCACTGGGTTCCGGTCTAAATTTGATGGCATTATCCCAGCTGTCCAAACAGAGATACCTTACACTTCCTCATAGGTTGGATAGTCTGGGTTGAACAACAACAACTCCGAAGAGCTGCCCATGCCTGTCTAAAGATTTCTAGAACTTTGCACAATTTCTGAAGTTTGCTTTTTCTTGTTGAATAAAATTTGTAAACTTATATTTCTGTGGTGTGAAGATTTTAAGATCACAAGAAAGTTCTCTTAGTAGCATATTATATTACCATTGTTTGAACTTGTCTGTTATGCTGTCTAAGGTGGGATTTGCCTTTTTTGATTCAATTTTGAAAATTTCATATAGTGAATAACCAGCAATATTAAGAAATGTAATATATATGAATGATGTTCATTCAATTCTGTGCATAATGAACTTCAACCTACTAGAAAGTATTCAACAAATAATTTCAAGTTTCATATAATATTTGTGACAGTATCGCTGAAATCCTTTGTTATAGCTACATTAGCATTTTTATATAAATTTATCACTGTTTTATCTTTGAAGAAAATTGTCTCATGTTCTCAAAATTTGGTTCACTTATCACAAATAAGCATAATCAGCTGTAAAACATCGAATTACTTTGTCCTCCATCCTCTTAAAATCAATAATGTATCTTCAGGGCAGTCTTTATCAAAGGGCTCACAGGGTCCAGCTCCTTAAATTGATACAATAACCATAAGAGTATGTTACTACCAAAAGAGAAAATTTTGAAAACCATCATGAAAACTGTTACCCTTCAAAAACAGACTGCTCTGTGTTTTGTATGTAATTGTAACATAACAGAACTGGACAGAATCATCTGTTGCATCAGTATTTACTTTGCTTGATATTCTGTCTGATGCATGTGGATTTTGTAGTTGTTATTTCATGATATAGTTAGCTTAGATTGCATGTCATATGCATTTTATTCCTTGATGTGTAGTTTCTTTTATGGTAATCATTCATATGTAAAAGATCTTTAAGATGTTATCATATATTTTTTTTACATTATATTGATTGTTATGATTATTTCTATTTTAAAGTTGCATTTATATGGTAATTTGAGTAATCCAAACTTATTTTGACTTGCTTCTTAAAAATCATACACATATAGCATAATACTTATATTTTCTTTATTGTCCAATTAGTAACCCACAGGCTGCATTTGGCCTCAGAAAGAACTTGTATAGCCTCCTAATAGGCATTTAATAGAAAATTTTATATAATCATTTTAAAAATGAACAAATGTTGATTATTATAAATCATGCCTTTTAGTATTAACTCCAGCTCTAAAATCTCTAATAATTTAATAATGATGAGGTTATAAAACTGCTTTCGAGAAACTGGATCTGTTGCAGCCAAAGCAAGAACAAGCCAAATTTACTCCAATTTTACGTATAAGAATGGCTAGAGAAATATTGCTCTGAAATAAAAATTCTTTCACTCTGGGAAAACACCATGTTGTTTCTTTGATTGATATGTCTGCAATGATTGCTTGATGTATTTAAAACAGCAGATGATATTTTTGATCTATTCTTAAGGGTCCTAGTGCCACCTAACTGAAAATTAACTGGAGTTAATTACTAGATTAACTTGGCTTTCTTATACCAGAATCTAATTTCAAGTAACTTTTTATTTTTTGTAAATTTTTACAAGAAAAAATTAAACATTATTTTTAACAGCTTACTAACTGATATAGTTAGAAACATTTCTGTTAATAAGAGATGTTGCTCTGGTTAACTAATATCATACTACTTATGATACTCATTTAGGATTTAATTGTGATTAAGCAGCTATAATCATAAGTACATTAATATGAACTTCCAGTAATGCAAATACAGTGAAACCTGAGGCAATCACAATGCAGTGCCTGGAATAAATGGCAGTGGTGGCATCTAAGATGGGTAGGCATTTAATACTTGGAATTTTGTACATCAAAGAAAAAATGTTGTTTCACAGTAAAGGTCTGTGAATACCTCAGTGGTCTTTACAGGTTTCATTTCGGTGAAAGCTATTTTTGGTGACAATTTGCAGTTCCTGAAATAAGTTCCAAAAACAGGTCACTGCGTAACCCAAGGTTGTATAGGGCTGAAACTTTCTTTGGGTCATTAAATAATATCTAAATATGTGTTTTTGTATGAAAACCAATATTTTTTCTTATAAGAATATTAAAAATTTTTAGGGACACTTAAGATCGTGTTTAATACTTTATCCATAAACGAAATATAATCCAACCAGAAATATTTTTTTATTACCAACAAATTGCTGAAAATGTTTGTTACTCAGCATTATTGGATTAAATTAACTTTTTCATTAATTTATAATTGTCAGAATAATCTTGGATTACAGATTAAAACACTAGTGTGGACGTTTCTTTAACACATTGACTACCAAGTTTATAAAAATATTTCAAAGCCAAGTAATTTTTCTTATGTTTTTAAGGATTTGTTTTGACTTGGTACAAAATAAATCCTTTGAGGTACAAAATAAGATCTTACTGATATTTATTTTATATTTAGATGATGAGAGATATACATGATATATTACATCTTACAGTTCTCCTCCCTTCCAAGTTACATTGCAGCTTTTTTTTTGCTGAACACTGGAAATTATATAAAGTTCAGAGCTCATAAAGATATGAATGCAATCACTATTGACTTGTTATATTCAGCTGACCTAATTCAGACAGTGTAACTAACTTATGGCTGACATTGAATAAAGTCATGGTATATAGGGCCAGTGTCAGACATATATGGCTGACATGGCAGTCAATGTGTGAAAGTGATTTTGTTGGAAAACTTACTGCAGTATTTTCATGTATTCCTATAAAAAATTTAATTCCATTTGCTACTTTTTCTGATCTTTTTGCCTACATTATTGAAGCATCTGCATCTTAGCCTTTGCTATGTTGTATTGTCTTTATTCTTGTATAACAATTTCAGATTACTAGCCACTTTTTCATTCCAGTATCTGAAACAATGGCTAATAATTTATTTCGAATCCTTTTTATCATCAGGAAGAAATGAACTTCATTCATGCAAGGTTGTATCATCCAGTTTTATTGTTGACTGTTTGTAAATAGTGAAATAAATTTTGGGTATATTCTTATCAAAAATGTGTAATTGTATTATTTCATATTCAGAAGTTTTGTTTACTCCTTTTTCTATGTTGCAGTTACACTGGTGGGCTAACTCTGGCCCATAAGTTTCTGGAATTTGAAAAAATAAATTGCATCAACATGTTTTTGAAAGAAATCTGTACTATTATGTTTTGAAATGTATATATATATATATATATATCATAGGCGCCGACTGCAGGGGTGATCGGGTGCTCAAGCCCCCCCCCCCCCCTAATTTTATCATTAATCAATTTTTTAAATTTAAAAATGATTTTACACAACGAAAATTTTCGCCTTCGAAGTCAATTCTTTGTATCAAGATCTATGCTAGAAAAAAAAAATGTTAAGCCACTTCTTTCAATCTCCAAAGAGATTAAAAATTTTCAAAACGTTTCAATTGGGTTCGGACGATACAGTTTCCTTGTGGCCATTCTGCCCAACTAGATGGTGTTTCAGAGTTAGCTCCATGTCATCATTGGAAAAAAATTGCAAAGAAGTTAGTGAAGCAGGAGCAAAAGCCAACGGCTTTCTTAAAAAAAAGAAATTCGAATTTTTCTTTATGAAAAAAATTGTTATTTTCGTCTTTCAAAAAGTGGAGACATTAGATATTTCCCTCCAGAAAACATCCTTGAACTTTCAAGATGCAAATAATTACATCAAAAGTGTAAAGATTCTATTCAGACTCGGAGAGCAGAAAATAATTTTGAGGATTTATGGGAAGAAGTAATAAAAAAAAGTGTAGAATTGGATTTAGAAGATCCTGTTCTTCCATGGATTAGAAAGATTGCAAGAAGGAAGTGATCCTCATCAATTTCAGTTACCTAAAGAAAGATGACGTCAAATTTACTTTCAATTAGTGGACAATGTCATAAGTTCCTTAAAAACAAGATTTGAGAAAAAGACGATGGAGCATCTTCCCATGATTGCAAACTTTGCCCTCAATAAAATTAAAAGTGAAGAACAAATAGTATCTTCTTACGGTTCGAATTTTGATGGCAAAAGGTTGTCGCTTCACCGGGATATGTTTTGGGACACAGTTAAGGCGAATTCTGTAGAAATTAGCAGTATATCCGATATAGTTGAATTTTTTTAATAGAAAAGGAAACATTTCTCTCATACCAGAGTTCTGTTAATTAATAAACCGAATATTAACAGTTCCGATTACATCCTGTACAGCTGAAAGATCTTTTTCTACTCCGACGACTCAAGACTTACTTGAAAACTACAATGAAGCAGCAGAGACACAAGTCCGATTAAATACATTTTGTATAAGTAATGACAGAAATTACTAGCAAATGAGAGTGCAAAGGCTTTTCTCATTTATTTTATTACGTTTTTTAGGCCATTTGCTCCCCCCCCCCCCCCCCCCCCCATCCTGGAGTTTGGTCTGGAGACGCGCATGGGCTTATGTTTCATCTTGATCAATTTTGAAAACCTTGTAGGACTACATTAAATTCATGATAAGCTACCATTTTTCCGAACGATTAAAAAAAGTTAGACATTTTAATTTTTGAGCACCTCCGAAATTTTTGAAAATCGGCGCATGTGATATATATATACACATACATACTACCCGACACAGAAAATGCAACACCATGAAAGAGTGAATAAAGTGGGATGATAAAGAACACACGGACAGAGATGGCATTTATAAATGAGTTATGTTAATCCTAGAACCCAGGGTACGCGATAGGTTGTTTAGGGGTACACAAAAAGAAGTTATAATTGTGGAAAAAAAATATATATATGTATTATCAATTAAAAGTACATATCGATCTTGAATTTTTCTGCCCTGCATAGCCAAATATTGTGAGACACGCCGTCAACAGCTCTCCCCCCCGTCTTACCCCGCAGTCTGGACAGGGACACCGCTCAGTGACGTGGCACAGCGTCACCAGTCTGGCAGAGTTCGCACTAGACTCCAGTAATCAGCGGGACGGCAGTATCGTCAATCTTCACAAATGTGCACTTAATACTGTCCGTTGTCCCTCCACAGGACCCTCGTCGGCGACAAAAATTGCCGCCCAGGCTTCCCGCGTGATTAAAAAAGATTTTATAAAAAGTAGTTTTTGTGATTTTGTTGGTAAAAACTAGTTTCTCCAGATTTTCTCTATGTTCCGTAATTTTTTTCGTTATTTATTCAGTATTTTTTATTAACGTAATGTGGAAAGTGTTCAATTGGCAAGTACTTGCTTCTCAAGACACTAACACTTCGGATCAAAACACTGGAAAGGCGCTGTCCTTATTTGCTCAAAGAGAGAAAAAGAGAAAGTACTGCGATGAATACATTAAATATGAATTTTCGTATATAGGAGATGAAAACTGTCTTAAACCACAATGGTGTGAAATGAATGGAGATGGCTGCATGAAATCTTCCCTACTTTTTCGACATTTACAAACGAAACATGCCAATTATGAAAACAAGGAATATAATTGTTTTAACGATTGGCGCAAATTAAGAATAAGTCGAATTTGACATCGTACATCCTGTCATCTAACAAAGATCTCGAGAATACCGTTGAAGCTAGTTACCATATTGCTAAATGCGGCAAAAATCACACCATAGCTGAGAATACTTGGAGAAGAACAAGTGCCGAAAATGAACAGCATTCTTCCGAACAATACCATATCTCGAATCGAAAAATTCAGGATATGTCTTATGATGTTGAAATGACAATAATTAGCAGAATTAAAAATAGTAAATTTTTCGCTATTCAAGCCACAGATGTCGCTAATTTTGCTTGCTATCAAGATATTTGATCGATAACGAAACCGAAGAGAACCTATTAATTTGTCACCTTTTGTCAGAACGCACAAGAGGCGAGGATGTATATAATGCTATTGATTGGTTTAACTTGTAAATTATGTACCGATGGTACCAAGTCTATGTCAGGTATTTACTCTAGTCTTCGCAGTCATGTCATGAAGGTAGCTCCCAATATAAATTGAGCCACTGCTGCATCTACAGACAAAATTTAGCATCTAAGAACTTTCCTCGTGAATTGAAACTAGTTCTTGGTAAAGCTGTGAAAGTGGTTAATTTTATGAAATCGAGGCCCACAAATTCAAAAATTTTCAAAGCTCTGTGTGACGACATGATGAGTCTTCATTCTACTTTGCCCTTTCATACAGAAGTGAGATGGCTATCTCGTGGTAAAGTCCTTACCAGCCTGTTTGAGCTTAGGCATCCGGTACAAGTTTTTTTTAAGGCCATCCTTTCCAACTTTCATCTAAATTACATGACTATAAATGGCTTCAGGCTCTTGCATATTTATCAGATATTTTCCTTCATGTAAATAAGTTAAATTTAACACTTCAAAATAGATCAATAACGATATTTAGTGTGTCTGACAAAATTGAATCTGTGGTTAAAAAAATTGATTTTTGGAAGTCTTGTATTGAAAATGGTCAACCTGAAGTATTTGAAATTTTGCACAATCTATCTGAAAGCAAACTACGACTCTCCCTGGAAATAAACCAACAAATAATTGAACATGTACAAAGATTAAAACCAAATTTCCAGAAGTATTTTCCAAAACCGGACAACATAAACTGTTTGATTCTAAATCCATTTGAAGAGGAATACTTTCAGGTAGCTAATTTGTTAATCAAGGAAAAAGAGAAGTTGATTGAACTTTCAAATGATACCACTTTAAAATCCCAATTTAAAGCAAAGAAATCTTCTTAACTTTTGGACAGACATTAGCAGAGAATTTGAGTTGCTTACTGATAAAGCGATTAAGTTTCTGCTTCCATTTACAAATACGGAGCTTGTGGAAACAGCTTTCTTTTCATAATTTTTATCAAAAATAAGTATCGCAATAAGCTGAATGCAGTTCCAGATTTAAAATTATACTTCGCATCAGTCGAACCCGATATCAAAAAATTATGTGCCGAAAACAAGGGCAATGATCACACTGAATACCTTTTAATGCGAAATAAAAGACTCAGCATTGTGCAGTTTGAAATGTTTTATCTTTATTATAATTGTATTTATTTTTTAAGATATGAACACAAATATATGCTTTTTATCTGCATTATAAATTAGATTGTTTTTATTGTTGATTTAAAGTTACAACACGCAAAATCGACATCATTGTTACTTAATAAATTTCTTATACTATGAGGGGTTCAATTTAGGGAAATGACTTGTAAAGGGGTACGCTAATCAAAAAAGGTTGGGAACCGCTGTTCTAGAAAGATAATGCAATACAGTAATGCCATAGACAGGGTGATCAGTAGGACCGCTTCTTACAGCGATACAAGAGGACCAGATGCAATGGCCGTACAGATAGTTTCCTGAGGAATTACCATATGCCTTAAACCATTCTCCACAGGTCGCCCTCTGAGGCGGGAACAGGGCAGTCAAACGACGGCTAATCACTTCCCATACATGCTCGTTGGGTGAGAGATCCGGAGACAGCAGTCGCTAAGGAAGTACCTGGATTCTTTGCAAAGCTTGTCTGCTGATGGTTGCCGTGTGCGATCGCTCGTTATCTTGCTGGAAAACAGCATTTTGCAACCTCTGAAGGTAGGGAAATGCAACCGGCCGCAGCACCTCAACCACATATCGTCGTCCCGTCATTATGCCTCTGATACGAACCAGAGGTGACCGGCTATTAAAACCGATGGCACCCCAAATGCTGCATTGTCGAGAAGTATGACATTCAACAGTCGCAGCGGGATTGGATTTGTTACCACGTCGCCTCTAGACTCTCACACGGCGATTGTCATTCGACAAACAGAACCGAGACTCGTCGCTGAATATTACCCTGTCCCATTTAGTCGTCCAAGAGCCTCGGACCCGACACCATTGCAATCTCTGACGGTGTCTTGTCAATGACAGTCTTCGTAAAGGACGGTTTGAGTGCACGCTGTTTTCGGCCAATCGTCGAGAAACTGTTCTCGCTGATATTGAAACATCCAATGTACCTTGCAAATTCTGCAGAATGTCGACCGTCGTCGTTTGTGAGTCTGTCACTGCATGCCTTCGAATGCGTAGATCAACGTCTGGATGGACCTGTACCACTGCGACGATTCACACATGCCCTTCTTCAATCCAGTTTCTCCAAATCCTCTGCACAGTGGACGCGTGTTTCAGCGGCAATACGACCACTCAGCCGGACATAGACCTAAACTGAATCCCCTCGCACGATCGTCCAAATGTTAAAACGGACTTCGGTGTCGTCGGCCAGGCATCTCAACAACACGCGTCTTCTGAAATGAAAAACGGGTTTGCGTAGACGACAGACAGTAACAAATACTGGCTCATCTGCCGTTTCCATCCCTTTTATCTCGCGATCTACTCATGTGGCCTACTTGCATTTTAGATCAGTTGCATACATCGGCCAGCTGCGTTTGAGTCTCAGTTTGCATAATTATACGGCCAAAACTTTATGGTGTTGCATGTTCTATGTCGGGTATTGTAAATATGGTTTATATGTATAATTAGTCTTAATTAACTGAGCCACATGGATAGAGAACAGATTGTATGTGGTCAAATTCTCGTAACACAGAAAAGGCTTCGTATAGTGCCTTGTAAATTTAGCACTGATATTTGCATCAATGTTCCCATCCTCTCTAGAATTTCTCCCATTCCTGCCATTAACCTTTTGCTTACGGTTGGGACAGCGCAATCTCAAACGCAGAACCTCTTAAAACGCTCTTGGCCAGTGCTGTTTCATAAATATGTCTTGCTGCGTTTCAGCGTCGAAAACGCTCTCTCAACGGATGCTGTAGATAGTCAGTATCACAAGAAGAGTGTGAATGTTAGGAAAAATATCCTTTTCACAATTTAACAGAGCTTTCACGGCATACCTTGGAAGAATTTCTGATTCCATCCATTTCATCTTCCACACATCTCACTTTCCTTCCAAAACCAAAGCATTTGAGTTCACTAAATCATTAGAATAGAATTCAATCGCTGGTTTCAAATCGGAGAATTTTGATTTGATAACACTACTAGGGACTGAGCATTGCAAGCCCAACAAAAATTTCTGTATGTTCAGAAAATCTTTCGTGAAGCATGAAATTATTTCATCAAGAAAGAGAATGAAAACGGAAGTATTCTTCAGGAGTGGCGACAGGTGCATTCGATCGCTGTCGTTGTGTTCCTACTATTCTGGGCAGTACAGGCAATTGTCGAAACGAAACAGCCAAATTTGATGCACTTTCAAAAAAAGTACTTCAAACTCTTCTTCCGCTTCTTGTCTCATTTTTTTGTAATTTTTTCGCAACTAACTCAATCTTCTCCAAAGTAATCGCTATATCAACGTGTGTGCCTTGTAAGTACTGCGATAGAATGTACGTTAAACCCAACATTCTGTCGCTGATATACAGGGCCACTAAAAAGGAAAACGTGCACAAAGCAGAATACAGCTGCTCTGCTTTGGAACTGTCATCGCAATTTTCCTCCATGATTTCTTTCAGTGACAATATCACGTCAGAAACAGTTTCACAAAATATAGAAACACACTCATGGATCGATCTATCTCGCTGCACAGTATTTTTTTAAATTTAAAGACGAATTTCCTGATTTTTTCAAATTATTTTTTAAGGATCGCACTTTTACGTGCTGAACTCCTGAAAAATACGCAACATTTATTTACCATCCCAAATGCATTCCTTATGGATGAAACTTTAGCAGAGTCAACCAAACACAAATTCACTTTAAAACCCGAGGAGTCAACGGCACAACCGCAAGAAAATCATTGTGTGATGTCTCAACAACCACAGACTAATATAAACAGACGTTTCTCTCGACCGCAGCGTCCTCAACCGGCAACCAAAATATCAAGGTTGCCACGCTTGGCGATGGTCTATGACGGTTTTCGCTAAGACGTTCTGCTAATATAACCCTATTTGGCACTGAACGAAACACTTGGAACTTGGAAGAACTTTGTTCTATCATCGCATGTTTACACGTGGTAAACATACTTTCGCTGCTATTTTGGATTTTATAATCAATTATTTTATTTTTTATGTATTACTAAAAGAAAATATACGTTTACAAGGTATATAATTAATTTTTATTTAAATAAAAAAATTATTTGTTATCTATCCCATATTTCATCCTATGCACGTGTTCATCATAAGAAATTGGTACAGTATTATCATTGCCGACTAGATTAAATTCTAAGCAGTGGCATTATTAGTTAAAAAACCTTTTCCGCATTTGTATAAAATGTATAAAAATTGATATTTGGATAGCTTTTTCTAGAGAAAGTTGAATATGATATTGCCTACCGAATGCAATTCCCGCGCGCTGACCACTTAGCTACCGCGCCCTACACCTTTTGCATGTTGTTGTTGAGACCCAGACCGTCCGACCTACCAGAAAGGTGTAAGGTAACTGTTTGGACGGTCGGGAAGTGCCACCCCATTTAGACCGGCACTCAGTGGGGGAGGCATCTACAAGGACCGTACCCTCCTTCCCCTACCACCAACCTCTCGGAAGGACTTGCGGACCCACATGTTTAACGTGATCGTACTCCGCATGAACACGGCGGCAGTTGTGGCAACGTGCAAACCACCGGGCTACCACGCTCGAAATGTGCCAACAGCACGCGGTGACACCTTTTGTATGTCGAAAGCCCTGACCACCCGACTCGTCCAAGGACTTAGAGCAGCAATGTGGATGGCCGGACCTTTTGTATGTTGAAGACCCAGACCGTCCGACTCGTCCTGAGGACTTGAGTATCTATTTGGACGGCCGGGGACCTTTTGTATGTTGCTGTTGAGACTCAGACCGTCCGACCTACCAGAAAGGTGTAAGGTAACTGTTTGGACGGCCGGGAAGTGCCACCCAATTTAGACCGGAACCCAGTGGGGGAGGCATCCACAGGGACCGTACCCTCCTTCCCCTACCATCAACCTCTCGGAAGGACTTACGGACACACATGTTTACCGTGATCGTACTCCGCGTGAACACGGCGGCAGTTTTGGCAGTGGCTGGAATCGAACCCGGGCCTATCGAGTGCAACTCCAGGCGCTAACCAATGGGCTACCGCGCCCGGGGACTTTTTGTATGTTGTTGTTGAAACCCAGACCGTCCGACCTACCAGAAAGGTGTAAGGTAACAGTTTGGACGGTCGGGAAGTGCCACCCAATTTAGACCGGAACCCAGTGGGGGAGGCATCCACAGGGACCGTACCCTCCTTCCCCTACCACCAACCTCTCGGAAGGACTTTCGGACCCACATGTTTAACGTGATCGTACTCCGCATGAACACGGCGGCAGTTTTGGCAGTGGCTGGAATCGAACTCGGGGGGACCTTTTGTATGTTAAATTCCTGAGCTCTTTCTTGGACAAATATCTTCTTCACCTTCATTCTTGTGTTTACTCACTCACTAAATATATAATTATATAAATTGTACATTTGTACAATTTTTCTGCCCTGAGTCTACACTGAATACAGATCGGAATATTCATAAAAATATCATCAGTCATCTCTCCTGTTACTGATCCTCGTTCATCCAACTTTGAATGTCTTCTGCAGTAATAGGCTTTGAAACTGTAAGATTTTGCACTAACACTTTGAATGGAAAATTATCTTTGTCATTTCCTCTCCTTGGTGACCTCCCTCTGAAGAGTTGATGTTTTAAACTTTATATATATATATATATATACGTACATATATGATTAAAGAGTTTAAATATAATAAACCAAGCATGTATAACTAGTAAGTTTAACAAAGCATAAGTATATTAAAAAACTGTACATTTAAAATTACAGCTACTTATTGCGCTATTTGCAGCATATAAATAAGATGAAGTAAGTTAAATATATGATTTAAAGTAAAATGTGAAGAGATATAATAAAGCATCCATAACAAACAAAAGAATTCAATTTATTTCCAGATAAGAATCGAGATAAGACTTGTCATCAATATGAAAAACCAGAAACAACGCTAATAATTTAAAACGGATGTAAAAATGGAGGGACGAACAAAGGATTGAAGGTAATGTAATTGTAAAATCATTAGGGTATGACTACAGAACATCACCTTATGTTTTGTAATCGCCGCCATGCGGATGAGATGTCAATACTCCCGTGTTGTCACATTGCGTGATCCACTGCCGGATTTTCGATTTGTCCAGTATTCTTCGGTACACTGCTTCCACACTCGCGTGGGGCATTACGCCCCGTACAGGCAGCAATATCCCGGTACGAAAATCCTCCTTCCCGTAGGCCGATTATGCGTCTCCGTTTGAACTCTAATTTGCTTATAAGGCGCTCTCTGACGTTGATGAAGCATAGTGACTCTAATAGAACAGTTTTCAACTCGCGGACACCAACACCATACATATCTGGCTCTTCCACAGTCCTCAATTTCAGATATAAATGTGTTGAATTATTTTTGCCACCCTGCCATGAAAATTTAATGTGTTACTCTGTGTTGCCAAGCACAAGTTAAGAAAGTGTTGAAGACCCAGGCCATCCGACTGACCCTAGGGTACAAGCAACATGACATGATGAGTGGCCGGGAGTTAAGAAAGTGTTGTTGTTGTTGAAACCCAGACCGTCCGACCTACCAGAAAGGTGTAAGGTAACTGTTTGGACGGTCGGGAAGTGCCACCCAATTTAGACCGGAACCCAGTGGGGGAGGCATCCACAGGGATCGTACCCTCCTTCCCCTACCACCAACCTCTCGGAAGGACTTTCGGACCCACATGTTTAACATGATCGTACTCCGCATGAACACGGCGGCAGTTTTGGCAGTGGCTGGAATCGAACCCGGGCCTACCGAGTGCAACTCCAGCGCGCTAACCAATGGGCTACCGCGCCCGGGAGTTAAGAAAGTGTGCCTAAACCGGGAGTTAAGAAAGTTAACCGCGCCCGGGAGTTAAGAAAGTGTGCCGGGAGTTAAGAAAGTGTGCCTAAACAGAGAGTAAGTAACTTGTTGAATTGTCAAATAATTTTAGATGGCATTCTGCTAAAATTTTTGAGGAAGTTGAAAATATTGTCACCCTGACATTTAATTATACGTTGTTGCGTATGTATTGCTAGCATAACAAAATGCCGATAAATCAGTTGAATGTGTTAAATTGTTAATTATTAAATTTCTAATTGTTTGTGATTTATCATAAGTCCATTAATGTTTAGTTAGATATTGTTAGATTGTATGGTGTTCTCGCGGTACGTTAAAGTATTGATTTAAGATAATTATCAAATGTTTAATATGCTGAATGTCAAAATTTTCTAAAATTAAAAGTTAGTGTTTTTGCATAGTATTCTTGATTATGTTTAATGAAGTTGATTTAATTTGAGTGCCTTGTGTTGAAATGAGGTATAATATTGATCCCATTTTGTGTACCTCCTTAAGCTATAGAATCTTGTGTTAGCGAATGAAATTAATATTTTTAATTTTAAAATTAAAGCGAATTTTATGATTGTTTAAATATTATTAATATTATTTGTTTTAAAAATGTTTTTGAGGTAATTGTTCGTTAATTGAATTTGGGAAGACAATTCTCTTGTTAGTTTAAAATATAGAAGTGTATAACGTTAAATTTGGAATTAAAGAAATGGCTTTTCTTGGTAAAGCTCGAAAAATTGATCTGCAGTGTGTTGCTGGAGAGCTAGGAGAGAAAATTACTCAAGAACATAAAATTGTTGATTTAAAAAGGCCAATTTAACAAAACGAAAATTATGAGGAGAAATTCGTCCGACAGATGTTAGAAGCACTCATACTAGAGAGAGAAAAGGAACTAGAACGACTTTAAAGGGAGAAAGAGAGGAATTTAGAGTTAAAAAAAATGAGAATCGAAGCAAAAAATCGAACAAATTCTAGAGATATAAGCAATTTGGAAATTGCAGAAAATCACAAGTTTCATCATATGGATTTATAAAAACGAATCCAAAAATATGACGTAAGGGAAGGAGACATAAGCTTATATTCAGTACTGTTCTAACGATAGGCCAGGAGGGCGCAAATTGAAATGATTGGATATATCATTTGTTAGAACTTATGAAATTACCCTGTTGATAGCTCTTGAAGCGGAGGATGAACCTCAGGACTATGAATACGTGAAATCTCTGTGACTAAAACGGTTTAAGTTAACACCAGAAAAATTTCGACAGTTGTTTGTCAAACACCAAAAATTTTCAGATTCAACGTTATCAGATATTTATTACGAACTGTAGAATTAGTTTATCGGCTGGATTACAGGACTTAAAGTGGAAACTTTTGAACAACTGAAGGACCTCATAATTACCGACCAAATGAAAAAAAAGTACCTGCTGAATTTAAGGAACATTTCTTATAGACGAATGGACCAATTTTACTTCGCCACCAGAATTGACAGAAAAGATAGAAGAATTGGAAGATGTTAGAAAAACTGCGAAACCTAAACCGTATTTCTCCAATCAAAAAGACAAAGTAGAAAGAAAGTGGCGGTGATAAACAAGAGCATGCAATTGCATGGGAATGAAAGTAATCGTTTCCTTTCAGTCAAGAAGGAGTATCATTCAAAAGATAAAAGGCAAGAAAATGTGTTCGAGAGGTGAAAACAGTTTCATTGTTATGAATGTGGATCAGCTGATCACTTCAGAATTATCGAGAAGTTGGAAGACCCTTACACCACTATAGGGAAGATAAACGGGGTTGAGATGCCAATTCTCAGGGATACAGGAGCGACAATTGATGTCATATGTGATAAATTTGTCACTTCTCAGATGATGACGGGAGAACAGGTATGTGTGAAACACCTTTTGAATGGTCAGATCGTTTTCTTGGAGATACTTGGAGACAGCAGTGCGGACCTGGCCTATCTCTCGGTTTACAGGTTTAGTTCCACACCCCTGAGGACTTGCGGACCCACATGTTTAGCGTGATCGTACTCCGCGTGAACACGGTGGCAGCTTTTCCTTTTTCCAGCGGAGGGAATCGAACCCGAGTCTACCGAGTTCAATTCCCGCGCGCTGACCAGTGGGCTACCGCGCCCTATCAGATCATCTGCTTATCTTTGGCATAGGTGGGGATAGATTGCGAAATGGGACATATTGTCACGAGAGCAGCAATGATATCAAATCGTTTGGATCAAGGTAGGTACATTTTGGGCAACTAAACTGTTGCGATCTTGAAAAGTGCGAAATATACAAATCGAAAGTTTTCTGAAGTAGTAAATATCGTCATGGCTAGATCTCAACAGAAACGTAAAGAAACAGATGAAGTAAATCTGGTAGATGAACCGCTCATCAGAGAAGATGAAGCAGAGAAAAATTTAGAATCTGCAAAAGAGTTTTTACCCTTATTAGAGACTATAGATGAACTTATTTTAGAATTGATAAAAGTAGACTCTGACAAATTTATAGCAGCTCAGAAGCAAAGTTCAGAATTAGCATCACTAATCAAAGATGCGGAAGCAGCTGAATGTAAAGAGGCGAATGGTTACACATTAGCTAGAAATAATATGTGGGTAAAGAAAAAGGTTGATAAAACGAGAGAAGAAAGAAATTTGCTTGTCATACCTGAAGAATTTAGGGAGCAGATCAAGACTTTGTGTTATGAAAGTACTTCTGGTCACCTTGGGGTTTCCGAAGCAAAAGACCGATTTTCAAAAGATTTCTTTTGGCCCAAGTGTTTTAAAGAAAATAGAAGAACACATAAGGATCTGTGCTCCCTGCCAAAGGGCTGGAAAAGCTAATGATAAAGGAAAATCACCTTTGGCATTAGTACCAATTATACATGAAGTTTTTTTAAAGACCGACATCCCCTACAGGAAAGAAATATCTAATTACAGCTGTGTCTAGCATCTAAGTACCCAGATGCAGTTCCAGTGGAGGATATTGGATCTGAATCAGTGATATATGCTTTACTTGAGATTTTTAGTCGCATGGGGTTTTCTAAAGAAATTCAAACTGATCAAGGAACTTCATTTAGCAGTGCATTGACTGTAGAATTCTTTGAAAGATTTGGAATTGTTGTAAAACGAATTTCGGATTACCATTCGCAAAGTACTCCAGTGGAGCGTTTCCATAGAACTTTGAAGAGAATCTTGAGTATCGAAGCCTCTTCTTATTTGGAACGTAAGTTGCCAGCTACACTTTTGCCCTCAGAACAGTGACACAGGGTTTAGTTCGTCTGAGTTGGATTCGGAAAAAATTTGAGGTCTCCTGTTACACTCTTGTATAAAAAATGGATAAACCCACCTGACGAAGGAAATCCAGTAGTAGAACAGCTTATAAATAGATTAAAACGTTGTCAAGATTTAGCTATTGAAAAAATGGGAGAAACGCAGTTAAAAAGAAAAACATGGTATGATCAGAAGGCAATTAAGAGAGAATTTCACAAAGATGAAGGTTTGGTTCCGTCAATCTGCAGACCGAATAAATTAGCAGTAAAATGAAAAGGACCTGGAACAATTGAGTAAAAGATATCTGAAACGAATTACGTTGTCAGTTTGGAAAGAAAAAACTGGAGAAACCAGATTTATCACACCAACATGTTAAAACCTTATTATCCCTTTCGCGACGAACGGCACGCATAGGTGCCAGATGCGAACATGCATTCAAGGACGAGCGGCACTCACTCGGGCCAGAGGAAATTTTACCGCAAGCGGATAGTGGCACGCATAAGTGCCAGTACGCAGAACGTTTTATTTTGTGAACTAGATGGCGTTACTTGTCCATGGAACTAACTTCAATGCATTTTGCAGAGGCATGACCTTGGTAGAAGAGGATCGAATGAATTATTTCTCCATTTGGAGCGGTGAAAATCATTTTGTAACACAAACAAACAGAGCAATTCTCGTAGCATCAACAAATTTATAATTGAGTTTCGGTTTTTATTTTTATTTCAGCGTTATGATTTCGTTGGTGAATCATAGGAATATAAGAGAGTATTTTTTTTTGTTTGGGTTTTAAAGGCAGTGAAATTATTCGTTTATTTCGGATAAAAGAATGGGAGCAACTAACGAGTATTTTGTATTCAGATTTGTATGAAAATTATACATCAAATAGAACATAAATATTTCTTTTATTCCTGTAAAAAGTAGATTTCTTTGTTGAATAGGTGATTTTTAGTGAATTTTTTTCAAGAGTTAGGCTTAGCGCAAAAAATGCGCCGTCTTTTTCGACCAGTTCGGAAGCGAAGCGCGTCGTCCTTTGGGCCGCGACAGCTCCAGAATGCCGCCGTCCCGAAAGGGTTAAACAAGACCAAATATTGTAAATCATTTATTCCTAGAATCTAATGGAATAAAGGAATTAGAGGAACACTTTCCAAAAATTGAAATGGATCCTAATATTTTTGATTTGCACGAGACCGTCTAAAATAGTAGATTAGAAGAATGATTAGATGAGAAACAAATTTATCAACTACAAGAAATATTATGGCGGTTTTCTAAAATTTTCTCAAATGAACCAGGAGAAACACATCTGGTAGAGCATGATATTGAATTGATAAGTAATACACCAGTGAGGTTAAAATCATATAAACTGTCGCTAAGGCGAAACGACATTTTAAAGTCAGAAATACAGAAAATGTTGCAGTTTAAAGTCATTGAAATTGGTGAGTCAGATTACACTTTACCCATGATTCTTGTCGAAGCTCCTGGAAGAGAATCTAGAGCATATATCGACTACCGAAGATTAAATGAAATTACGAGAACAGAATTTTTCCCTTTGCCTAACATTAAAGAATGAGTTGAAACTGTAGCAGCTGCAAGATATATTACAGTGTTGGATCTGGCCAAAGGACATTGGTAGATTCCGCTTACTGCGGAAACTTCATGATTAGCATCCTTCTGTACTAGTTTTGGTGTATATCGTCCTCTCAGAATGCCATTTGGGCTTAAAAATGCACCTTATTATTTTGACAAACTGATGTCTGAACTATTACAAGGGTGTGATAAATTTGCTGTACCATACCTGGATGATGTCGCAATCTTCTCAGATACCTGGGAAGAACACCTTAAACATTTAGGGTATGTCTTATAGCAAATACAGAAAGCAAATTTGCATATAAAACCATCTAAATGCCAATTTGACCAGGATCATGTACTAGGTTATGAAGTTGGACAGGGGTATAGAAAATCTGCCGAACTAAAGGTCCAAGCAGTCCTTAATTTTCCAATTTCTAAAACTAAAACAGACATAAGAGCGTTTCTGTAACAGCCGCATCATTAACCGATGCTTTAAAGGGGAAAGTCCAAAAGGGAGAGATCAATTGGACTCGGGAATTAAAAGAAAAATGTACTCATCAGCCAATTCTATATGCTCCGGATTTTAGTCAAGATTTTTTCGTACAAACTGATTCATCGGACCTTAGTATGGGAGTAGTGCTATCTCAACTTCATAAGCAAGAATAACACCCTATTTTATATCTTAGCAAAAAATTTACAGAAGTAGAACGTCGTTATGGCACTACTGAAAAAGAGTGTGCCTGTATCATTTTCGCAGTCAAGAGATTGCATTACTATTTAGACGGAAACAAATTCGTAATACAAGCGGATCACAACTCTTTGACCTAGTTGAAAACTAACGCAAGTGCCAACCAAAGACTGTTGCGTTGGGCCTTAGCAGTTCAGCCATATAATTTTGAAGTGACTCATCGTTTTGTGAAAAAAACATGGAAATGCTGATGGTTTGAGCCGAAGTTTACCTAAGTGATTGAATGAACTCTTGGAACTTTTTTTAAATCAAAACCTGGTTAGTTTATAAACTGATTTATGATATAAATTTGTTCATATTATTATAATGTAACAGTATGTTCATGTTGTTGATTTAAGTGTTATGTTGATATTTGTATTTAACTTTCATTTAGTTTAAGTGTATTTCAATTTTCCTATTAGTTTAACTTTGCTGTGGCTGTAGTGACCTTTCATCTTGGGAAAACATTCCTCATGTGTAGTGACTTTAATTATGTGATTTCATTATGTGTATTTAAAATAAGACTATTTTGAGCAATAACTTTTTCTATCGGAAAAAGTTCCTCCGAATGAAGGAGGGGACTGTGACGTATGGGACTTCACCAAAAAACGAGAACTTGGCGTGCGCAGAAGGTGATGCGCAGAGAGGAGTCTGTCGAAAACTTAGACCACCCGACTCGCCCTAGGGCACGAGCAGCAATTTGAGTGGCCGGAGAGAGGAGTCTGTGTCGGGGAAAAAGTGATATGTGTGAAGAGGCAAGGCACGCCCGCCAAAATGAATGAAAATTTGTATTTAAAAATGTAAATATGTGTACATATTAAATGTTTTATGTTGTGAATCTGAGTCCAGACAGACAACTGCTCGAGAGTACCTTGCAGTCGCGAGAAGAGCCAAGTCCACACCAATGCCGTTACTATCAGCCATTTGATGGCTTTTGCTATCTTCCATGCATCCTGCAACAGAGGATACTATTCGGAAACTAGTGGAAGAAAGTGGGATTAAGTGTCGACGTCCAGTGAGGCGCCGACCACTGACCACTAAACATAGGCAGAGTCGTCTAGATTGGTCCCGAGCTCGGTTAGCCTGGACAGTGTCCGATTGGAGGCATGTTGTCTTTAGCAACGATTCCCGCTTTTCTCTGTTTGCTTATGACCTCTGCATACGTGTGTGGAGGGAGGACTGATAAGCATTCCGATCATTGCTTTGTTGTCGAGCTGTACACGGCCATCACACATGGTGTGACAGTCTGGGGAGATCATCTCGTGGGAAAGCCTATCTCCTCTATTTGTGTTGCAACCTAATCTGACGATATTCTGCAGCCAATTGTTCTTCCTATGATGTCAAGCCACCCAGGTTCCATTACCAACCAGAGAACGCTCGACCACAAACTGCACGACTTTCTCAACAACGTCTTTTAGGATTTAATACCCTCCCATGGCCATCCAGGTCACTAGACTTATCACCAGTAGAACACGTCTGGGAGATGCTGGAACGGCAATTGCAGTCTCCCATGAAGACCACTGAATTAGCTAACTAGTTGCAACATTTGTGGCAGAATCTTCCGCAGAGGGACATAAGCAACTATATGCCGTACCGAATAGTGGCTTGCTTGTATAGCTGCCAGAGGAGTATTTACCACTTACTAGAATGCCATCTTCTTATTGCCACCAGTTTTGATAAGACGCTTGCCCTCAAAATTCTAGTCATTTTCATGTATATATCTCCTCAAACGATACATATATGCCGAGTTTCGTGAGTAACTCAAATTCTTTTGTGTGCATTTATTGTTTTGCAACAGAGTGTACTTACAAATTAGCTTATAATTTACTTAATGAATTAATTTTCATTTTATATACAGGGTGTCCCAAAAAGATTGAAACAGCGCTTTAATTCTTTACCTGTTGGAGATAAGTGGGCAATGTAAATTGCAAAAATGTTGAAAGTAAGGTAGGAAATAAAACTACATTAATGAAATAGTCTTCCCATTCATTTTCAAAAAGGTACAGTTTTTAAATTTTTATACAACCACCTTAGACAAATTGGGTCAATCAGAAATTTTTTATTTTAAATGCAACAAGATTAAAAAAACCCCCACATATCCGTATCTTTAAAATTCAGCGAGTTACATTTAATTGAAAACTGAACATTGTGAATGGGGACCCTATAACATATTAGAAATGTAAATTTGTGACACATCACAAAAAAGATAAAACTGGATGATAATACATAGGATACCCAACCACGTAGTGAGTACCACTGCTTTATATGATCTCTGTCTGTGTAATGCTTTATTTAGATGCATTTGTGATAAAAAACTTTGACATATATTAACGTATTTTTGATCTAAATAATTTCCATTGTCAATTTATGTATGATCCCTATTTTCACTGATGAAACAGCCTTTCGCATGGTACTGAAAAGTGGCATAAGTCAGATTTTTTCCTGTATCATAATTCAGTTGATTTTAAAGATACAGATATGCGGGGGTTTTTTAATGATCTTGTTGCATTAAAAATAAAATTTTTTTGATTGACCTAATTTGTCTAAGGGGGTTGCATAAAAATTTAAAAAGTGTCACTTTTTGAAAATAAATGGGAGGACTGTTTCATTATCGTAGTCTTATTTCCTACCTTACTTTCAACATTTTTGCAATTTACATAGCCCACTTATCTCCAACTGGTAAAGAATTAAAGTGCGTTTTAATCTTTTTGGGACACCCTGCATAATAAGATAGTCACATAATTTAAATATTTTTCTTGGATCTAACAAGTCTCTCCCCATTCCCCATGCCTCAGCAACTTGCAATTCCGAATGCAAAAAAATATATATTTGTTTTGTGTCAAACTTTCCTTTACAATGCAAAATGCAATGACTAAAAATACCCACTTTTTGGAAACCTTAAAAATTTCCAATTTTTTCAAATTTCTCTCCCCCTCCCCCTCAAAAATAAAAAAACCCGGTTTATTCCAGGGAATAAATTAGGTTTTCTTCAGGTGAATAAACTGGATTTATTCCCGTCTTTGGATCTCTACTAACGGGTGCATCGCGGCGATCTCTGAAGAATGAGCGTCAGCAAATGGAGGGCGGAACCCTGGGGGGGGGGGGTTATAAGTATCAGCGAACGTAGGACACGTTGGCGGTTATATGCGTCGGCCGAGTTGAAAGAGGTTGGTAAGCGATCTTCAGGACAGGTGAATGTCAGTTAACAAGGGAAGTCCACAGCAGGCGTATTACGCCTGCGTAGCCTGCTGCACGAAAGTGCTGGCAAAGCGAGCAGAGGCGAGCCCCTCTAGTATAGAAAACACTAATTAGCACAATTATTTTTATATATTTATAATCTCTACCGTATTTCCGTCAAAACAAGCAAAGCTATTTCATTTTTATTTATTAGGTTCAGAGATACAAGCATCCTAAAGGTTAACATTTTCCATAACGCTCCTATTTCCGCTACAGATGCCCCAAGCATAAAAGTTATTCAGATCAGATGTTTTTTCCTAGTAATTATATGTATGCCAGCATCATCCACCTTTGTAGAAATAAGAAAATCTAGTGAAAGAGTTGTTGCGATTGTTAAAAATTTGTTGAATTGTGAAATAAATTGTTAAATTTTATTTTCACTCCAACGTTGGCAATACAGTTTATTCACTTTATTTTATATTTATTTTAAAGTAACAAGTTGTATTTTGCTTTATCACGCTGTTACGAGCGTGTAAAATGCTCTCACTGAAGTCGCTTTTGAAAAGTAGACTGAGTAAACACCGCACAGGCAATCTTTCCTATGACATGAATCTAGGGTTTTCAGATGCGGAAGTTCGAGGAGAGGGTTGTCAGATTGGCAATTTGTCGTTAATTTGGTGACTTTTCGAAGGTTCGAGAAACGCCTCGAAATAACGAATATTTTACGAGATATGAGCGACTTCTACAAGCTTCTATAGAGAGTCTATAAAAGGAGTCATCACTCGGAGAGATGAGATACAGGCTACATTGAACTGTGACTTACGTCGATGTTTCGTGAATAGTATCGGTTGATCGGAAATGAGTTTGGTATTTAATTCCTGTTTTACTGTATATTGTTTCTGTTTACGCTGTGCTTGTAAATAAACGTGTTGGTTATCTAGAAATTTGGTCTCATTCTTGTATCCTGAAAGTACACCCATGATTCTAGTAGATACGTCGCAACAATATGCTTGTTTGTGTGCTTCTTGCTTTGTAGTTGTTGTTATAGGCAATTTGTACATAGCTAACAGGTCTGTTTTTGTGGTTTTATTGAAGTATATCTCTAAGAGTTTTGTGTGAACTTGTCTTTACTATATGATTTACGGAATGAACTGTTATGTTCCATGTTGGCGGCTTACTTGTATGATGCATGTCCTTTCTTGCCTTTAGGCTTGTCTCTTACTGACTTTCGAAAGTGTTTGTAACAGTCGATGTACTTTCTTCTCTTTGCTTTATTCCTTGTCCTGTAACCTGTAATTTATTGTTGAACAAAGTAAATTTAGCCTGAGTGAGTTTCAACTGGTATAGTATGGTGGCTGCTCCTGTGTTGTCCCCGGCCTTTCGGCTCGGGGTGGATGTTGCCGTAGGGGTGTTGGAATTCGAGGTTGTTAGCCGTGGTCCGACTGTCGTTGGGACAGGCTCTTATTGCCCGGCGTTCTGGGATTACTGTCGGACCCTTCGAGGAGTAATCAAGTAGAGAAAGCCTCGGCAACCCTAACGAAAGACCGAAACCGTTGTCATGTGACTTCAGGGACTCTTCCCGCCCAGAGCGTTCCGTTTCCCCTGTAGTTCAATGGGAGACGGTGAATGGGAAAGCGACCTTGAAAGAAAAATATAAATTTTAAATTATTTCTGCTCCCCTTAAGCTTTGGAGGATAAAAAAAATTTGGGAGATATTGCTGAGCTTCATGAAGAAATTATTCCATCAATGTAATTATGAAAAAATATTCATTAAAATAAATCTGGCGCTCATTTGTAGAACCGAAGGGGGGGCATACTGGCCATGCTTTTAAGATGGTTAAAGAAAGGAAAGGCTACCTCTACTGATTCTAGCTCTTTGGTTGGACCGATGATTCGCTTCTCCGGATACTTTCGGGTGGGGTGGATGTATCTTTTAATTACCTGTATGCAAGTACGTTTCCCTGAAGTTAGTTTTGGTGGTGGTTTGCCTTTTAGTAAGACAGCATTTAAACAGTCACTTTTAGGTTTAGAATAAGATCGCTGTAGTTGGAATTTTACAAACCCGATCTATATTCACGTTAAGAAAACTCAATACATTCGACCCATTCACACGTAGTTTTTCTGAGTATCAAATTCTACAAGCAGCCAGTTATGAGTGTTGAAGACCCAGACCGTCCGACTCGTCCAGAGGACTAAGAGCAGCTATTTGGACGGCCGATCCCCCGGTTATGAGTGTGAAGATTTTGTGATATTTAAAAGAAAAACAAGGAAACACATTTGAAAAAAATGTACTGTATTTGATGAAATTGTTACACCAGAATGTCATCTCATCACATATATCACATGAAACAAATAAATACATCTTATTTACCCAACGTTTTCATCCATAAAACAAAATATAACTGGAGATAAAATTCCTCATATTTTACAACTCGGAAGGACGATGACATCTTGAATTCAACAGAATTGTTCATTCCTACTGAATTACATTTGCTACGGTTAATTGGAATTTCCTAATTCATAGAATATAAAGTTCTCACAATTGCAACCGTTCCCAAACATGAAATATTCCCTATGCAGCAACCAGAATCTGGAGACTGGTTTCACTATTATAGAGCTCAACGAAGAAATAAGCTTTAAGTACGTTCGTAGTAAGGATATTTTGCTATGGCAACAATTATGATAATCTCTGTGGTGATTGACATAAGTCTAAGTTACACCAGTGTCGTAGTGTTGAAGAGGGGGAAGACGCATGAGCATCGAACTGGAGAAAGGCGGACACACGAGCGTTGTCTTCCGTCCGTTTTGGGGACGTTGCGTGTTGGGGATATGAGAAGCAGGAGGGATATGAGACATGAGGAAGAATGTCTCGAGCATGTCACACAAGAACGTCGCAGCGTCCCCAAACCCGACTGGAGACGACGCTTGTATGTCACAGCCCGAAGGGGCATCATCGAGACGAATACCACTAAAAAAACAAGGTATATAATAAAATACAGGTGGATGGGGCGCTTATTTTACTGTTTGCTCTGGGCACCAATAATTTTATCTATGGCTCTGGTTACAAGCAGTATCGAATATAAAAGTTTCTTAGGAATGTCCATAAATATCTTGATAACTTTGTAAGAAAGGGTTCATGAATTTACACGTTAGGTTTATCTATGGTAAATTGACAATGCTCGATCAATTAAAAGTAATCGCAGAGCCCCTAGAGGATGATTTATTCCGTCCCGTTTTTATAGTTTTGCGTTGATCAAGAGGGAGCTTTTATAGTAGAGTGGCAAACTTTATTGCAAACGCAACAGTGTTTGTAACTCCGCAACAGGAGTACTCTCTATTGATTGACCAGTGTTTCTTTCAAGCATACCTCCGGGAGGGGGGGGGGGAGTTTCGCCCCAAAAGGCATTTTATGTTAACTTAGTTTCCATTTATGTGCACAACATTTAGATATATTTATATAGGGCAAATAGAAAACTTTCTCCCTCAAAATTTCATTCGGCCCCCAAACCAAAAAGTGCTGAAAGAAACTCTGCGATTGACGCAGGGCTGTAAACAACACAGTTGCAAGTTGCAATATGACTCCAGATTCGATTAGACGCCGATATCATTATGATTCCGTTTTAAGCATATTTCCGATTAACACAGGTTTCCTTGCAGCATATGATAATTTGGGAACTGCATAATATTTAGCAAATTGCAAAATTCATTCTTAACCAGATTTCATAGACTAATTTCCTTTGCACTTTTTTCACGAAAAATAAAAAAAAAGAACGTAATAAGGAACGTGAACGTGGCCTGAAAATCCAAAAAATTTCGAACGTAGTTCCGCTCGAAATTCCTTTTTTCAGTACGAAACGAGTTCTGTTCAAAATTCCGAAAAAGTGGAATGCGCTCCGTTTCGACCCAACATGGGCACGGTTGACTTTGTCGGTCGCCACAGAGATTTGAAAAATTGCAGAATATAGAAATTCTTTCTGCGGTGTTTATTCTGAAATGTTTATTCGGTGCTGATAACAATGGGCTATATCAAGAGTGAAACCAACGAGCTTATATACTTGAGCCATAAGTTAAAGCTTTTCCTTGACGTAACGTCACATACAGTCAACAATCAGTATTGCCACTTCAACTCTACGATCTTGCTATTTGCTATTAAACGAATCTATTGATATTTTAATTTTATTTCGCATATTTTGTTTTAATTTCATATATTTTGATTTCGATTTTTTCAATAACAAACAAATTGACTGGTTGTGACGTCATCGGCAGAGCGAACTGTGGTTTATGATGGATAATGTTGCAAGAATGCTAGTGGTGTTCTAAGTATATAAGCCCGTTGAGTGAAACTGGTCTAACGGATGCTGGGCTGTTGCACTGGGACTTGGATAGTATCCTATTGGCGAATTTTGTGACTATTCTGGAACAGTTTATAGTTTAGCTTAGGGTTCCACAACCTTTCATCATCAGGGAGTAATATCACTATTATAAAATCCTTCACGAAACATAGCATAATATTAAAACTTCTGAAACCAAAGAATGGAATCTTTTTGGGGAAAATGTATATGCATAGCTTGATATATAAACATTTTGTCTACATGTCTGACAGTAGAAGAATCCATTTTTTTAGGTAAATATGGAAATTATTGAGAATATTTAAAATGTACATTTCGATAAACTATTAATATTAATTAACTAAAATTTGAAGTAATGAATATGGAGCTAAGAACAGAAGAAATTTTTAATAATTATGAATTGGGGACATGCTTCGAAATCCTAGGTGCCTGCTCAATTTCCAAGAATATTGACAGTCCAAAATCCATGTTTTTCGTGGTGCCTAATGTGTTCGTTCATATAAACTTGTTATTCAACGCCAGCTATCAATCGTTCATGAAAGCATATACATATATACATTTAAAATTTAAATATGCTAATTTTTAGATAAATAGTAACATCTCTGTTAAAATAATAGTATAAAATAAATTAGTCGAGATGTTAACATGTTTCAGAGGTAAGAAACTGCCACCTTCACCAGAGTATGGAGACAGAGTAACCACACAACAAAGATAAGCCGGCTTCTGTCCATAAATAGTTGCATCACGTGACCCAGGAAGGAAATTCTTGTCAAATAAAATTTTGCCAACACCAGAAAGATGGTTATCAGCTACTGATTCACGCTACAGTGCATGTACACTACTTTTGCATGCCACTCCGCATGCCTGTGCAGAAATGACGCCAGCTTTCTCTACATTGATTTAAATAATTTTCCAAACTTTCAGTACTACACGATTTCGCGTTTAACGCTTAATACAGTTTTTTAAAGAAAGATTTTGAGACGAAATTAAATATATGAAGATTAAATAGAAATAAAATGTTACACTTAAGGACGTACCTTTGCACATCCCGTGCGCATGTCTATGCACATTCACGAAAATGCTTATGTATATTCACCAAACATTCTTCAATGTCAATAATAATGGTTTTCAACTACGTAACATTTGCCTAGTGACGGTTGCTATACAGACATTTTGTAGGTATGAAATTATCATACCACAATTTGACCGAGATATAAACTAATACTTGACTGATAATTGTTAGGCTAGACAATGACATTCAACAAGTCCCACTTGAACAGTACTATACTTATTGCCAATATTAATCAAATGGACGACTGCAACAACTAAAATCAGACCAGTATTGATTTGTTTATTGGCCAGATTGTGGGAGCTGAAATGTAGAGGTCTAGTTGTTGCTACATCAGACGAATGGTAATGTGAAAACAGCCGCTAGTTAAAGGAAATAATTGGCAGGTATCTAGTATCTCGGAGAGAGACAAGGGGGGATTTTTTGTTATTTTTTTAAAATTTCTATTTATATCATATCGAAGAACGTGAGCGTAAAATTGTGTGATTACAGCCTTGCAAAGATATTAAGTACCGTAGAATTCCGTGGATCCGGCCCTTAAAATGCGACCGAAAATCGTGAAAAATGTAGGGGGGGGGGGGGGTCCTTACTGGAAATATTCTGCTAAAAGGAACAATAGAAATTCCGTGGATCCATCCTCTCAAATTCTATGGGAAAACGCGGAGTACACTGTAAAACATTTTACAACTTTTGCTCATTTTTTTTCAGCTACTTTGTTGATAATTTCGGCAAACTGATAAGAAAAGTCACAATTACAAGCGTTCATGAAAATTCCAGCTTCATTTCTGAAATATTCAGCTAATTATCGTTTGCTGAAGCTTTATTTTTGTATTTTTCTTTATATAAACTCATGTTTGTAAAAATTGCAACACTATGAAGGAATCACGCGATTAAGCTCAAACTTACAGCAAATGCAAATTAGGGTGTACTATGCGTATGATTAGAATTACAGAGTCACCGCGCATGCATGGGCTGAGCAGCACTATCCGAACTGCTGTTTCAGCCGTATAAATAGAGAGCTGTAGCGGGACACTGAAAATAGTCTATGATTGTCTGCCAGCGGTAAACGTTTCATGAGAAGTCACTATGCCTCTACGACGACAGAGGGCGCCATATGAACAAGTTACAGAGTTTGAACTGGGACGAATGATCGGCCTTCGTTACAGGGGTTTTCCTAATCGTGTAATAACAGCTTGTATGGATCGCAATACCACGACAGTGATGCGAGTGTGGAAGCATTGGACTGAAGAGAACCGGACGAGTCGCCAATCCGGCAGTGGACGATGAAATGTTACGTCAGCACGGGATGATAGACACCTCTTCCGCATGGCAGTGATGGACAGTACAGCTTCATTTCGACAGTTGGCACAACATTGGAGCACTGTTACAGGTGTGTCATTATATGCTCCAACAATTGCGTGCAAAGATTCCTTTCTACAGGATTCCCTTGACACATAACCATCGACGCCTGCTGCTACAATGGGCTCACCAACATAAACACTGGCGTGCCGATTGGCAACAAATCGTCTTTTCCGATGAACTCGCTTTAATTTGGAGTACAGTGATGCTCGCATCCACGTTAGACGCTATAGCGATGAACGTCACCTTCTGGAGTGCGTTCTCCAACGTCATACTGGACGAAAGCCAAGCGTGATTGTCTGGGGCGCCATTGGATATTTTGGACGATCTCAACTGCTAACACTTGTGGTTAATCTTAACAGCAATCGGTACATCACAGAAGCTCTGCATTCCTGTAAATGTATTTCAACAAGACAAAGCCGGTCCACATGTTGCTAGGAATGTTCAAGAATTCTTTTCAGCACAGCAGATACAGCTTCTTCCTTGGCCTGCCTATTCACCGAATATGACACCTATTGAACGTGTCTGGGATTTCGTGGGTTGGTGTCTCGCTCGTCTCATAGCTAATACAGCTGAAATTTGGATTCATATAGAAGCAAACTGGAATGCTTTTCCTCAGGCACAAATTCAAAATCTGTTTGATTCGATGCCACTTCGTATAGAAGCACTTATTGGTGGCTTCGCAAAACACTGATTTTCGACATGTAATATTGTTTTTTGCTTTGTAAATTTAATCGTTTATTTGTATCAATACTGGTGGAATAAATTTGTGGAATAAATTTCATTCAATTCTGATGATTCCTTCCTGGTGTTGCAATTTTTACAAACATGAGCATACAGGGTGTTCCAAAAACATTGATCTCGGCGTTTATTTCTTAAATATTGATCTTAGACATATATAATAAATTACAAAGTTGCGTAAAAAGAGGTACAGAATTTCATGAAATCGATAAAAATTTTCAGGGGATTAAATTTTAAGAAATGCAAAATTTAAATTTTTATTCGGCCCCGTACAAAAACATTTCCAATGAGTAAAATGTGCTCCATACACTAATAAGGTGATGTAAAAAATTTCAGACCTTTATCATAAAAAGTCCCAGAGATATATTTAAACAAATTTGGTGAGGGATTAATCACAAATTAAAATATAAATGTTTACAGCAAGAGTGCAAATGAAACAACGCAGAAATGCATCATAGGCTTCTTATTAGGTGAATGCAGTTCAGTATTGGCATGGATGGAAAACATTTTGAACAAGCTTTGTCATCTTTGTGTAAAGTTATTATTTCTACACAGTGTAGATACTTTTGTACCAATAAATAGCAAAATTATTATTTATTTATGTAATCAATGCTTTCTTACGTAATTTGTGTATGACCCCTGAAACGCGATTTTTGCCGACATGATTTTTCCCCCCTGAGAACCCACGTCGATGCATCGAAAAGTGGGTTAAGTCAGCACTTTTGTCTTTTCATATCTCTGGTACATTTTATGATAAAATGCTGAAATTTTCTACATCACCTTATTAGTGTATGGGGCACATTTTACTCATTGGAAATGTTTTTGTACGGGGCTGTATAAAAATTTAAATTTTGTATTTCTTAAAATTTAATTGCCTTGAAAATTTTAATCGATTTCATAAAATTCTGTACATTTTTTTACGCAACTTTGTAATTTATTATATATGTCTAAGATTAATATTTAAGGAATAAAAGCCGAGATCAATGTTTTTGGGACACCCTGTATATACACTGGTGTCCGAAATTATAGTTACAAACATATTATTTGCAATAATTCAAAATAGCTACGACTAATATTGAAAAAAAAAATGGTGCCGTGTATATAATGAGAAACGGTGAATATAATGTAAGCAGCCAGTGTTTGTGATACGGTTAAAAGAGTGCGTTTGGTAAGAAAACATGAAAGTGACAGTTTTGCGAATCGGAGAATTTCGTCTATAGAAGTGTGTTTCTTACAGGAAAAATCATGATGCGGACTGATTTTAGTTAAATTGAGTTCTCGTAATCATTTAGACCAGGGGACAGCAAACTTTTTTTTTCTTTTTTGGCCAGATTGTAAAAATTTAAGAGTATGCTTCCTGTCCCGTCGAGCCTAAGATACTTATATAGGCAATTCTACTTAAATATCAAAACACGTGTTTTCAAATATTTTTATCAGGCAGTGATAATTCTTAAACATAAATCTGTTATCCATTTTGCTGACACATACAAAAAAAAAATTGAAATATTTATAAATATTAAGTAAAATTAAGGTATTTTAGAAACAGGTAAAATTTTCGTATTAATGAACAATTTTTCAACAAATGTAACATAACAATCTATATATACTAATTGCCAAGTGTTTGTCTGTCCGTCTCTCACGCTTTTTTCAGGCACTTCCCGAATAGATAGAGACTTGCAATTTGGTACACGGCTCGGTCATTCGATAAAACCCCCTGGAAAAATCGAATTTTTCGAAAACGTTCTATAGAGTGGGTGCCCCACACCAAAACGTTCGAAAAGTGAAATGATGGGAAAGCACACTTTGCGATGAGATAGTGACTTCAAATTTGGTGTATGGGTAAATCATTCGAAAGGAAGAAAGTGCGCAATTTCAGATTTCCAATATTTTCTACTTAAGGGGGTGCCGCACACCAAAATGTTCGATTTACAGAATAAATGAGAAAAGGCTTCATTAAAATTTGATAGAGGCTTAAAATTTGGTATATGGGCTAATCATTTGACGAAAACTTCCAAGACGAATATAGTTTTTCAAAAATGTTCGTTTAAGGGGGTGCTCCAGAGCAAAACGTTCGAAAAGTGAATTGATAAAAAAAAACATGCTTCGGAATGAGATAGAGATATCAAATTTGGTGTAACGGTAGATAGTTTGGAAGGAAAAAAGTGTACAATTTCAATTTACCAATATTTTCTATTGAGATAGAGATATCAAATTTGGTGTAACGGTAGATAGTTTGGAAGGAAAAAAGTGAACAATTTCAATTTACCAATATTTTCTACTTTAGGGGGTGCCGCACACCAAAATGTTCGATTTTCGGAATAAAGGACAAACGCCCCTTTTAAAACGTGATAGAGGCTTGATATTTGGTATATGGTCGAATCACCTGATAGAAATCACAAAAAGAGGAAGAAAGTGTGCAATTTCAGATTTCCAATATTTTCTACTTAAGGGCGGTGCCGCACACTAAACTGTTCGATTCACCGAATAAATGAGAAAAGGCTGCTTTAAAATTTGATAGAGCCGTGAAATTTGGTATATGGACGAAAACACCCAAGACGAATATAGTTTTCCAAAAATGTTCGTTTAAGGGGGTGCTCCAGAGTAAAACGTTCGAAAAGTGAATTGATAAAAAACCATGCTTCGGAATGAGATGGAGATATCAAATTTGGTGTGAGAGTAGATAGTTTTGAAGGAAGAAAGTGTACAATTTCAGTTTACTAATATTTTCTACTTTAGGGGGGTGCCTCCTACCAAAATGTTCGATTTTCGGAATAAAGGAGAAACGACCCATTTAAAACGTGATAGAGGCTTGATATTTGGTATATGGTCGAATCATGCGATAGAAATAAAAAAAAAGAATAGAGTTTTTCAAAATTGTATATTTAAGGGGGTGGGTACTCCACACAAAAGCATTCGAAAGGTGATATGCTAGAAAAGCATGCTTCGCTATGAGATAGAGACTTCAAATTTGGTGTACGGGTAAAAAGTTGGAAAGGAAGAAAGTGTGCAATTTCAGTTTTTCAACATTTGCTATTGTAGGGGGTGCCGCTCACTAAAATGTTTGATTTGTCGAACAAATGAAGAACGTCTCCTTTACAATGTGATAAAGGCTTGAAATTTAGTATATGGGCCAACCATTTGACAAAAAAAAAAAAAAAAAAAAGATGAATACGGTTTGATAAAAATGTTCATTAACGGGGTGTTACATAAAAAAACTCTCAAAAGGTGAAATTTGGTGTACGGGTGCATAGTTTAACTTTAGGGGGTGCCGAACACTAATATGTTCGATTTTCAGATTAAATGAGGCACGCTTCTTTTTAAATGTGATAGAGGCTTGATATTTGACATATGGGCCAATCATCTGATAAAAAACCCAAGACAGAGTTTTTCAAAAATATTCATTTATGGGTGTGCTTCACAGAAAAAGTTCCAAAGGAGAAATAATAAAATAGGTGTGCCTCTGGATGAGATAGACTTTAATGTGGTGTACGCGTAGATAATTCGAACGGAAGAAATGCGCAAATTAAGTTTCCCAATATTTTCTTTTTTAGGGGGTTCTGCACACCAAAATATTCGATTTGTCGAATAAATGTGAAACGCGAATTATTAAAATATTTACATTATTCAGGGGTTCCTTATTGCGAGACTGTTGATTTTCAACGGGTATTCGGCTAGTAACCTTTACTAATGAGTGGAATATAAGTGCTTTTTTAGAGATAACATTTCATCAAATTGGGGTTCAAAGTTAGTACTTTCTATCATCCAAATGGATTGCAAATGGCCATCTGTTAATGCTGACCTGTATTGCGATTTTACGTACTTCATTTTCGAAAATGTCTTTTTATATAGATAAGTAAGCCAAATACAGAAAATATCCCTGAGCATATGATTTTAGTTGACCCCATTCGTCGCCTGGAAGACATTTATAGAAATCTGTTAGTGTCCTTTTTTTGAATTTCCTTATAGCATATCATCACTTTGCAGATTAACTTCCAATTGAAGGTTAGGCGGAAGCTTCTCAATTGTGCAGTCAAATGGATTTTGAAATGGATTTAAATATTTAAATTCATTGTTAGCTTGCGGGCCGGATTTGGCCCGCTGGCTGTAGTTTGCTGACCCCTAGTTTAGATGATGAACTGAGATAGAGAGCCATCGTAAGCTTAAAGCTGGCCCGTCTCAAGCGGAGGTCGCTGGATGGTTACGATACGAGTGTCTCGAATGGTGGTTTCCAGATTATAGCACCAATTCCAAACAACGGGTACTATCACCAGGAGGTCCGGTTAAGGCTGTTCAAGATTCACGACACCTCGGAGGATCGATACGTGATATTAACTGCACGATGATCGAGTGATGATGGCTAGATAGTTCTTTCCGAACCTTGCTGCTGCGTCTAGAATAACAATTTCTAGACAAACTCTATACAGACGCCTAGCAGAGAAAGCTCTTTGCATCCGGATACCAGTGGTGTGTGTTGTCCTCAACAGATCGTAGAAGAGATCCCGTCTTTCGTGGAGCCAGGCACACCATTCTTGGACACCGCAAGATTGGGACCGTATCCTCTTCAGTGATGAATCGAGATTCAGTACCCAAAGTTATTCCCGACGAGTCTTCATTTGGAGAGTCTGAGGGCCCGCTATCGTCCCTCCAACGTAAGGCAAATCGACCACTTTGGTGGAAGTGAAATCCTTGTGTGGAGAGGCATCATGTTGGGCGGCCGTACACCACTGCACATCTTCGATGCGGGCACTGTGACCGTGCAGCGTTATAGGGATGGGATCCTTGAACCTTATGTGAGGCTTTTCCAGGGGGTTGTCGAAGAGGAATTTCTTTTTATGGACGATAACGTGAGGTCACACAGAGCTCAACTTGTCGACGATTTTCTGGTGGAAGAGGGTATTCGCTGTACGATGTGGCTAGTAAAGTCGCCGGGCTTTAATCCTACACAGCCTGTTTGGGATGCTCTAGGAAAAGCCATTTCACCATGTCAACCCCCTCCCAGGACCCTCCAGGCGTTATAGTCCTCGCTTTCAGAAGAATGAGATTTATTGCCACAAGCTATGATCAACAACCTCATTTACAGTATGAGGATTCGTTGTGCGACTTGTAATGCTGAGCCGGGTGGCCACACTCCTCATTAGCCAGACCATTCTAGAGATATGAAGTATCAAGGTATGGCTGTTTTGGGTCTCATTTGCATATCGCAAAAAATATACTTCCTGTTTATTTTGTTATGTTACTATTGGCTGTCTTATAGTATGGGGCATCTGTGTACAAAATTTCATTACAATAAACCAATTTTTTTTTCGATATATCACACGTTTTGTGTTTGTAACCTTGATTTTGGACACCAGTGTATGTTACCATAACAATCAGGAACCTTACTCCCCATTATGGACAGCTGATTCCCCTGAAACTTTCAGTAGAGTGTGTTTTTCAGGCATACATCCCGGGGGGGGGGGATCCATTTTATATTAACTTACTTTCTATATATGTAACAGCATTTAGATATATTTGTATAGGTCAAATAGAAAGCTTACCCCCCCCCCCTTCTCGGTCAGAAAGTCCTGAAAGACTGCTTGTTTCAGTAATATGCTTTCAAATGTTTTACAGTGTATGTCGGGGGAGGCTTACGCAGCTAATAGGAGCAAAGTGCACATTAATCAATATATTTATTTTATTCGATCACAATTTTTTCCCCCGATATTTTGGGGGAGGGGTCTGTTTTGTGGAATTTTTCAGAATTTCAAATTGAAGTAAAAAGAGAGAGGCGAGTTTTTTTCCAGGGAACACGGATTGACAGAATTATACAGTATACATTTATAAGTAAAAACTCGAATAACTTAATTAAGCAAAAATTAATAAACATTGCATTAAACAATTATTTCGAGGGTACGTTGTATGCCGCACTGTTTATTAATTTACTAAGTCTACCAGCAGAGATTTTCTTCAGTTCTAAACAGATTAACAAGCTTGAAGTTAAAATTAAGAAATGGGCATAAATGGAATAACCAGAGGCATAAACAAGGTGTCCCGGAAAGTCCTTAAACGATTTTTATTTCCTTAATTGTTAGTCTTAGATATATAATTCCAATTACAGAAATGTTTCATATAAGGTAACACTATTTATGATATTTTTAAAATGAGAAACGTATTCGTCTGAAAAATATAAAGTTTAACCTTTAACACGACCCCTCAATTCAAAAATTTTTAATTATTAAAAAATTCTTCATGCATTAGCATTTGAAAAAAAAATTGATTATTTTACGAGGTATGAAATATTGAATCTTAGGACTTAAATCACTTTCCCACGTCTGTGAATCCGCCATTTCGGCCTTACGTTGAGGTTCAAACAAAATGAAAATTAAACATTTCAGTCAGGGTGTTTGTTCCACGAAGTCTTTTAACTCCTAATAATTTGTTTAGAGGTCTGAGTCATTAATTTTCAGGAATTTGCTGATCAACACGAGCTGCCATATTATGGTAAAATTTGCTCGAACATTTTTGAACGAGAATGTTTGAACATGAATCGAACATTTTTTTTTAGTTTTACATGTTGATGTATGAAGCAATTTTTAATAATTAGAAAATTTTGGATTGAAGGATCGTATGAAAGGTAAAATTTCGTATATTTTAGACAAATACGTTTCTCGATTAAAAACTGTTATAAGATAAATAACTAATTGGAAATACGACTAATGGTTGAAGAAATAAAATTCGTGCAAGGAGTAGGAGACGTCCTTCTACATCAGGCTCGAAGCGTCTATCTCCAATATCAATTTCAAAATCATCATCATTTTTACCTTCTCATATGAAGTACTGAGAAAGTATTGTTTTCACGAAAATTTTCGATTTCAAGATTTTGATGCTAATATATAAAACCTCCTGAACACATTTCACTACTTTTGGAGTGATGTTTACCCAACATATTTTGCTAAAAATGTCTTTGCACATTTCATGTGAGAGTTTGAATATTTCCTAAAATTTTCAAAGCAATTTGTGAATTTCAATTTGGCTTAAAAAAATGTTTGAAATATTAAGTCCCATTGAGTTTAATGCATTTCTTTTTTCAACCTGGGCTGAATCCGAAACTAATTGGGTGATATTATTCATTTTTGTTCCCATAGGTCCCACAGACTGTCTCAACAACATACTAAAATTTCATTTTGATAAAGCCATTTTTACGGCAGTTATCGTGCGAACGGACAGACAGACAGAATGAACACAACTATGCTGAAAAGTGTTAAAAATGTATGCCGATCTATAATCTTGACTTTTTAAAAAGTCTTACGTATTCAGAAATATTCTAGTAATTTGATTAACGACTTGCCTAGTACCCAAATTTTTTCCCCAGTCTGGATGAGGACCCTGTATTTTTATCCTTTTCTCATTATATTTGTTCCATTTTTACCTATTTCTTAGCTTTTGGAACTATTATGTATCACTTTGACTTGCTGGACCATTTTTGTCGCATTTTGGAGCACTTAAATCTTGTGTGTCAATTCTGTACTTTGAAATGGCTGGGCTGTCCCTCATTTTGCTTACTGATTGGTCTTCTCGGTTGGAATTTGAATACATGCACACATTTATTTCTTCCATTTGTGCCAATTTCTTCTTTTTGCCTCGTCGAGCAGAAGTTTGTTGGGCTGTTTAGCACTGAAGCAGGGGATCCAACGTATTCTCGAAGCAGCTGTATGCTACATTGTTAAACAATTTGCCTTTTATTATGTTCTTTAAGTTTTTCCTAATTTTTTTTTGCACAAAGTGTTTCTACTTATTGATATATATTTATACTTTTATCATTAATAAAAAATTCGGAAAATGAATATTCAATTTATAGTGGTTGTGAGCACCATTTCGAGTCTTTCAGAAGATAACTAAATGAATCATCATCAGCACTGTGGTGCTTGCGAGTACAAGGTTGTGAACCTCTCATTTGAATCAAGATATTTCAATACACTCTAACTTCGCAAAGAATGGCGGAATATAGTCTGTTCCATCTTGGCACACCGTAAGCTTTAACGTACACGTATCTCCCCATTAAGTGGTTAGGGCATTCGAAATGTAATGTTCTACGGAAGAGGGCGTTGTTGAGTCTTGATATTGATGCACATTTTGAGCCAATAGTACTCGTCTCCAGCCGCGGTTTATCCTCAACAAAAACTGTAAGTTTCTCCAAGTTGTAGAGGTATTCACGGTAGACATTCGTTCGATCTGAAAAGAAATGAACTACTAACATGAGTTTGAAAAGGAATTTCTATATAATGTGGTTAATATAGAAATTTCAAAGATCATTAAGATTTTTATTTCATGCATAAGGCGTATTTCACAGTAAAACTGCATGTTAAGAACGACGTACATATTGGATGCACGCTGAGTCCTTTTAACCTTCATGCTGGCGGGTTTGATTATGAGGTATCATCACTGACTTCTACTATAACTGGACTGCACATAACCTGTTTGCTGCTTCGAGTTGAGTGAAAAAAGTTGAAATCCTTCATGCGAAATTCTGTTAAAGCCAGGGGGGGGGGGGATTATCCCGGGCATGACTGACTTAATTATTTTTATTTGGCTCTGCGCATATGACGACATGGAATTTAGAATTCGTGTATTTTGTTCTTGGGCTCTCAAGAGGGACCGAACTTGTTAACTGCAGCTGTTATCTTACACTCACTGGATTCTGTGTGCAGAGCACAATTTAAAATCTTTGCGCAAGTTTTTTACGCCTGGGTATTGCCATTTTAAAAGTAACAAAGAATTTTTAACTGTAGTGCGGAAACATTTTGTATTTCGGCAACTCCTCTCAGAGTTTATTCTGGCCCGTGACATCACGAATGATGAAACCTAATTCCCATTACGTCAAGCTGACAACTGTTTGATTGGTTGCCGGGCTGAGTGCCCAACCTTATATAAAAGAATCTTGAATTAAAGTAGGGGTAGGATATGCTATTATGAATCATAATGAATTGAAATGGCTTCAGTCTGGAGCGCCAGTCTTCGTAAAGTATCGCCATCGACTAAAAGTTTCTCTCGGCTTGAAAGTCCGCCATTTTTGGAAAATCATTGCTCATGAGTAAGACCCTTTTAACGAATAACGATTAAAATAAAGAATAAAATATGTGCCTATCAATACATGTTGCCATAAAATCATACGCAATATTTTAATTTGAATTTCACATGCACTAAGTTGACTACTAACTTAAGAGAATCGAATACCTTCACCTCTGCCTTGCCAGGTGATGACGACAACTCCTCTTACAGTTTTCCTATCTCCCAGGTCAACCATCCAGACAGGATAGTCCACATAGTAGTTGTCGAGTATGGCACAACGTCTGAGGTGGGTGTCTTCATCTCCGTCAACAGCGTAGGAAGAATGCCCGTCTTTCCAGCCCATCCACGTGTGTCTCTTGTCGTTGACCCACGTGTCGCGTTTGTAAGCCAAGTTTTCAACTGGAAAAATAATTTCGTCATTACTGATGAGAATTAAGTAAATTTAAAGTAAAAATTCGAAAATCCGGATTACAAAAAACCGTACATTTTGAATTTCGCAGTTTTTTTTAGGTATTTTTTCTGTAAATGCTTCGTTAATAAATTTCCCGATTTCAGAAAAATACCATCTGTTCTTTAGCCCAGTGTTTCTCAAGCACCGGGTCGGCATCAATTATATTGGCGAAATTACTCGATGGTGGAGGATAGGTTCGAACTAGGAACCTTTAGGTTGCTGATTCCGCGTTATGCCATTAGGTCCAAAAGAATTTTTCGAGATCGAGGAGATAATCTGGGATGCCTTTCGCAGCAGTGTGTGACGCAATGCTGCAGCCCCGCCACATTCTACTGAGATAAAGTCATGGTAATGCCGAATCTTTTATTAACACCAGTAGATGTAACTTATATGTAGTACAATATTAATATGTACTATGCATATGTATATCTTAAATTGATTTTATACACAAAACCGTATACACTTGCGCAAATTTTAATGTTTGAAAAAATACCTCTAAAACAGCTTGTTACCTGATTTTGACTCTCTCCCTTTCGATACTAGTTTCAAGGTGCACAATCGCTTGAAAAGGTTTAAAAGTGATATCTGGTCTGGATTTCATAAATGTTCGCACAATATTCTTTGACGATTGTGCTTTTTTTATAATACTGAAAGTGGTTAGTCTATGGACTTAATAACAAAAAGGGATAAAATATTTCACTTTCGACTACCAAGCAGTGGCGGCTCACGTATAGGCACTGTGGAACTGCAGCACCCCCTATTTCCACTAGATATTATCGATAACATTTAATATAATGAGTTCTTTTTTCATTAATTTTTTCTGTATACTTGTACAATATATAATCCTTAAGCTTAATGTCAGTAACCATCCCCCAATTTATGAAAAAGATACAAAAATCTTTGTATGGAACTGTGCGCTTCACAGTTCCAGCGGCGTGGTGCTTGACTGTTGTGCGTATGCGCACATAGGAAGCTGAACGCGAGGCTGCGAGGGAGAGAGAGCACTGTCGCTCCCGCAGTGCCGACCCTGGCGTGCTGGTGGAAGGTAGTTTTTTTTTTACTCCGCGTGTGTGTGTGTGTGTTGTGCTTAAAAACCGTCATTTTACATTGAATAGATCAAACTTGAACTGTAACAATGTAGGTTAAAGTAAGTAAAAAATGTTTGATTTTGTTCTTTTAGGATATTATCAAGTTTCTGAATAAATTTTCTTTTTATGCATGTTTGTTTCCTTTTACACAATTTTAAAACAAAGGAGGAGCAGCACCCCCACTAATTTTCTGGAGCAGCATCCCCACTAATTTTCTGGAGCAGCACCCCCACTAATTTTAGCTACGAGCCGCCACTGCTACCAAGGCCAAATTCTACACACACCTTATACATGTATTAAGTCCGCTCTTGCGCTTTTAACAAGTCAGTTTACGGTCTAACTCCTTAAGTCAGCTTTACAAAAGGTTCTAAAATAAAAATAGTTATCAAGAGTAAACAAAGATGAAATTCGACATAATGAGATCATTTTTACATCATTTGAATAGTAACCGTGCATGAAAAGGAACATTTTTCGAAATAGCGAAAAATTCGATTTATTGAAGTTTGAGATACCGAATGTCGACTGCCTTTAATCATGTTGTAAGAATTGATGTTGATAGTCCCGAGCCAGGCCGGAACTCGGAACCTCGTGCTTACAAGATTATAAGATTAGAGCAAAAGCTAGCTTCAACTCCGAACTTATAATTCGGGTTCATGTTCCTATTATCTTCAATCGATGTCTTTGGCAGGAGCAGTGTCAGCTGCTGTCACGCACTCCCCCACCTGATGAGGAGCCCCGGTTAAATTTCGGAGAAGGGGTGGGGGGTGCACCCAGTAACCCCCCCGCGCGTCCCCATCCGAAACTCAGTCGAGGGGCTGAATGACCGGGAGACGTGTCGTACCTCGGGCTTGACGTCAGTCGTGGTCAACCAGGAAGGGAGTGGTAGGGCCTCTGGCTTCGTGTGGTGCTGCCATCTCGTGTTGAGAGGTGAGATCGCTGGAGAGAGAAGGTTGCGTGTTTCAAACGTCTAGTCATCATTGTAGGAGTTGATCCGGAGCCGGTCCCGAACCAGGGACCCGGTGCTTACAAGGCCGACATTATAAGATTAGAGCAAAAGCTAGCTTCCACACCGAACTTATAATTCGGGTTAGCATAGACTGCATGGAGATAAAAATAAATTGAAAGGTAAAATAATTTTGAATGCGTAGGAATATTCTTTATTGTTCCAACTCTAATTTGCATTCCGCTAATAATTTATTTTTACAAAATTGGCAGTTTAAATAAATATTTTAGGCCTTTCACAATAGAAATACATTCAGTGCAGGACTACTCATCTTACCCCAACGCCACCTGAAGTGTTGTCTCAAACGATATTGGCGTTTTATTAATATATAGTATTAACTCTTTACTTTTACCTCCATGGTCTTAATATATCATCACTATGATACTGATTGTTATTTAAATAGACTGAAAATGTGGAATATGAATGAACGGAAAGGTTGGAAAGAGATTGACACAACTAATATTTAATGGGGGTACAAACATTTTGGGGAAGAATTAACACTGTTATTATCGACCCATGTTGTATTTTTTCACAAAATATATAGTGAAATATATTTACCACATTCAGAATCTGTATGCACTCTGAAAAATCCTTGACCACATTCTCCTAGAGAGATTAAAATGAACGAATTAAATAAAAAAAAATAATAGGAATAATAAGTTATTAAAAACAAGACTTTTATGAAGAATTCTTCCTATAGTGGCAGGGGGTGTATATACACGTCATTTTCGACGTAATTATTCAGAATTCTTATTCTCTTTTACCTTATTAAGAATTTTTATTTTGTACAATGTGAGGTCTATATAACCTTTGGTTATTATTTCTCTCAGTTACGTTGTAATTTATAACTGACTTTATATTAACAACTTCTGACTGGTTTGGTTATGTAGACCAACCGTAGGGCTAAGTAACATTCTGCGGCCCTGCGCAGCGACAGGATAAGTTTCGGATCGTGAATGAGAGAGTTAGTTCTGGTTGGATTCTGGTGAAGAGTCTGGGGAAAAAGCCTGGTGAAAAGTATGGTGGAAGTCTAGCCAGAGTCTAGGGTAGTTCTGTTGGAAGTTGGAAGCAAGGAGTCAAGTCGTTGTGTGAGCACTAAGGATGGAAAGTGATCGTCTGTGGTGCAGGTCACTAGTGTTGGTATAACTATGATCATGAGGATCTAATATTACTAGTTGGCCAGGACAAGATTGAGATAGCTAGGTAAGCATCGACTATTTATAGCGATTCCATTGATTACTTAAAGATAGTTATATCACTAGGCCGGGTCAAAGTTCACAATAATTCTGTTTCATTAACTGCCGGAAATGTGCAATATTGGCTGTTTTGGCCTGTATTCAGTGCAAAAAGCTGTTGTATTATTATTGAGTGCACAATAAATGTGTTAAGTTAACTTCCTGAACCAGTGCCCCATTACATAACATTGCCCCTGGTGGTGAGGCCTTATGTATCGATTACTACCAAAGTTAGGAATTACGCAACCAAGGTCAAATAAGTACTTTAAAATGGAGCCCGAAGGTCTTAGAACTCTACAACAGTCATGCGAATTTTCAGAAAAACGCGCAGTGACATCTCCAGAACCGGATGTTGAAGATCCAGACTGTCCGACTCATCCGAAGACATAGAGCGTCTATTTGGACGGTCGGATGTGGAAATATTCAGTGAACGAAACCCTATGAAATTCGATGCTGTCATCATCTAAGTTCTATATATAAAGCCAATTCTGAGACATGAATACTTCAAGAAAATGTAAATGTTTTAATCGGAACTGACATCTTTCTGTTGAATCGGATGTGCAAATCCTTAGGGCACCCCTACTCCTACTAGAATTTAATGCTGAATCTACTTCAATCAAGTTCTATCTATAGCCGGTTCTGAAAAGAGAAAATTATGCTTCAAGGACATTTTTTAACCGGAAGTAGAAAATAACAAGAAGTTGAAATATTTAGTAAATCTGCCAATCCCCTCAGAAACTTGATGCTGAATCCATATCAGTCATTTGAGCTCTATAGCCGATTCTGAGAAATATAGATGTTTCAAGGAAAATTAAAATTTTTTATTCGGAATTGGGAACATTTCGAAAGTGAAAATCCTTAGTAAATCTCTACCTCCTCTTGCTGTAAAATCCAGAATAGTCATCATCTAAGCCCTATCTATATCCAATTCTGAAAAATAGGTGTTTCAAGGATTATTTTTGAAACGTACGTGGGAAAAAACTCGAAGTGTAAATCCTTAGTGAACCCTTAACCGCCTCCAAATGCGATGTTGAATCCATATCAGTCATCATCTAAGCTATATTTAAAGTACATCCTTAGATAAAGATGCTATAATTTTTTTTTAGTAAAATTTGATTTCCACCAATTAACACTTAAAAAAACCCCTAAAATTTTTTTGGGTTTTTTTTAAGTGTTAATATAGATATGGAAACATTATTTCGAGGTTAACTACGATATCAACAATCAAAATGTTAAGGTTTTACTTATCTAAAAGTTCTTTTTAAGTTCTTTTTAAATTCTTTAAAGTTCTTTTTAAGTAAATATAGATATCAAAATTAATATTAAAAGTCACCCGTATAAATTAAAAGTCACCCGTAAAGGGGTGGGATAGCCCAGTAGTTGATTAAAGCACTGGAATTTCACTTGGGCGATCCGAGTTCGTTCCCTGACATTTTGGATAGAATATTTTGCCCATGGTGACAGTTTGGGTAACATATTCTGCCCAAACTGTCTCCGTGTTCACGCGAAGTACGGGCACGTTAAATATGTGGGTCCGTAAGCCCTTTTGAGAGGTTGGTGCAAGGGAAGAAGGGTACGGTCCTTGTGAATGCATCCCCACTGGGGTCCAGTCTAAATTGGGTGGCAATGTCTCAGCCGTCCAAACAGACACCTTACATTTTCAGGTAGGTCGGACCGTCTGGACCGAAGATGAAGAAGCCACCTGTATAGCTTTGTCCATTTGCTCAAAGGGGTGGTTTTTAGAGAGGCCACAATCTTGTCCATTAAGAAATAGCATTACTATACAAAATTCCTAGGTACGCCCTAAAGCACCCTAACAATTATGGAATCAAATGGTCCTGAGTGTGCACTTTTCATATTATTATTAAAACATATCCTCTAAAATCATAGGGATACTCTCAGGATACAAAAATGAATCTTAATTTCTAGATAACTATCGCTTTTATTTAAAAGCACAAATAAGGGTACACAAGAAAAATTTACAGCGAATAACACTATAACTATCTCACAACATTACTGAAAAACTGTCAGGTACAATAAAACAGCAATTAAATGCTCAATTAACTAACAAAACAGCCGAATATATTCTTAAAACACTGACGTTTCTCACAATTCAATGACTCGTATTACGTCATCTCTGTCCAAATGAACGACGATTTCTTTATATACTTTCCATAGAAATTTCTAGAAGGAAGGCGTATCCTCGAAAGTAATGGAGAAATCAAAGAAGTTCCAGTGCCCTCCGAAACTCGCCAAAAGTCGGCGATATTTTGACAAATCTGGCGTCAAGGGTAGGCAACCCGTTCCCTCACATAATAGCGATGGTTGCATGTAAATGTGCTTTCTCTTTGGTGAGACGTGGGGGCATACTTGGAGCAATTAACCAGTTGTGGCACATTGTCTCATGCCATTTATCCCACCATTGGATATTTTCATTTTTTTTTTCAATTATGGTGAATGATTAAGAAAAGGACAAAAATAGAGTGAGATCTTGATGGTCGGAAGAGAAAAGAAATTTGTTTCCAACTCACCGAACTTATGTACCGAGTTGACCAGGTGTTCGTTTCATAATTATTTTTGTATAGCGGTGTATACTGAGACATACCAACCTATGTTTCTTTGTAGCAGGTACGTATATTCGGTTCTATCAGTCAGGTTTCAGTAATCTAGGTGTATATCATTAGCTGAAAGAAGAAGACTGATGAGGACTCTGTGGCCAGTCCTTTTCTGTGTATTGCATGGGTAGGAACAATGAAGGTGAAAAAGTAAATTTACGTGTACTTTATCATAGAAAATGTTGCATTGGCATATAAAAAACATTGCATATAGGAATACCTTTAAGTTGGCACCCAATTGTCATAGAAATTGTTGCATTGGCATATAAAAAACACTGCATATAGGAATACCTTTAAGTTGGCATCCAATTAATCCCAGTCTCATGCTGACTCTTCCTCTCCAAGTCATGGGGTGCACTCGCACGTACCGGGCAGTGAAGGGTTGGTTGAAATAATGGCGACGTTCTGTATTTTTGTCCATGTTGCCACCGAATTCCTTAAAACATATTAAGATATAAATCATTTAATGCCATATTTAAACGAAATTCGCCAAGAAAAAACAGAAAGCCTATATTTTAAAGTATTTAAATTCTTATTCGATTTTTATGTGGCTTTTCTTTCTTAAAGCATGTAAGAAAAAGTTTAGATTTGATATTTTTAGTTGTTTAACAAAATTTGGTTTTTAATTAAAATAGATATATTTGCCCAGTAATAAAATCTCTTCCATTTTTTCGTAGGTCCAAGGCCGTATGCCTACTCTTACTGCAACTAATACGACACTGATTTTTAAGTCAACTAATTGGTTAGCGCACAACTGCAATTACATCTGTTCTATTGAATCATATTGGCAAGATGTTTTTGCTTAGGAAACTATGCTGATTCAATTATCCAGAGGAAAAATAATCTTTCTACAGTAAAGTTCTAATTTGTAATTTATATATTTAAAGAGATAAACAAGCTTATTACTAAAAACACATACTCACACATACGTAAGCATTGAAAGATTTTGCAGGGATCATCACATAATGTTTTCTGGTATATTTTGAACCAGAATTTTGCTTCCCCTTATCGTTGGCTACCTTAAAAAGAGGGCTAGAATTCTTTTAAAATGGTTGGTTTTTCTAATAAATTTAACTTTCAGTTGAAAATTAAGGAAACGAATGATTGACCATAATTGTAAGGAGGCATGTGTCGAAGCAGTTGGGTGGAATATAGTACTTGATCACAGTTCTTCTGTGACTTTACCTGAAAACCATTGGAATCAAACACTTCTACAGACATAAAACACAGCTTGTAGTGACAAGAAAGTGATCAACTCTCACCATACGACTTAGTCGCGAACATCACGGGGCAAGCAATGGAATAAGTGAGCACAAACTCTTAAAGCAAGGATTTCTTGTTTTTATGCAACGCTCTGTTAAACGGCAGAAGTCATTTCACTGTATTCAGCGTTCAGAATTTTGTTAATAGTTGGCGTAGCTTAAATAATGCTTTGCATTATTAATGATTTCGAAATAAATATTTTTACCAGAAAAGTTCTATAATTCTTCTTGAAAGAGTTATGCATTCGTTGATCATCTCATTACTTCATGGGCCTGTTATCAGATGGCAAATATCGCAAGTTTCGATTTCCCAGTGATGTTATTGGTTGTGAATGTACGTTATCAATTCCTCACAGATAACTGTTATCAAAACATGAATTAAATGAAGTGGCTGGAGCATAAGTATTAGTTTATGGGGAAAACAGTGCAATGACAATTAATCAATCGCATTGCACTGTTTTGTACTTAAAGTAATTTAGATCTGCTAATTTGATGTCAAATTTACCCTTATCAAGTTCGGATAACAAAATGTATATTATTTTGGTATTAGTTGAAATATGGCAGATTTTTGATCATCGGAACCGATTAAATCAATTATATAACAACATTTTGACAAGAAAAAAACAACATTTTTTAAATCCCAAAGCGTTCTGAATTTGACAACGAAGCATCAAACAATTTCATCGTCCAATGATATCATATATTAATGTTTTTTGATTGGGTGTTGGGCTGATGGCGAAACTTCTTATTAATGAACCCTGTATCGCCAACCTAGCGGCAATGATTGTAAAACCATGGCTGAAGGGTGATAAGAGATGATTGTCTGGAACAATTTTTTCTTCACGTTTGCAGAAAATTCTTTATTACGATTTCTCTTCTACGGTAACAGCCATTTATTTAACATCCCAAAGCTCAGATATCACTGCGGCTGCAATTTGTGCGAAACAGAAAAGAGATGCTTTTTTTTTTTTTTTTTTTTTTTAATCAAAATACCTGCATTTTCGTTCCCTAATTTAAGGACACCCATAGTGAAAGGGGTTAGCCAATGAGCACGAGTTAACATCATCCAAAGTATGGGGTTGCTCACATATCATACGACATTTCTGACCATGGGGAAAGCCAAGGGAATTTTTAAAAAGTATTTACTTTTCGTGCATTTTAAATGTCCTCAATTTTTATATTACGATATAAAAAAATAAGATGCCAATCCAATGTTTATAATTTAACACCAACTACTTTAAATATCAACTGCTCCTAAACAAAAGTTAATTTCTTGGAGCTATCCGTTCATCAATTCAAAATTTTTTTAAGTGAGCAAACTATTAACATTTTTGAATCAGCGAACCTTTTCCTCATTGAAGTCTAGACCTTGCGATTGAAGTTCATCGACCTACTGAAGCCATGTCTACATTTGCGCTTGCGCATAAGCAGTAGAGTCAGAACCATTTCTTAAGCATTTTCATGAGCGGCAGGCTGAATATATGGTCAATTGTGATTTTCATTTTAAGATTTGGAGATTTTATTTTTATCGTGAGAATGATTTTAGTTCAAAACAGGCGATTTTGAAATTGAGTATGATGCTAACTTTTTTTATATTATTTAAGTAGCGGGCACTTATTTTATTTATAAGTAGAGTGCGCTTATTTAGGGCCTGAGAATCGGTGGGTAATTCGTCCTAGTAAGTAAATAAATAAATTTATTTCCAGGGAAGTTCATCTTCTGTCAGTTTACTCTTTACACAATACCACAGATTTCATTTACCCATTTTACATTTGGTGGGAATATTTTACATTTATATTCTCGCATATTCGTACAATATTAAAAAAATTACCAGATCTATCACACTGGAGGATATCATCAGATATAACTATTTCCATATATCCGTTTGAGATAATCCCAATGCAAGTTGAAGGATTTTGACCGTAAGATTAAAACGCACAATATCTTTTTCTTAGGATACATGCATAAAAAGTGAAATTTGGAATTATCAATTTTTGTGAAGCTTATATTTAATGGGGTCGTGCAGAAATACAAGAAAACAGCTCAGTTCGAATGTATCATACTAAAAGCTTAGCGTTTTAACAAATTTAAGTATTACAGAAAATAAGAACAATGTTTTTTGACGCATTTGTTTTATAAAATTAACTGAAATGTGGCTCAACTCGACTTTCTAATAACAGGAACTCATTTTTAGCAGTTTTTTTCTCAGATTTTACAAAGGAAATTTTGGAAAATCGGTATCATTGATCTAAATGATTACAATTATAGCGTGTTACCCTTCACTTTAAAGGGCACTTTTAAGGGACAAAATCTTTCGATTGATACCATACTTCGCACTGTACCCCTGGTGGTGGTGGTGGTGTGTGTGGGGGGGGGGGGGGGGGAGAGGTAAATTTTCTCTCCGACTGAGGGCCCAATGACATCACGGACACAAAAGTTGCATCGCGGTTATTTTTAATAACAGTGATTGAAATTATTAGGTCCCGTGATCATTGAGCCATAAATAATCCCTTTTATACATGATTATGTCCTTACACCTTTCTGGTAGGTCGGACGGTCTGGGTCTCAACAACAACAACATGATTATGTCCAATTTTGCTGCCATATTAAAAAAAAAATGCAGCTATTGTGTAACAAGGAATAGTCCGCAAACATCAGACAGACGGACATCACTCTAAAAATAATCAGAACGTATTTAAATGTTCATAAAGACATGGATGATTACTTTTGGGTTGATGAGATTCTCGTCTTTATAATAGTGCCAATGTCCCGTACTGTTAGAGTAGGATAGAGCGAAGGATGTCACCCATTGCTTCCTTCGGCTGTCACCCCGTCCTTTCGTCACTACACCAGTCACCCTGGTTGGAGGACCGAGATCTATTTGAAGCCATTGTCGAACTATTGGGAATACAAAAAAGTTAAGCATCTCTTATGGAAATGAATACGTTGTAAGTAAAATACTGACACTGTCTCTGGCATAGTATCTTTCATATTGATAAACATAAAACTCACCTATAAGGGGCGTTACCCAAATTCGGAAGACACTTCCATTGCAGATACCACAATCCATGAACGCATTCCGCGCTTATTTTGCAGTTATCAGCATGGAACAAACTATAACCGGGCAACAAGAAACTTGCTTTTAAAGCCACAATTTTTGCGAACTTCTATGCGAACTGACAATTTCAGTCCTTCCACGTGGTTCATCCACATAAAGTTCATAAACACAAAACCTGGTTATAAGGGGGCGTTCTCAAAATTCGGAAGACACTCCTAATAGTGTTATTACACAGGGCAATTTTTATTGCTAACTTCGGCAATTCAGCCCGTCAATCATATTTTAGGCCTCTCCTCTTTAACAGTCCCCTTCTAAATGCCGCCGATTTCATTTCAGAAAGCATTCTTTGGTGTCTTTTTCGTATAATTTGAATCTTTTATATCCCAAAGGTGTCTGTAATTTATTAAAAGTTCTATTATTAGTTTTCCATTTCCAGATTTTAGCAATTCCTCCCGGCAATAATACTTTAGGCCCCGCCTTTCAAAAACGCCCCTTCTGTCTAATGCCGCCGAGTTTATTCCAAGAAGCATTATTTAGTGAGGATTTTTTCGTATAATTTGAATCTTTTATATGTCACAGGTGTCTGTAATTTGGTAAGAGTTCTATTATTATTTTTACATCTACAGACTTAGCAATTCCGCCCGTCAATGATACTGTAAGCCCCTCCTTTCTAACAGGCCCTCTCTGCTTAATGCCGCCGATTTCAGGAAGCATTCTTTAGTGTGTTTTTTCGTATAATTTGGATATTTTATATCCCACAGGTGTCTGTTATTTGGTAGAAGTTCTATTATTTTTTCCATCTCAAGTTTCTAACGTAATTGAGCTGCTTCGATGTGTTTTTATTACAGTCACATCGCCATCTTGAATGCAAATGAGGAAAAGAAAGGTGGAGCGGAGTGACGTCCAATTTTATCGTCCTCTGATTGGTTCGCCGCTCAGAAATTGAGCAATTTTTATTGCCGAGTACGAACGAATTGAGGCAATACGGCGGCAAGATTTCTTCCCATTGAAATGTATGGTGTTGCTGAAAAATTTCTGGAAGGAATTGCTCCGTGTAATAACACCATAAATCAGATACCAATATTCATGGACCAGTTTCGCGCGTATTATGCACTTGTCAGCATGGAATAACCGATATCAGCAATGGCAGCAAGAAACTTTTTATAATCCAACAATTTTTGCGAACTTCTATGGGAACTGAGAATTTTAGTCCCTATAGAAGAATTTTTTTCCGTGATCTTCTTTTATTTTAATTCAGTTTGCTAATTTTATCCCTTTTCTTGCATTGATAATCTCATTTGTGTTGTTCTCAAGAATAGTTGTAAATGTTTTGTCTGAATTAACTAAATGTGCAGCTTCTCATGCTTGACGGGAATTCGAAGTCCTTAAAATGTTTTTTAATTAAAATTTTTTAACAACACATTTGAATCATACTATGGATATTTTTTTTATGTATAATGTCTCGAATAAAATGTATCTACAAGGGCGAGTTACAGTTCAGCTTCTCATGCTTGACAAGAATTCGAAGTCCTTAAAATTATTTTTAATTAAAATATTTTTAACAATATATTTGAATCATACTTTGAATATTTTTTATGCATAATGACTCTAATAAAATATATCTATAAGGGCGAGTTACAGTTCAGCTTCTCATGCTTGACTGAAATTCGAAGTCCTTAAAAATATTTTTAATTAAAATTTTTTTAACAACTCATTTGAATGAATCATACTCTGGATATTTTTTTATGCATAATATCTCTAATAAAATGTATCTACAAGGGCGAGTTACAGTTCGAATTTATCCAGCTTTTTTGATGTCTCAATCCACTTCTGAATGATGCTAATTCTTTTGTCAAGCTTATATGCGCTTTGATGTTTTTGTTCGTTAGCTTCGATCTTAAGTTTTCTTAGTTATAGGTGGAAATTACACCTCTCAATGCAGTTTCATGGATCGAAGTTTGAAGCGAAATAATTCTAAACGATACAAGATTTGTGGTAGAATAAGATAAAAGATTATGATGAACATTATAAAGGTTTGGATTGAAAATTGCATGCTCACTGTCACTGTGTTTGGCACACCATCCACCATGGCTGTATATGTGGGCATCCTCGGGAGTGCAGGTACCTTGTTTGCTCCATGGTCTGGACGAGGAAGCCGATAATTGTGCTTGAGGTGGGACACTTATGATGGAGTTGCATTCTAAAACATTCCAAGAACAATGTTAAATTAGGAAGCATACGGAAGATGTGCAATGCCTACGTAACTGTAGAAAAATTATCTTGATAAGAATAATAAAAATTATTTTAAAAATAGAATTGTCTTTCTTGCATTGAGACGTCCACGAATTTCGTTTTCATTATTTTTTCTTATTTGCAATGTATGCTTAATTTCTTGATGTTCTACAGCATTTAATATTCAATTTCTTCGTTCCATCTGTAAAGATCTCTGTATGACAAATCTAACAATAAACTGACAAAAAACAAAAATTTCGAAATTTGTATAAATTTGATATAGGATCTAAACAGGTTTAAAGATACTTGTATTTGTTTCTAAAATTACTAATATATAACACACAAATACACCTACACCGTAAAATATTCTGCAGCATTTGCTAATTTTTTTCAGCTACTTTGTTAATAATTTGGGCAAACTGACAAGAAAAGCCATAATTACCGACGTTCAAGAAAATTCCAGCTTCATTTCTGAAATATTTATCTAATTATCGTCTGCCGAAGAGTTATTTTTATATTTTTACTTTCTTTATATACATAGTATAATGTATAAGGAAAGTATTGTGACGGGCTCGAAAATGTGAATTCGAATTTTCGACGGGAGAGCGCGTTTCAAGCATCCCTGAACAGGAATAAAACATTTTTGAGGTGAAGTCTGTGTGTGCGTGTGTGTGTGTCAGTGAGTCTGTGAATACGATATCTCACGAATGAATGAATGGAGCGATTCGAAAGATATTTGGTACAAAAAATACAATTTGTTAATACTGGAAACCTATTGTTTTTAAACGCAATCAAATGTTCAGACCCCCTAAATTTTCGAGCGAAATTTTGACAAAATCATCAAAAACTCAAAAGCTTTAATAATTTTACGCAAATAGTCATTTCTTATGTAATTTTTCATTAAAAAACGATTGACATAAACTTTAGAATGCTAGTATGAACCGTTCTCGAGATATTGAACATTTTTCGAATAAATTTATCAAAAAATCACATAAAATAAAAACAAATTATTAACTACTGTGAAATATGTTCATTTTTCATATGTAATATCATACAATAAATTTGGTGACATTATTCTCGTGGATTTAGCTAGTTTCATTCACGAGAAAAGTTCCTTTGAGCAATACTTTTGTATTTGGACGCCAATAGTCATCTATCTGCTATAACTTATTTCTCAGTCTATAACGCTTGACGACGAAATTGATGGAATATCGCCAACTTGGCGGCTTTTTAAAATGTTGCCAAATTAACAAAAATGGCGCCAAGTCATTGAAATGACGACTAATTGACGAAAATTCAATATCTTGGAAAGAATATAAGAATCTGCTATAAGAATAATCTATTGGCGAAGAATTTTTGTCGAAATATCTCCAACTTGCTCACTTTTCAATGTTACTAAATTGACAAAAATGTCACCCAATTGATAAAAATTTGTAAAATTGATGAAACCGACGCTAAATTAACAAGAAAGATCAATCATGCTTAAAGCATTGATTATGAAACACTTTCCAACTTCAATGCAATTTTATTTAAACATGTCTAAAATGCAATACATTCCTCGGTAATATTTTAAAACTTATCACAATACTACATTAATTTATTATATTTGAAACCTTAAACCTTCATCGAAAAAAATTAACTTCATTCAAATGACGGCATTAAAGTATAAATTGCCTGGTTTAAACATCTCTTAAATGTTATACATTCCTCGGTAATAATTTTAGAATTATCATAATACTACGATAATTTATTATATTTGAAAACTTCATCGAAAACAACTGAAATCCATTCAAAGGACGTCATAAAAAAATAACACGCCTGGCTCTCTCTATAAAAGCAACATTTCATTCATAAATAATTCCCCCATTCATGTCATTCATCACAATACTATAATAATTTATTTTATTTAAAAATTAAGACCATTGAGCTGCAAGTAAGTAAGCTCTATGCGTAAAACTTCATCGAAAAATATCGTCCTTCTCTTTCTAAAATCAATGAATTCATATCAGCTAAGCAGACTCCATGGACTAAATGATTTTGTGTTAAAGAATTACAGCGATTCTAATACAACTCATTCTACATATTTTGCTGTTTACATTTTACATAGGTGAAAAATAGGCTTAATAGTAGAAATAATCAAATTTGGAAGAGCATTTAAACTGAAATATATTGTCATTGCGTTGTTTCAGTATGTAGATGCACAGAATTTAGGCAAAAATAAAGTAATTTTAGGACGGATACAACACTCAATATGAATTAAAAAGAACTTTAAAAATCACGATTTTGACACAAGATGGATGCCATATATCATTTTGAAGTGGGTCATGTGATCGTTTCATATCATGGACATGTGATCGCTTAATATAAGAGGTGTTATTATTATTTTAATTTTTATTTAAAAAACAACTGAATATATTTCGCTGAATTTTTTTTTATATATTTTATGGAACAATTTAAATATTACCTAAAATTTTCGAAGCAATTTGTGAATTTTAAATCCGCTTAAAAAATGCTTGAAAAATTAGGTCCCATAGGGCTCAATGTATTCCATTTTTTCAACCCGGGTTCAATCCAAAACTAATTGGGTGATATTATTCATTTATATTTCCATAGGTCCTATAGACCGTCTGAACAACATACTAAAATTTCATTTTGATTAAGTCATTTTTACGGCAGTTATCGTGCTAACGGACAGACAGACAGACAGACAGACAGACAGACAGACAGAATGAATGAACAAAGTCATAAACACTTTTCAACTTTGTTGTAAAGTGTTAATAAAATGACGACTAATTGATGAAAGTTCAATATCTTGGAAGGAATATAAGAGTAGACTATTATAATAACCTACTTACTCGTCCGTTCTTCCGTAACGCTTGACGAGAAATTTAGCGGAACGTCGCCAACTTGGCGAGTATTTTAAATGTTGTCAAAGTGACAAAAATGTTTTTAAATTGATAAAAATGATGCCAAATGAGAAGTTATGTTTCGCAATTCTGATTTTCCGTCATATCCATATGATTGACATGCCTTCTAGTATACATATAAGGTATGTTTTCTCTCCGTTTGTCTATAACACTTGGTGATGCATTTTGCGAATCTAGCAAATCTAGCGAAGTATCGGGAACTTTGATATATTTCGCCCCAAATTGACGAAAGTATCATCAAAATCGCAAAAATGACGCCTAATTAATGAATGAATTATTAATATATTTTAATATATGGATTATATATCTTACTGAGGATGCTATCAATATTGATAATTGTTGATTTAGAGTTGCTCGACATATAAGTTAACTGGGTACTTTGAAATAGTTTTACACGTTGTCATCCAGAAAATCGCCAAATGTACAATTCAACGTTAGAAACACAGTACTGTGGATCTTATACATTATGTTTTGACTGTAAAAGGAGTCCAGTCATTGCATTATATAAGGAAATTCATGTGCTGCCCACATCAGATTTTTTTAACACTTTACAACAAAGTTGAAAAGTGTTTATGACTTTGTTCATTCTGTCTGTCTGTCTGTCTGTCTGTCTGTCCGTTAGCACGATAACTGCCGTAAAAATGACTTAATCAAAATAAAATTTTAGTATGTTGTTCAGACGGTCTGTAGAACCTATGGGAATATAAATGAATAATATCACCCAATTAGTTTTGGATTGAACCCGGGTCGAAAAAATGAAATACATTGAGCCCTATGGGACCTAATTTTTCAAACATTTTTTAAGCGGATTTAAAATTCACAAATTGCTTCGAAAATTTTAGGTAATATTTAAATTGTTCCATAAAATATATAAAAAAAAATCAGCGAAATATATTCAGTAGTTTTTTAAATAAAAATTAAAATAATAATTACACATCTTATATGAAACGATCACGTGACCATGATATGAAACGATCACATGACCCACTTCAAAATGATATATGGCATCCATCTTGTTTCAAAATCGTGATTTTTTTAAGTTCTTTTTAATTCATATTGAGTGTTGTATCCGTCCTAAAACTGCTTTATTTTTGCTTAAATTCTGTGCATCTACATACTGAAACAACGCAAAGATAATATATTTGAGTTTAAATGCTCATCTAAATTTGATTATTTCTACAACTAAGCCTATTTTTCACCTATGTAAAATGTAAACAGCAAAATATGTAGAATGAGTTGTATTAGAATTCCTGTATTTTTTTAACACAAAATAATTTAGTTCATGGAGTCTGCATGGCTGATATGAATGAAAAATAATTGATTTCATAAAGAGAAGGACGATTTTTTTCGATGAAGTTGCAAGCATAGAGTTTAATTTTTTGTAGCTCCATGGTCTTAAACAAAATGTTTAAATAAAATAAATTATTATAGTATTGTGATGAATGTAATGAATGGGAGAAAGTTATGAATGAAATCCTGTTTTTACAGAGAGATCCAGGCGTGTTATTTTTTCTATGACGTCATTTGAATTAATTTCAGTTGTTTTCGATGAAGTTTTCAAATATAATAAATTATCCTAGTATTATGATAATTCTAAAACTATTACCGAGGAATGTATAACATTTTAGAGATGTTTAAACCAGGCAATTTATATTTCAATGCCGTCATTTGAATGAAGTTCATTTTTTTCGATGAAGGTTTAAGTTTTCAAATATAATAAATTAATGCAGTATTGTGATAAGTTTCAAAATATTACCGAGGAATGTATTGCATTTTAGACTTGTTTAAATAAAATTTCATTGAAGTTGGAAAGTGTTTCATAATCAATGCTTTAAGCATGATTGATCTTTCTTGTTTTTATTTATGTTACGATTAAAACCCGAAATGAGGATAAACATAGCTTTACCCAGCTGCTCTGGGTAAAACCCGAAATAAAATTGAAATTGTATCTATTTTGGGCTTTACCCGGGAAAAGCGCGAAGTACCCACACTGTCCTGGGTAAAGCTGCATTTCGATTCTCGCAAAAGGTTTGAGTATGCACTGTGTGTTTTTATGATTCTCGACACGCTTCACATGTACGGGAAACAAGACTCACTAATCGCAGATGATTAATTGTTAACTAGAAGAATTACTGAAGGAATCACGTGTGTTCTAAGAGCGTTTTAAAGAAAGTTCTAAAGACTTGGTTGCAAACTTCAATGGACTCAAATAGTTTTTATATGTGATGAGAAATATACCACTAGTTTTTGCAGTCCCAGTAACTAGCACACACTTCTGAATTTTGCATTTTGTTATTTTATTAATGTAGTATAAAATTTTATTATAGTGCTCGAAAAAAGTATAAGGACAACATATAATTGAATGAAAATGCACTTTATTTTCTCTTTATCAAAATGAATTTTTGATATTTCTGACCTCTAATATGAAATTATGCAATCACATTTACAACACATAAAACAACAAATATGAACCTTACAAAAATTCACCTTATAAAGATTATCAGTAGAGAAAATATAGAAAAAGTATAAGGACATGTTCTACATTACTTAACATTTCTCTTAAGAAAACAACCCTTTTCTTTCAATTACTTGAATAAGCCGAGAAAGGTCCTCGATGCTGAAAGTTCTTTTAAAGTGTCTATGGAAATGTTATTCCAAGCTTGCTTGATGGCTAACACAAGATCCTTTTACACTGATATTGTATGTCATTTTTATAAACTTCTCGGGCTAGAAGGCCCCATAAATTTTCTATTGGATTGAGATCGAGACTCCTTGCCGGCCAATCAAGTAAATTTACTGAATTAACTTCAAACCAGAGTTTTGCAGTCTTAGAAACGTGTATGGAAGCGTTATCCTGTTGGAAAATATAGTCTCCTGAAGTAATTAGTGGGGCCTCAGGTAACAAATGTTCGCCTAACATATCAACATATTTGTCAGAGTTCATTTTGTAGTTGATAAAGACTATAGAAGTGATTCCGTTTGCTGCAAAAGCACCCCAAATCATTACTGTACCGTCATCGTATTGACGTTTGGAAAAAATTTCTTTGGTTTTACGCAGATTATACCAAAAATAGTGAAAACCATTTGGCCCATCAAGATTGAACTTCTTTTCCTCCGAAAAGATTCCATCAATTTATTTTGGCCCGAGAGAAATGCATTTTTCTTAAAACTCCTGTCTTCTTTCCTTATGTTTCTTTTTAAGAGGCGGGCGTGACACTAACTTTCCATACTAAATATTCGGATGTTTATTCAAAACATTTTGAACTGTTCGTGGAGAACATGGTAAGTCCAAATTTCTTCTAACTTCATTTGCAGTTGCTTTTTTCTCGCAAACTCTTCTTACAACCATTCTTTTCTGTCGATGCGTTAGAATTTCTGGTCTTCCAGTTCGTTTTTTCATTCTATACATTCCAGGCTTTGAAAAATATAAACTACTGTTTTAGATCTTTTAATTTTTTTCGAAATTTCATGCCCACTCAATCCACATTCGTTAAAAGCAAGAATTTTCCCTTTTTCAAGGTCAGACTGATGAGTTCCATTTGGCATCGTATAAAAATCGTAAAGAAATAAGGCAAGTGTGAATTTTTTTAGAAACCCAGTCTTTATATTTGAAATGGTCATTTTCTGTTTTCAAATATGCAAATTTTACTATAATTTTAGATGAAAAACATTTGTCCTTATACTTTTTTACAAGATCATATGAGTTTAAAATTTATAAAGTAAATTTATACATATTTATTTTTGGAAAATTTAACTAATTTACATGAAAAAGAACTTAATTTTATCAATATGTTTACTTAAGAAATTTTGAATACATTTCCGTCTAAAAGATTTCTAGATTTGGCGAGTTTTCGCTTGTCCTTATACTTTTTTAGCGCACTGTACTGTACTTTTAATATTTCACATAATTAATAAATAAAATATAATGCTCTTGGTTTCTGTAAAATTAATTTAATCCAGACAAAATTTAATAGAATTATCCAAGAAAAGTTGAAAACTTAAAATAAATCTAGTAGCCTATAAAATAAATCTTAGTTAATTGCTGGTTATTCACTATAGGAATAGCCTACTTCTCCGTCTGTGACGCTTGGTGAAACATTTTGGCGACGAATTTGGTAGGATATAGCCAACTTGGCGACTTTTTTTAAAATGTCGCTAAATTGATAAAAATTACGCAAATTCAATGAAATTACTTGTGTTTTGTTAGGGAATAGTATTATAATGATGTTTCTGTAGTATCTGTCTGTCAGTCCGATAGTCCCACTTGGCGACACATTTGGCGATTTTTTAAAATGTCGTCAAGTTGATAGAAATATCCCCAAATTTATAAAATAGCGCTAAATAAAGGAAAATGACGTCTAAATGACGAAAATTTAATATTTTGCGAAATTAAGTTCTATTTAAATTATCCCGTTTCCCCGTTCGTCCGTCTGTAACGTCTGGCGAAAAATTTAGGGAAGAATTTGGCGTGATATCGCACACTTGACTTTTTTTTAATGTTGCCAAATTGGCGAAAATGTCGACAAATAAAAAAAATGTCGACAAATTGATAAAAATAACGCTGGATCAAATAAATTAATTGTGTTTTGTTAGGGGATAGTATTGCAATGATGTTTCGGTAGGGTTTGTCTGTCAGTCCGATCATCCAACTTAGCGGCAAATTTAGCGATTTTATAAAATTTCGTCAGATGTATCAAAATATCGCCAAATTAACGAAAATATGGTCAAATTGATAAAATGACGCTAAATTAAAGAAAGTGACGCCAAATTGATGAAATTTCAATATTTTACAAAATTAAGTGTAATTTCCTTGACAACCCATGTCGCGTTGTGGAAATTTTTAATTTAAGATTAAACTTAATATTCAAATAAAAATCATTTAAATATATCATTCAAATATATCATTTAATATTCAAATTTAAGCGAGTTCCACTGTTTGCTGGACAGATACGTTTTGTTTGTCGCAAATGAATTGCGTTTTGTTAGGGGTTTTATAGTATTTTCTAATTGTGGATGAAGTGCAGAAGAAAAAAAATATCGTAAAGATGTCAGTTGTAACATGTAATCTTTTGTGTATAGTTTTAGTTTGTGTCGTGATCAATTTTAGGTGACCCCTCTAATGGTCCAAATTTTTGACCCATTGTATAATAAAGTTAAAAGGTTTTATTTGCAGTCCTGTCATAAAACAGGTTTTGTTTTCTTAGTTTAATTAAAATTAAAAGAAGTTATTGCATGGGGTCCTAAAGCAGCGACGTAAGGGTCGGTTGCTCAGAGAAGCGACGGAAAAAAGTTGTGTCCATTGTAGGTTTACCACTCTGCTCTGTAAACAGCGGTAGTGATATTAGGGTCCAACAATCAAATCTCACTCCGAGTGGAAATAAGCTGGACGGAGTCGGAGATATAGGTATTTGGATATTGACTGTCGAGGAATGGGACAAGTTGAGGTAATTTTCCAAGGTCGATCCCATTTAGGGATCTCGCGTTCAATTTTTTTTGTTGGGGCTTGTGTGAGGTCTCTATAACCTTTGGTTATTATTTTCATCAGTTTCGGTGTAATTTATGTTTGACTTTATATATATACATCTTCCGACTGATTCGGTTAGGTAGACCAATCACCGAGCCAAGTAACATCTACGGTCCTGGTTTGGTAAGTTTAGGATCGCGAGTGAGTAATGAAAACTGGGTAATAGAGGCTGCGTACAGTACTGGTAGTAGGCTGATGGGTGGTTCGGCTGAAGTCGGCGGGAGTGGAAAGTTTCTATAGGAGTCAAGTCGCTATATGAGTAAGAAGGAAGGAACGTAGAACTGGCAATAGGATGGATACCACTATGATAATAAGGGTATAGTATCCCTGGCTGGCGAAGACAAGGTTTATAGGTCCAAAGAGGGAATTGGGTAAGCAACGACGATTTATAGCTCTTCCAATGATTACTTAATTATAGAATATCAGCAGGCCTGTAAAAGTGCATTAATCTGTTGTATTATCTAATGGGCATGTGCAATACTGGCTGTTTGGTATATGTCTCTATTTACTTACGCAGCCAGCTGCTGTAATTTGAGTGAGTACACAATAAATGTGTTTAATTTAGCTTCTTGCATTTGTGTGGTATTTTCCCTGACCACACGTTCTTTTTGGTATCCATTATTACCAAAGTTTAGAGTTATGTCCCTTTTGCTTGACATGTCTAGGTAATCTCGTGACAAAAGTCAACAAGTCCTTTACAATAGAGCTCTAACCACGACACATTACTTTATAATGACACCCGATCAGGGTAGTAGCGTGACTAACTCCATCTGGGTTAATGTCGCCTTGACAGATCTGTCCTTTACAGATCCACATCTGTCCTTTACAGATGTTATCTTACGATTTCGTTGATGTTACATCGTTGAATCGATATAATAAGGGAAAGCTGAAGGCATGCCGAGATTAGTGAAGTTCATTTTTCAAGAAGTTATTGGTGAAATACGTGATCTCATAGACTTCGAACACTGAATGCTCGTGGACGCCTGAAGCATTGGTGTGAGCAGTATCAAATTGGCTTCACTTGCGAATTGTTCGAGGACAGTAGGTTTACAGGTAGTGGAACTTTAGGTAAAAATCCGGTCTAAGGACAAAGCGTGTGGTTATTAGCGGCTACTGGATATAGGAGCTTAGCGGAGAGTTAGTTCAGACTAACAGAAGGGTCTCAAGGTTCGTCAAATTGCAGAGAATGTGAATCAGCGACCAAGTTAATGTACAGTTCTCTGCGCCTAATATATTATTATTTATTAACCTTTTGCTTACGGGTGGGACAGCGTCCATTGCAAACGAAGAACCTCTCAAAAAGACAGGTATCTGACATACCCTATCCCAAACAGTTTGATCTCCCTTTGCAGGCATTGGCGTCCATGGACGCCAATGTCTGCAAAGGTAGAAGACATTGGCGTCCAGATTAAAGATGTAGACATTTCTACATCTTTAAGACCTTTGCAAAGGTCTTAAAGATGTAGAAATAGTAAAGTTGCTCACGTTGATACTCGAATAATCATAAATGAACTATAAACACCGAACAAGTTACTTTTGTTCAAGAGTGTGCCCCTTAGCCTCGTAGCAACTACTCGTATATTTTGAAATCACAATTAAGATGCGCCATAGAATCTCTAAAAGGGTTGACCATACAATCTGTTGGTTTCAAAACCGAACAACGGAACGACCACTCCATGTTGAGAGTGTAACCCTTTCTCTTATCAGATCATTGCAAAGGCACTACAAAAGGGGGGGGGGGTCATACTAATTCATCCTCTTAGTGAATTCGACATGAAATGTGCAGGGAAAGTCCTTCTTGCCTTCTCATATGAGCGATATAGCGTGCGATCTTAAAGATGGAATGAGAAAATGAAGATGCCATTGAACAACTCATACCTTGGCATCCCAAAACCTCGAGCCGCATACTGGGATGCTGGTGCCATTGCAGGACATGCAGTCGAAGGAAGCGGGCAGTGACATTCTGGTCTAAGTAACTAATTTGAGTTGAGTGAGAATCGCTGTTGCCCTTGAATGTCTGTAAAGAAAATAACAGTTTCATTATTATTACAACCTTTTATTAACATTTTACAACATAGTTGAAAAGTGTTTGTGACTTTGTTCATTCTGTCTGTCTGTCCGTTCGCACGATAACTGCCGCAAAAACGACTTTATCAAAATGAAATTTTAGTGTGTTGTTGAGAGCATCAGTGGTACATAAGGGAATGTAAAATGAATAATATTACTCAATTAGTTTTTGATTTAATCCAGGTTCGAAAAAAATGAAATACATTGAACCCCATGGGACCTAATTTTTCAGACATTTTTTAAGCGAATTTAAAATGCACTAATTGCTTCGAAAATTTTAGGAAATGTTCAAATTATCCCATAAAATATATAAAAGAAATTTCAGCAAAATATGTTTGGTAGTTTTTAAAATAAAAATTAAATTAATAATTGCACCCATAGTATATGAAAAGATCACGTGACCCGCTTCAAAATAAAATATGACATTCATCTTGTGTCAAAATCGTGATTTTTAAAGTTCTTTTTAATTTATATTTAGTGTTGCATCCGTCCTAAAACCGCTTTATTTATTTATTTTTTTGTACATCTATATACTGCGCCAACGCAATTGCAATATTTTGGAGTTTAAATGATCATCAATTTTGATCATTTCTACAACGAAGCCTAACTTTCACGTATGGAGAATGTAAACACATCAAGCTGTAAGATGAGTTGTATAAGAATTGCTAAATTTCTTCAATGTAAAATGATTTTGCTCTGGAGTCTGTAATATGGCTGATATGAATGAAACATTTATTGATTTTACATAGAGAAGCAGACGATTCCACATTATTGCTCTTTTGATGAAGTTTTAAGCATGGAGTTAAAAAGTAATTTTACCTCCATGGTTTTACGTTTTGAAGTAAAATAAATTATTATAGTATTGTGATAATTTTAAAAATACCGTCGCTGAATGAAAGAAATGGAAAAAGTCTATGAATGAAATATTCACTGCTTTTATATAGAGAGTCAGGCGATTTATATTTCGATGACGTTATTTGAATGAAGTTCATTTGTTTTCGATGAAGTTTTTAAATTTAATAAATTATTGTAGTATTGTGATAATTATAAAAATATCACCGCTGAATGTATCGCATTTTAGAGATGCTTAAATAAAATGGCATTTCAGTTGGAAAGTGTTTCATAATCAATGTTTTATGCAAGATTGATCTTTCTTGTTTTACTTGGTCTGGTGTTTGTCAGTGTGATTTAAAACTTTGAGGCCTGAACTGATCAGTTTCAATTCATCATAGTAAAATGACATTTGGTAAGTCGTTCTCTTTTATGGTACATTTTAACTCCTTTGATTTCGAATCTTATCGGGTTAGCCCGTTATGGGCCCGTCATAGGAATATACTCGTCATGGGGGGGGGGGGATAGCTCGTGAACCGGATCTGCTAGTGTTGTGTATTTTAAAATGTTAACTGTAAGAATCACCACTAGTGCTAGTAATTCCTACTTCTACTATCTTGGATTTCGTTCTGTTATTGTTTGTTTACATGTTGCTTGCTGTGCACTGTGTTCGTCCTTATACTGAAACGATGTGTAATAAAAAGTATAACAGTAATTTATACATTACTTTCTTACTAATCAAATAAACTCGGCTATAGCGTCTGTAATAGTTAAAAAGTTTTTTTTTTATATACAGGGTGATCGTAAGATCTTTCAACAACAACAACGAAAAAAAAGAGGGGGTGATAATACACATCAATACGAACAATATTTGCAACGGGACCTAGAGCCGCATTCCATTCATAGAGCCAGAAAAGAATAAAGTTACATATCCACGTTGACCGAGTCTCACATTTCCATTCGCAAAGTAGCGGCTCAAAGTGTCTGAGGACGTCGTTGCACAGCCGACACCGGTGAATGAAAGACTGTCGCACCCTCTCGCAGACTCAAGGTGTGATGCTGATCTCGTGTGTTATTGTTACAACCAGCACACTTGGGCTCTAGAAAATCCACAAGCCACTGATCCTCGTAAATATCAGAGATTTGCCGTCAACATCTGGGCAGATTTTCCTGGTGATTATCTGGTGGAACCTTACTTCTTCACAGAACGCCTGACCGGCGCAGCGTACCGCGAGTTCCTGGAGCAAGTGCTTCTCGCTCTGTTGCAGGGTGTTCCGCTCACCTCACAGAGACACATGTAGTTTATGTTTGACGGTGTTCCAGTGTACGCTTCACCGAAATCCGATACTTCCTAAATGTGACATATCCCGGGCGGTGGATTGGACGTCGTGGACCTGTGGCTTGGCCTCCTCGCTCTCCGAACCATAATCTGCTGGACTTCTTCTGGGGGAATATGAAAACATTGGTTTTACGAGACATCTGTGGACTCCCTGGAAGATCTTGGAAGGAGCGAGAATAGCGTTGTTGCGGACAATATCAACGCACCAGGAGTCTGCGAGAGAGGGCGACAGTCTTTCTTTCGTCGGTTTCGGCTGTGCAACGATGCCCTCGGACGCCACTTTGAGCAGCTACTTTAAGTCTTTCTCTGATGCGAATGGAAATGTAAAACTTCTAAGTTAGTAAGTCTCTTTTCTTTCACTGTTGAAGGATCAACGTTGATATGTAACTTTACTCTTTTCTGGTAGCATGAATATAATGCGACCCTAGGTTTCATTGCAAATATTATTCGTCATACTATCACCCCTCTTTTTTGTTGAAAGAGTTTACGATCACTCTGTATTAATTTTTTAGATTTTGAATCTAAGCTTGTCCTGGATCCGCCATAGGAATGTTGTTTTGGGGGGAATAAATCAAAAACCGGAGCAGCTAGAAAGTCCAAATTTAGTGTGTAGATTCTTTCGTGGTATATTTTAATTTTTTGATATTGAACTTTACCGGCACAGTCTATCCTAGTTCCGCCATGTGAATGTATTTGTTTTTAGGGAATATTGTGAGAACTTGAGCAGCCAGAAAGTCTACATTTGGTATATGGTTGTTTTTCATGCTTTTAAGGTGCATACATTTGTCATATAAAGTTACATTCAAATAATACTGGAACGCCAATTCCCTCCAGTGTACAAATCGGAGAGAACCAGAACGTTTTAAAATTACGTACGAAACCGGCCTGACCTAAAATCTCACAAGTAGGTTTAAGATAAGCGGGCTAAGCAGTCGCTTGGAGCCCATCAGATGTTACATCCGATGCTGCTCAACCTATCCACTGTAATCCAGGGGACCCGAATTTTTTAAAACTAAGAGCCCTGGTTGGACCGAAACCTCACACGTGGATTTGCAGTAGGCAGGACTAAAAGACCCGATACTACGAAACCATTCAACAACAAGAAAGATTAATCATGCATAAATAGCATTAATTAAGAAACATTTTCCAACTAAATTGCAATTTTATTTAAACATCTCTAAAATGAGATATATTCAGCGATGATATTTTTTAAATTATCACTGTACTACATTAATTTATTTTACTTGGAAATATAAAACTTCATCATAAAGGGCAATGTTATAAAACGTCTGTCTTTCTATGTACAATTAATTAATATTTCATTCATATCATTTATATTCATTCCAGACTCCAGAGCTAAATAATTTTGCTTTAAAAATATTTAGCAATTCTTATACAACTCATCTTGCAATCGCCTGATTTGTTTACATTCTGCGTATGCTAAAATTAGGCTTCGTTGTAGAAATAATCAAAGTTTAGTGATAATTTAAAATCAAAAATATTATAATTGCGTAGGCACAGAATTTAGATATACAGATAATATGCAAAATAAAGCGGTTTTTGGACGGTTGCAACACTAAATATAAATATAAGCGTTTCTTAAAATTCATGATTTTCACTAAGCAAACAAAAAATGGATGCTATATTTTTCAACGAGTCACGTGAACTCTTCATATAATATGGGTGTAATTATTATTTCAATTTTTATTTAAAAAACTACTTAACATATTTTGATGAAATTTGTTTCACATTTTACGTGATAATTTGAATAATTCCTAAAATTTTTAAAGCAATTTGTGAATTTTAACTCCGCTTAAAAATGCTTGAAAAATTAGGTCGAATAGGGTTCAATACATTTAATTTTTTCAACTCGGGTTGAATTCAAAACTAATCAGGTTATATTATTCATTTACATTCCCATACGTCCCAGAGACCGCCTCAACAACATACTAAAATTTCATTTTTATAAAGTCATTTTTACGGCAGTTATCGTGCGAACGGACAGACAGACAGACAGAAGGAACAATGTCATAAACACTTTACAACTACGTTGGAAAGTGTTAAAAACGCACGATTTTTTTTTTAAAACTAAGTGTATACATACTCTGTTCTGCCTAAAGTATCAGATGAATTTACGCTGTCTGATGAAGCGACTTCACTCGCTGCTACTAATAATTGCGACTGTCGCCACATCGAACATTCGCTATCTGCTTGTAACATGTAGTTACTGTTTTGCGGCATTTTCTCTGCGAATTAACTTTTTATACAGCCCCCTCCATCGAAAAGAATCAAATCACAAAAATCCTAACCATACCGTATTTCGTAAAACTGAAAAAAATTTGACTGTAATGCGATCCAATTTGGCATAGTTATTATTGATTAAAATTTTCATTGGAAATTAAGGGGGCATCTACAAGTTACCACTTTTTCAAATTAATTTCATGCAGATATTTCAGTAAAGCTGGTACTTCACCATTATGTCGATGAACAGTTTATAATAAGCATCAAAGTAAAACTACCACCTAACAAGAGTTTGAATTATGGCTGTTCAATAATGCAGAACTATGTGAGATGATTTTGATTTATAGCGAACTAGCAGCGATTACGCGGCGTTGCTCGGGATTTACGATTCAAAACTCTGATAAAAATTACACCGGAATATATAGGGCCGTGAACCTTATACATTGCATTTTCACTGTGAAAGAAGTAAATTCATTGCATTATGCAAGAAAAAGAAATGGATCTGATTGGACGCTCTTTGGCCAATCAGATATACATACTTTATAATATAGATTTTTTTTCCAATGGCCAGGCACTAGACTCTATGTCGACTTACGTCGTTTGCCCAATGTACGGCCGAAATCGTGAACCATTTTGCCGTCCTAGGACGCTGCCCGAGGCGCACCAGAGGGGGGCGGAACACACTGCGCCCACAACACAGAACATCCATGTCTTACGTAACACTCGAACCCACAACGTGGCGGCCGATCGATCGCTGGAAACGCTCGCCTTGACCGTTCGGCCACCACGTCGACTTAAATGAGCCAACAGCACACGGCGTTCCCAGGTGGTCACCCACACAAGTACTATCCGCGCCCGATGCTGCTTAACTTCGGTGATCTAACGGGAAATTATAATATAGATAGATAGATAGATATTTTTATATTCATTTATTTATTATTCAAATTAATAAAATTTGTTGAATAAGCCTGTGAAAAGTAAAACATGGTGATAGACCTTACACTTAAATTCATATTTCAAACCTGCGATTTTCAAAAGTGACTAATACGTTCAATAAACTCCCAGAAAACTGAGAGATTTAATTGACGTTCACGCTTTAAGCCAACGATTTCCAGCCTTTTTCGTTGGGAATCATGGAGTTAGAGAGTAGAACTCCTAGGAAAAAATTTCGTTTTCCATTAATATCTCGACAACCCCTGTTCTTAGAAACTCGAAACTTAGACTAAATTTATGGGTGACTATTTCAAAACTACCCACCAACTTTCATTAAATTCGGTTTAACCATTTTCCCGTGATGATGAGACAAACGATGAGACTATCGTTTTTCACTAATATCTCGAGAACCACTGGTCGTAGAAACTCGAAACATGGACTACGTTTTAAGTGGGGCTATTTCAAGACTACCCACTAAATTTCATCAAATTCGGTTCAGTCGTTCTTCTGTGATGTTGGATCATACATACATACATACTTTTCTTCTTTATATATATAGATACAACAGATCTCTTAGTGATACAGTAAGGAAGTACTATTTAACACATTCGTTTTATCGTCGATATGCCTCAGGAAGACGACGATTACTAACGGAAAATGATGAAATAGATATTTTAGCTATTTCTCGTGCTATTCAAATGCGATGTCTGGACCGTAAGTTACTGAACAACATCTTCCTCGGTCTACCCGAACGCATCACTTGTCTACTCGAACCCGTCACCTGCTGTATCGAATGTAACAGCCTTTACCGATTCGTCTGGGAGGAAACTTACTGGAGGAAAAAGTGCAGTGATAAAAATGAGAATGACTCATAATGCAGCATTTAAAACGACTGGTGTACTCACTCACGGGCAATTGGAATGGGATTTTTTGCTTTGATACTGCAAGTTGTGTACAAAGATGCCTTTGAGATGTACTTGAAGGCGCTACTAACAATTGTCGGATTTAGAGAGACAGGTCGTATCATAGGTCTGACGCTGGTTGGCTAAACAAACGTATCAGTCACTAGTTTGGTCTGAGCGATATGGTAGTTGTTTGGTGTTTGCAACAGTGGATTAGAGAAGGCACATGTAACCACCGCAGATATTCAGGACGCCCCAAACAGACAACTACTTGAGATAATCGTGCAGTCGAGAGAGGAACTGCGTCGACAAAAATGGCGTCGCTATCAGCCATTCAAAGTCATTTGCCATCCTCCATGTATTCTGTATGAAGGGATATTACTTGGAGACGACTGGCAGAAAGTGGGATTAGATGTCGACATCCATCAAGGCACATATCACTGACTCCTCAACATAGGCAAAGCTGCATGCATTGGTGTCGAGCTCGGTCAACATGGACAGCGTCTAATTGAAGGCATGTTGTCTTTAGTGACGAATTCTGCTTCTTTCTCACTGTTGATGACCGCGGCTGCGGGTGCCTATAGAACATTTTTCAGGAGAGGGCAAACCATTGACATCAATGGGGCAAATTCAGAGATAAGATATACAGTATCGCCTAGCTTGATGTCCCTTTGTAACCTTAAACGTCCAGGTGGGAGCAAATGCCCTCTCTTGCCCGCCATATGGGCGCCCATGAATGACCGCGGCATACTTGTGTGGAGGAGGACTGGCCAGCATTCCGATCCCAGACTTGCTGTCAAGTGGCAGACGGCCATTATATGTGGCGTGAAAGTCTGGGGAGCCATCTCGTGGGGCAGCCGATCTCTTTTAGTTGTGCTGCAAACCAGGCTGACGGCTAGCTTATACGTTGACAATATTTTACAGTCGGTTGTTCTGCCTAGGCTGTCCCATGTTTCTTTTACCAACAAGACAAAGTGTTATGTGCTGCTTAGGCATACGGCCATTATATGTGGCGTGACAGTCTGGGGAGCCATCTCGTGGGGCAGCCGATCTCTTTTAGTTGTGCTGCAAACCAGGCTGACGGCTAGCTTATACGTTGACAATATTTTACAGTCGGTTGTTCTGCCTAGGCTGTCCCATGTTTCTTTTACCAACAAGACAAAGTGTTATGTGCTGCTTAGGCATACGGCCATTATATGTGGCGTGACAGTCTGGGGAGCCATCTCGTGGGGCAGCCGATCTCTTTTAGTTGTGCTGCAAACCAGGCTGACGGCTAGCTTATACGTTGACAATATTTTACAGTCGGTTGTTCTGCCTAGGCTGTCCCATGTTTCTTTTACCAACAAGACAAAGTGTTATGTGCTGCTTAGGCATACGGCCATTATATGTGGCGTGACAGTCTGGGGAGCCATCTCGTGGGGCAGCCGATCTCTTTTAGTTGTGCTGCAAACCAGGCTGACGGCTAGCTTATACGTTGACAATATTTTACAGTCGGTTGTTCTGCCTAGGCTGTCCCATGTTTCTTTTACCAACAAGACAAAGTGTTATGTGCTGCTTAGGCATACGGCCATTATATGTGGCGTGAAAGTCTGGGGAGCCATCTCGTGGGGCAGCCGATCTCTTTTAGTTGTGCTGCAAACCAGGCTGACGGCTAGCTTATACGTTGACAATATTTTACAGTCGGTTGTTCTGCCTAGGCTGTCCCATGTTTCTTTTACCAACAAGACAAAGTGTTATGTGCTGCTTAGGCATACGGCCATTATATGTGGCGTGACAGTCTGGGGAGCCATCTCGTGGGGCAGCCGATCTCTTTTAGTTGTGCTGCAAACCAGGCTGACGGCTAGCTTATACGTTGACAATATTTTACAGTCGGTTGTTCTGCCTAGGCTGTCCCATGTTTCTTTTACCAACAAGACAAAGTGTTATGTGCTGCTTAGGCATACGGCCATTATATGTGGCGTGACAGTCTGGGGAGCCATCTCGTGGGGCAGCCGATCTCTTTTAGTTGTGCTGCAAACCAGGCTGACGGCTAGCTTATACGTTGACAATATTTTACAGTCGGTTGTTCTGCCTAGGCTGTCCCATGTTTCTTTTACCAACAAGACAAAGTGTTATGTGCTCGAGCACATACCTGCAATACTTTTTCAACAGCGTCCTCGAATATTTAATACCTTCCTATGGCCATCCAGATCCCCAGACATACCATCAATAGAGCACATTGGAGAAATGCTGGAACAGCAATTGCAGCTTTCTCAGAATACCACTGAATTAGCTTACCAGTTGCAGCATTTGTGGCAGAATTTTCCTCAGAGGGACATAAGCAACTCAACGGACTCTATGCCGCACCGAATATCGGCTGGTATAGCTGCCATGGGAGGATTTACCACTTACTAAAATTTCATCTTCTTGCTGCACCATTTCTTAATAAAACGTTGCTTTTTTTGCTCCAAATGCTAATCATTTGCATATCTCCTCAAACGATACATGCATGCCGAGTTTCGTGGCTGTAGCTCAATTTCTTATGGGTGCATATATGTTTTTGCAACAGAGTGTTTATATACGCTGTTTAATTCAGATGTAAAGCAAAAATGTGTGTAATTCTGTTATTAGCAGTAATTAATAAATATAAATGGGAAATGAATACTACTTTAATGTTTTACTCAATATGAGTAAATTATTTTATTTATGAACTCTACTGCTTTATACGTCTATTGTATAATTAAACCCTGTCGGGCTTATATCAGCCAATCAGGGGTTTCTCGAGATTTTTCGAAATATTTTAAGGGTTCCACAAGAATGTACTAAACATTTCAAGGGTTCCGCAAGAATTTACTAAACATTTCAAGGATTCCGCCAAGTAAGAAATATTAGGCATCACTGGTCTATGTAATATGATGTATAGCTGTAAACTAAATATTAAAGCAATCTTTATAAATGACACAAGTCAAGACAGAATTAAATTCAAATCTTATGCCTGTTCGTATATTAACCAGCTTTATTCGAGAAGTAAAAGGAAAGCTTGCTAAAAGAATATATGCATTTTATTCTATACAAGGATAAAATGAGAATACATTTAATTTTATTTGGCTCTAAAATTGTGGGGCCCCCGAAATTACTGTGCCATGGGCAAATGTCCTGCCTGCCTATGTGGTAATAGGGGGGCTTGAGTAGAACACCTAGTTTTAAAACACTCACAATTCATTTATACTACTCTCATAGTTTTCAACCATTCACCACTATGACGCAGCTTCTATTGCACGCTTTTACAAACTTTTTATTACTTTCTTTAATGAAATTGTTCCATGGATCGAGAAGTGTGTGTCTTGATACGGTTCATTTATAGTGGCAAAAGCAAAGACGAAACGCGTGCAGAGCAGTCATAAATTATATCTGAAGAATTAAGACTTTTCCTTGTGCAGTAAATTTTTTCGAAGTATGTTGTAAAATAGGTAGGATATAAATTTATAGAAAGTGAGAATTTAATTAATATTTCTTATTAAGGGTACTGACTTTCTGAAAAGGACTAGAATAAGGTCCTGACTTTTTGAAAAGGACTAGAATAAGGTCTAGACTTTTTGAAAGGACCGGAATAAGATCCAAACTTTTTGAAAAGGACAAGAATAAAGTCCATACTTTTTGAAACAATCCCAAATAAGGTCCAGACTTTGAGAACATCATAAATTTTCCAAATTTTAGGGCTTTCTACTTTGCCTACAACGCACGATAATGGTATTGCATAAGGCAAATTTTGAAATACTAGAAACTGTACCCGTCGTTGCCCGAAATTTAAAGCTGGGATTAATTGAATTCATTAAGGTTTTCGAAAGGCTTAGTGGCCCGCTGCGTCAGCACACGCTTAAATTACAAAACACACGCGAGCATATATATGCTCGTCCCAAATAAGAGTCAAATCATACCTTAAAACGCTGCTTGGGTAATGATACGCCTTGGTCCCAACGCTGGTCACATCAAATTCTACGTCTTTTGCCCTCTACGCAGGTGTATAAGCTATTTTGATACGACCTAAATAACTCTTTTAATACGTAGTAAATAAGCTATTTTGATACGCCTTAAATAAGTTCTTTTGATACGCCCTGAATAAGATCTTTTAATACCCCCTAAATAAGCTCTTTTGATACATCCTAAATAAGTTTTTTGATACGCTCTAATTAAGCTCTTTTGATATACCATAAATAAGTTACTTTGCTTCGCTTCAAATACGCCTGTCACTTTCGTCGCGAGTGTATAATCTCTTTTGATACGTTCTAAATAAGTTTTTGATACAGGCTAAATAAGCTCTTTAGATACGCACGAAATAAGGTCTTTTGATGCATCCTAAATAAGTTCTTTTGATATGCCTAAATGAGATCTTTCGATATGCCTAAGTTAGCTATTTTGATATACCATAAATAAACTCCTTTTCCAAATACGCCTTTTATCTTCTGTATGGGCGTATTACCCTTTAATTATGCTCTTTTGATACACCTTATATAATCTCCTCCGATTGACTACACAAGATCCTTCAATTAAAATCAACAACAAATTTTTCCACATTTTCGATTCCAGTACTAACTCGCAATTCAAATAATAAAGACGTCAGTTTCGCTAATCACATCTAAAATACCAACTCTTGACCCGCCTTGACACTCTTGACCCCGTTTCAATGTGTGTTCAAGGACGAGGGGGAAAACCTGTTTACCTCTTGACTCGGGAATTCAAAAGAATTCTTTTGAGAATTTATGAGGTTTTACATAAAAATTCATAATTAATGAACGGAAAACAGCAGAAACAGAACTTTTCGATTGGAGCAGTGTGTGATACTCAAAGAAACATTTGTTAATCTAAAGATGGGATTGTCAGTCAATTTTTTTATTTCGCAATATAAAAGTCAGAGACATTTTAAAAACGCGAAAAGTATATACATTTTAAAAATTCATGAAAATTCGTCTATTAACGATATGGATTCCGTTTAATGTGTGTTCAGAAAATAATTTCTCGATCTTCCAAATGGTGTTAAGATGGAGATTCTGCAATAATATTTTCGGTCACCGAAGAACAGATTCGTATAAAAATCGCATAAAATCGCGCTAAACAAAAAATAACTCAAAAACTAATTCAAAATTTAAAAAATCTCGTCCCAGGCCTTCATCCCAGGCCTTGAAGTACAGTGTACTAAATTTCACGGCCGTACGAAGTTTAGATTTTTCGCTACAGACGACACAGACAAAAACACAGGCATCTTCTTTTATCATTACAGAAGGTCGAAAATTTAATTTTCGGATCTTCCCATTTCGGTTATTCTAGAATACGAAAGCAGTATTTGTAACTTGACATCTCTCTCTGTGTGGATGTGTGTGTCTGACTGTCTGTGTAATGCATGCGTCCCCTCTAGCTCAATAACAATCCAAGGAAAATTTCCAAAATTGGATAGGTAAGAGACTCATGCGTTGCACTGGTACTGATTCGATTTTGGTACGATACCGAAAAATAGAACCTGCCTCCTTTTATGAAATAGTCCGCAAAAACCGTCAACATCTGAAATGGAAGACTAAATATGTTGAAATGTTTAATATTCTGGTTTCATACGTGATTTTTGATAACAAGGCAAACAAGATTAACCTTATTACTGTAGGATAAACCGTTCTCAAGATATTGAAGTATTTTTTGTATATTGGCGAGCTCGCGATGTGTTAAAATGCGTCAAGTCACCAAATAAAAAAAAATCTGATGTGGGCAACACATGACTTTCCTTATATAATGTAATGAATTTACTACTTTTACAGTAAAAAAATAAGTTTTTCTTATAGTAGATACTAATATTCTTTCCAAGATATTGAATTTTCGACAATGAGTCGTCATTTTCATTGATTTAGCATAATTTTTGTCCATTTGGCGAGATTTTCATTAATTTGTCAACATTTCAAAAAAGTCGCCAAGTTGGCGACATTCCGCCAAATTCGTCGCCAAAATCTCGCCAAGCGTTATGCACGAAGAAAAAAGTTATTCTTACAGCAGATAAATGACTATTGGCGTTCAAATACAAAAGTATTATTCAAAGTATGTTTTTTCATGAATGGAACGAGCTAGATCCACGAGAATGATGTCACTCAATTTATCGCATGGTATTACATATGAAAAGTGAACATGTTTCTCAATAGGATTTTTTTTTTTTATGTGACTTTTTCATAATTTTTTTTAAAAATGCACAATATCTCGAGAACGGTTCATGTTAGCGTTCTAAAATTTATGCCAATCGTTTTCTAATGAAAAATTACATAAGAAATGTCTATTTGCGTAACTTTATTAGCGGTTTTGATTTTTTGACGATTTTTTCAAAATTTCATTCGAAAATTTAGGGGGGTTCTGAACATTCGATTACGTATAAAAACAATAGGCTTCCAGTGTTTACGGATTGTGATTTTTGTACCAAATTTGGTTCGAATCGGTCCATTCGTTCGTCAGTTATCGTCTCCACAGACTCACCGACACACACACACACACACACACACACACACATACTTTCACACACACACACACACACACACAGACATCACTTCAAAAATGTTTGATTCGTGATCAGGGATGCTTGAAACGTGCTCTCCCGTCGAAAACTCGAATTCGAATTTTCGACCCCGTCACAATACTTTCCTTATACATTATGTATATAAGGAAAGTAATAAATAGGAAAATGTTTTTAAACTTAAAATTGTGTATAATTTCAAATAAGTATGTATTTTACAATGTTTTATTTAATTCCAATGAAAGATTAGAGATAAATTATAGCACATATAACCATAACTTAAAATATAAGATTGCCACGTATAAAATCGAATTTAAACACTGACCAAACGATTTGTAAGTAGGGAAAAGTAAAACAGTGCATATTTGCCGAATTACATGCTAATGCCGGAATAATAAAGAATAAACCTAGTTTATAAACATCCAAAGATATTTTAGAGATCATTTATAACACATATAAAACATTATCTAATAAATACAATAAGCCAAAATTAAAACAAAATTGAAACAATTCCTTTTATCTACACCATGACTTTCCAAAATTTAAAAAATAGAGATATTATTATTATGGGGAGAACAAATCTATATCAATGCAATTATGCATTCATCATACTATGAATAATCGACGAATATCAATGGGGAGAATTTGAAACTAGAAAAACTGAAAATAACTAGGCATTCGAGCCTAACTTATGAAAAAGCTATAGGTTTAAAATGTTATAATTATTATGCAATAAATTCTTCTCAGGGTCTAGCATCTATCCATAATGACCAAAAAAATAAGCTAGTTTCTCAATAAGGAGATAGATATTATCTATACACTCCATATACTGGCCCAACTAGCTTAAAGATTGAAAAATAAAAATAAATTGTACCTGAAAAAAATCTACACTTGTCTCTTAAAGTGATAAATAACGAGTCTACTGTTGCCAATCCTGAGATATAAATAACAGTATTGCAAATAAGTATAAAATGTTATAAATTCACCTGTAAAAGCTACGTAAATAAGGGCGTGAAAAATAGTGAATGCACGGATCCAAATCTCTAAGTGGATGTGAAAACATTGTAATGCAAATACAAGAGAATGATGATAATAAGCTAATAAAAGATACTAAGAAAGATATTTAAGAATATTCAGCTAATTTAAACTTATTAACTATACCATTAACTAAATATATTAGATATTTATATAATTTACTGGTATTTTTTAGGTTATTAATGTGCAAAGCATGAAATTTTTTATCTGATAATCTAAAAATTCTGGAAAGTTGATTAAGTATAACATTTCTGAAAAATGGAATAGAGTTACAGTAATTAAATAGTAATATTTTATTATAACATAAAAGGAAAATTGTCTTTTTTATCATATAAATTAGTAACTATCCTATTAGATGGTTCAATAATTAGATTTAAATTAAAGAAATTAACGTTATTGCTAATGGAGGCTTCATTATATATAGGAATTAATTCCAAATTATCCGGATAGGCATCTCTCTCTCTCTATATATATATGTATGTATATATAATATATATCTATGTATATGTATATCTGTAATTATATATATATATATATATATAAATAAAAATTGAAAGATTTTAATCGAAAATTATGCATAAACTACTGTATGTACAAAAAAACCCATCTCTAGCACATCTGTTACAAATGAGTAACTATAGACCAAGACTAAGGATAAAAATAGAAGGTAACATATCACTGGAAAGGGGGATGAGAAGAATATTAGGATACAAAATTCACAATTAAAAGTATATAAATATAAATAAAAATAAAAAAGAAAACACGGTAAAAATGAGAAAAGGCAATAATAATTAGCTCAAGATAAAAGATTAAGACATAGAGAACAATCAATTGAAACTACACAAAAAATGGCGGTTAGTTCGAAATTGCATTCTCATCAGGACAGCCATACAATTCGAATTAAAACCGATAGAATAGCCAGTTTCTGACAATGGCGATAGTATTTAACTATAGACACCATTGGAACTGATGTGTGTGTATATATATATATATATATATATATATATATATATATATATACATACACACAATATGGAAGTGAGGTCGCATTTTGAACTCCTATTAATTATCTCACAGCAATATGATGATGTAGAGCAAAGGAAATATTTCGTAGATCATTCTGCAAAATAAATGCCGGCTCTATTTTTTGAGGATCCGCCAAATTTTACTTAGATTAAAATGTTCCACTGGTCTAAGCTATATACCAAATTTCAGATCAGGTAGGAAAGTATGTTAAAAATGCCATCAAAGAAGTTGGAACAAGACATCCAGACAGACAACCATCGGTCATGACGAATTCAATAAAATATTTTAATAAAAAAGTTTGATAGGATATCTGTTGAAAAATTGATTACAAAATCTCAAAATACTAAAAAATATAAAATAAAATATATAAAAAATCTCTTGCTTACACATTTTCGGTTACACATTTTCAGTAAAATGTACTAAAAAGTAAAAAATAAGTTTTAGCTATCACAACATTTTTAGCCATATGCGACTCAAAATAAAACCGCGGAGTGCCCATGAAAGAATTGTATTTGAACGGTAACAGAATTTTAAGAAACAATAGAAGTGATAACATAGAAAATACATATATAAAAATGATTACATTCAATTCATTTAAATTTTTCTTTGACAATTTTGATTTAACAATCCGTCATTCTTATATATATCAACCAGAGTGTTCGTTGCAACCAGATGTTCACAAAAATGCGCAACCAGAATGTTCAGATGCAGCCAAATGCGCGTTCGAGTGCGAAACTAGAATGTTCAGATGCAATCAGAATGTTCGTTTGAGTGCGCACCAAGGATGTTCAGATGCAACCAGAATGTTCAGATGCAACTAGAATGTTCAGATGCAATCAGAATGCTCGTTTGAGTGCGCAACTAGAATGTTCAAATGCAATCAGAATGTTCCTTAGACTGCGCAACCAGAATGTTCAGATGCAATCAGAATGTTCTTTTGAAGTATGAAAAAAATGAAGTATTTTTGTTTAAATTAATAAAATTTCACTGATTTAGAATGCAAACACGCCATTCATTTTGTAGTCAGTTAATTCAAATTTGTAAAAAAAAAAAAAAAAAAAAAAAAAAAAAAAGCATTCATTTAATTATTTTACACGTATTTTTGTAAAAATTCAAATGATTTTTATTTTCTTGTAAAGACTGGGTCCCTCAGCGCTCTTTTTTAGCTGTGGAGGCACGAAGCTTTAAGCTTCATTCTCATTGGTTACAATTCATGTGTAATGCTGAGGCAAAAATAGGGAAAGTCGTCCTGCCATAGAACTAGAACCAACTTTTGGGAATCCACATGAACATGTCATACTTGCTCTCTCTCGACTAGCGGCCTTGCATTAACTTGCTTCAGAGGTCTTGTTTTTAAGTTGCAGATTCCCTCAGATGTGCGGTAAATTTGCCATTCTGTTTTACACATATACAGGGTGTCCCAAAAACATTGACCTCGGCTTTTATTCCTTAAATATTGATCTTAGACATATATAATAAATTACATAGTTGCGTAAAAAAGGTATAGAGTTTTATGAAATCGATAAAAATTTTCAGGGGATTAAATTTGAAGAAATACGAAATTTAAATTTTTATACAGTCCTCGTACAAAAACATTTCCAATGAGTGCCCCATACACTAATAAGGTAATGTACAAAATTTCAGTATTTTACCATGAAAAGTCCCAGAGATATGTTTAAGCAAAGTTAGCGAGGAATTAATCACACATTAAACTGTAAGCGTTTACAACAAGAGTACAAATGACGCAACGCAGAAATGCATCATAGGCAAATAATGTCTGTCTCTTATCTTTAATGGATCTTTGGCATGGATGGAAAACATTTTGAACAAGCTTTGTAATCTTTGTGTAAAGTATTATTTCTACACAGTGTAGATACTTTTGTACCAATAAATAGCAAAATTATTATTCATTTATGTAATCATTGTTTTCTTTCGTAATTTGTGTATAATCCCTGAAACGCGATCTGCCGTCATGATTTTTCCCCTCTGGGAACCCATGTCGATGCATCGTAAAGTGGTTTAAGTCAGCATTTTTGTCTTTTCATATCTCTGGGACTTTCTATGATAAAATGCTGAAATTTTGTACATCACTTTATTAGTGTATAGGACACATTTTACTCATTGGAATTTTTTTTTTGTACGGGGGGGGGGGGGGGGCCGTATAAAAATTTAAATTTTGTATTTCTTAAAATTTAATTCCCTTGAAAATTTTAATTGATTTTATAAAATTCTGTACCGTATTTTTACGCAACTTCTTAATTTATTATATATGTCTAAGATCAATATTTAAGGAATAAAAGTCGAGGTCAACGTTTTTGGGACACTCTGTATATTTTCTTGAGCGGTACATATGCGATTGAAATCTGACTTGCAACGTTATTTTACGATCGACTTTACATCATGTAACGATCATGTAAGAACTGTTATTAAAATGTTTTTACAACGTGTAAAGCCTACTTACCTTCCGGTTGCTGTAGACATCGGAGCAGTATTTCCAATGATATGCATCCAAGCTGAAGGACAGCAGGTAGGATGTCACCCACTGATGTCCATCACCACGGCCTTGCGTCATAATTCCTGTAATCTTGAAAAATCTAGTTTCATTTAAAATGTAATTATAACTCTTGCTTAAAAGAATCACGCAAGATTTAATCAACAATGATTTAAAATTTTGATAAGTCATGATGCTATTTCATATTATTTTGAAAATATAGATTAGAATATGTAAACATTTGCAATATATATATATATATATTATGGAAGTTGCACCGAAGGAACGGTAATAAGAAAATAAATAAAAAAGTGCTCCCAAATAAGCAGTACGGTTCCTGAATTTGCTAGTATTTAAGAAACTCATGTCCAAAAGTTATGCAGCCCAATGAAAAAAGCGGATAAAAAGAAAAGTATTACTTCGAATTCGTTGAAACTTTCACAGGTCATGGGGTATAACAAAAGGCACTAGCGTGAGGGAAATGCAAAGAAATTGATCAATAAATAATTAAATAATAGAGATAAACAAAAACATAGGATTTTGGGGAGCAAAAACAGTTCTTTAGTGGAGGTATTGGTGGAGTATCAATACGGAATGTGATGAGCTCTGCTTGTAACACATGCCCGACAGCTTCGATTCATGACAAGAATAAGATCATTTATGGCGGTTTGGGGTATCTGTATCCGGGGCTGGCATGTTCTTAGCTCTTAAAAATTTCGGGGAAGTTCATGGAAAGAACTCAAAAGTCTCCCAAACATGTTCCATACATGCTCGATGGGATTCAAGTCGGGTGATATCTATGGCCATTTTATACATGTTTCCGATTCTAAGTACTGGCCGGCAATGCGAACCCTGTGAACTCGCGCGTTATTGTCCATAAAAATAGCGTCAAGACCCATAGCCGCAAGAAATTAGCGAACATATTGAGAAAGGATGCCATCTCTATATCGTACTGCAGTCACAGTACTGCGAGGGAAGATGTGGAGATCACTAACAGCAATTCCTGCCCAAATCATCAAACCGCCGCCTCTATATGCGTGCACTTCCCGGATGTTACTGGTGTGATAGCGAGTTCCAGGCATTCTCCAGACCAATAACATTGTACACTAAACCGTGACTCATCCGTGAAAAGCACAGTATGTTGTGGAATCCAGTTGAGGTGATCCCAAGCCGAGTTTAAGCGGCCCCTCTGTGTGAAGGCGTCAGTGGAACTCAAACCACTGGTCGTCTTGCATACAGTTGACTTGCGTGTAACTGTCTGTAAACAGTTTTCCGAGATACCACTCTTCCTGCCAACGCTGCAGGGTCGGAAGCGAACTGATGTGCATTGACTGACTTGTGGCGCTGTGCTTGTATAGACTGTTTAGTCATCCTGAGCGGTTGTGACCTTTGGCTGTCCACTTACTGGTCTTCGTAACGCTTCCTTCACTTTGATACCGGTTTCACTGGCTGCAAATGAAGGAAAGGTCGACATTTGGGGCTCGGGCTACTTCCGATTGTCGCTGGTCTTATTCGAGACGTCCTATTACCTCCCATCGCCTGACGCCACTCAGAGGATGCCGGCTAGTCAGTTTTCAAAATTTGGCTATTTTGATTTTCCACGAATTCGCGGAAATACAAGCTATGCACAAAACAGGCCGTTTTCATACCTGATACGTTTCCTTGTTAAAAAATGTTACTATGCAAAATAACCTTTACTTTTAATAACCTCCAATGCATTTAAAAAAATCTGATGTGGCCAACACATGGCTTTCCTTATAAAATGCAATAAATTTATTATTTTTACAATAAAAAAAATAAGTTTCTCTTACAGTAACTATTTATATTCTTTCCAAGAAATTGAATTTTCGTCAACTAGTCGTCATTTTCACTGATTTAGTGTAATTTTTATCCATTTGGCGAGATTTTCGTTAATTTGGCAACATTTAAAAAAGTCGCCAAGTTGGCGACATTCCGCCAAATTCGGCGCCAAAATCTCGTCAAGCGTTATGGACGGAGAAATAAGTCATTCTAATAGCAGATAAATAACTATTGGCGTTAAAATACAAAAGAAGTACTCAAAGTTTCTTTTCGCATGAATGGAACGAGCTAGATCCACGAGAATGATGTCACCCAATTTATCGCATGATATTACATATGAAAAGTGAACATATTTCTCAACGGTTAATATTTTTTTTAACTTATGGGTTTTTTTGATAAATTTATTTTTAAAATGTGCAATATCTCGAGAACGGTTTATGCTAGCGGTCTAAAGTTTATGATAGACGTTTTTTAATAAAAATTACATTAGAAATGTCTATTTGCGTAACTTTATTAAAGGTTTTGATTTTTTTGGTGATTTTTTCAAAATTTCACTACACAATTTAGGGGGTTCTGAACATTCGATTACGTTTAAAAACAATAGGCTTCCAGTATTCTCGGATTGTGATTTTTGAACCAAATTTCATTCGAAACGCTTTATTCGTTCGTGAGATATTGTCTCCACAGACTCACTGACACACACACACACACAGACATCACATCAAAAATGTTTGATTCGTGATCAGGGATGCTTGAAACGTGCTCTCCCGTCGAAAACTCGAATTCGAATTTTCGACCCTGTCACAATACTTTCCTTATATATAAGGAAAGTATTGTGACGAGATTGGTGACGAGATTTTTCCTTATATATATAAGGAAAGTAAAAATTTTATTATGACGAAATAATATATTTATTGTATTTTTGGAATATTGTAACTTGAGAAAATTTACAATTTAACGCCGGCAACGTAGCAAGACTGAATTTGTCATTTCCCATAAAAGTTCGCAAAATTGTGCCTTATAGCAAGTGTCTTGTTGTCATTGCAAAATCGGCTATTTCATGCTGACGAGTGCATAATAAGTGCGAAACCGGTCGATGTTTATCACAATGTTATTTACAATGGAAGCGTATTTCAGATTTTTGAAAACAGACCGATTATGTGACTATGATATATTTAGTTTAGATTACTTATGAAAAATTACATGCGAGTGATATTATAAACTGATACATGCTGCTTGCCTATTTCTAATCAAATTATCATGAAAATTTCAACAAAATTTTTGAGATTTAAATCATGCATTATTCGAAGTCTTATACTTATTTTAATATACTTATACATTTAATACACATTATTATAAAATATTCTAATTAAAAAAAATGCCATTTTATTCCATTTTATTATATGAATCTTGATGGTGCAACTTTCTTTTCATACTATAGTTTTTACTAAAAACTGTTTTTCTACTTCTCAGGATTTGCTATAGATAGAACTTAGATGATGACTGATATAGATTCAACCTCAAATTCCGGAAGAGGCAGAGAATCACTACGGATTTCCGCTTTCGGTTTTTCTCGATTTCTTGTTCAAAAATTTTCATTTTGCCTGAAACTTCTATATCTCAAGATTGACTATAGGTTAAGCTTAGATGACAACTGATATGGGTGTAGCATCAAATTCTAGAGGTAGTAGGGAAGTTCGGTAAGGATTTCCTTTTCCAGTTCTTTTTCAACTCTTGAAAAATGTTCAAAAATTGTCTTTGAAACGCCTTTCTCAGGATTGGCTATAGATAGAGCTTAAATGGTGACTGATGTCGATTTAGCATCGAATTTCAGAGAAAGTAGAGGACTTATTATTGATTTCCACTTTCAGTTCTGATGATGTCCTTTTCGAATAAAAAAATTGGCATTTTCCGTGCAACATCTATTTTCGAGAATCGGCTAGAACTTAGATGATGACTGATATGGATTCAGCATCGAATTTTGGAGGAAAGAGAGGGTTCAGTAAGAAATTCCCTATGTGTTTATTTTTCATTTCCAATTCAAAAATTCTCCCTGTAAAGTTTATTGCTCAGGATTGGCTATAGATAGAGTTTAGATGATAACTGATATGGATTCAGCAGCATCGCATTTCAAAGAGGGATAGGAGGGCCATAAATTATTTTTTCATCTAAAGTATGTAAGTCATTCGATGTTTATTTCTAAAAATATTCTCTTCGGGTATATATATATATATATATATATATATATATATATATATATATATATATATATATATTAAATATTTTGGATTTAGTTGAAAGGTTTAATTTGTTGAAAATGTTTACATTAACCCACCACAATCAACTTATTACTCCCAATATAATCATTTAGCGTCGATAGTCTCATCCAGTTGACTTCATCTAAATCAATTGCCACCGATCAGTTATCTTCAGATTACGCCAACTTAAACGACCTCAAATAACTCATCTTACAATATAATCAATTACCACCGATCAGCCATCTTAAGTTAATTTCAACTTAAACGACTTCTACTAACATATTGCTTTCAATACAATAAATTACCGCCAGTCATCTCAAGCGAATTTCATTGTAACAATCGAAACCAATTGATTCAAATGAACTAAATTGAAATTCATCAACATCAATAAATGTAACTAAATTTTAATTAAAAAAATTTCAATTTCTAATTTTAATTTGCAAAACAAATTTTTAAACTGAGCTACAGAGGGGTGTAATTGACGGATTTTTTTTTTTTTAAGATTCATTTAGCCAACAGATACTAAGTTAACTTAGAATCCTCCATAAGTTTGAATTTCGAATACATTTTCTATTTTTAATTATCGAAAAACCGGCCATTAAATCAAATATTTCCGAATAAAGCGGCGAGATCACTCCCCCCCCCCCCCCCCCTCTCTCTCAACGGGTAGAATTTCGAAAATTCACTCACAGAGCCGAAAATAATTATTGGGTCGATAGCTCAAAATATTTATCAAAAATTTGAAAATTTTCCCAGAGATTTGAAGTAAAGTCAGCGATCATTCTAAAACTCAGACATTTTGCAGTGTTTGAATATTCCATTTGTAAAATAAATCGATCGCGAAGGATTGCAATTTAAAAATGAAATTTCATTTCTGCACGCTGAAATTGAATTTTTTCAAAAAATCGGTAAAAATTGGAAGAATAATGAGACAAAATAAGCTTCATCAACATCAGAAAAAGCTTCTTTTTTTTTGTTTTCTGCAAAATATTTTATTTAAACTTCATTTAATCGGGAAAATCTGGCACTTTAACGGCAATAAATGCATGAAGACAAACCTCAACATTTAATAACGTCAAAGGTTAATATCGGAGAGTTAATATCAGAGTGAACATGATTTTGTAAGATAATTGTATATCCTTTAATTTATGATATAGATTTAAAAAAAATCGAAAAATATTTTTTAAACTACGCGCTTTAAAGTCAGAATTCAACATTCTTTCACGGTGACAGGTTTGTTTGATCGCATATTTTTTAATGAAAATTTATTTGTAAAAGAATTTAATACTGTTTTGAAAGTGGTAGATTGAAAGAAATGGAGAATTAGAACACACACTTATTAATAACCCCTTCCCAGCATTCGTAATCACGGCTGTAGGGCAGCGCATCAGTCCGATTCCCGCACTTTTCAAGATAGAAACAGCCCATAGTCATGTGATGTTGCGTCAAGTACTCTGTGACTGAAAATCAGAGAAATATACTCCTGCTCTTTTGATATGGATGTTTAGCTTACAATTAAACAATTTAGATACATCTAAAGTGTATTATCTCTTAGATTAGAATTAAATATCTGTAACGCTAAATTCCACTTGACCGTCTCATGTGTTATGTTTCATATATTATTTAGGTTCACGGGCATCATAATTAGTATGATAATGAAAAAATCTGATGTGGGCAGTACATGACTTTCCCTACAGACTTAAATTCATTTTCTTTCTTTCGTTTTTTCTTTTATAATTCATTTAATTGAGTTCAATTCCACAAAATAACGCGGAGTTCCTAAGTTACTTATCTACCAAATTTTGGGAAATTTGGTCGATTAATTGAGCTAGAGTGAATACTTGTACAGATAGACACAGACGCCACGTTAAAAAAATGTTTTTTAAGAGTTTTTTAATAAGTACAATACTTTCTACAAACCTACACATTACCATGTATTGCAGGGAAAGTAAAAAGCATACGAGTTTTCTTTCGTTCATATATTATTCTTATAAAAAAAAGTCGGCGGTGGCTCTAATCCGATGGAGCCGAAATGGTTTTGTGTGAATAACAATTTGTAAAATAAAACTCCAGTAAAGTTCAATAAGTTTATTCAATTTTTTCAGACTCACTGGTTTCGTTTACAGACTTTCAAAGTGCTACAAGTTACTCGCTAACTGTTCATAGCTAGCTAGCACTTTCAGTTATAGCCCCGATTTCGTCTGGAAACTCCGACCATAGACTTCCTCAAAATATCCATTTTTTTTTACTAACTTGCTTTACAATTTGTAAATTAAATTTATATAACATATCTGATTATAGTTTACATTCAACTTAATGTATAAACTTGCCTGTCGGCACATAATTACGTTCTTGAATACATACTTGAAATATTTCCATCTATTCTGTTCAAACCTCACCAACCACTAAACATCTTTTGAATCTCCAAATGCATTTAACTTCCCAATTCCTTTTGAAACAAAACAAAATATCTCGTATTTGTGTATCAATATTTTGTAAAAAGATTCAGCTGCAACAATCGTGACATTTTAAATATTACAGCTTTCTCACTCATTAGGAAATCTAAGTTAAAATGCTAAAATATCGAAATTATATGCATTATACTTCGAAAACTAAGAGCTTGCTCACACAATACAATTATGTACATTTGTAGGGTTTTCCATGAGCTATGAATTCTTGCTTATTGTTTATATAGTTAGCTCTTTCAGTTCTTAAGATATAGGTATTAAAATTTGAAAACGAAAAATAAACATAATTGTCTAAATACTCACGGACGAATAAAGCGTTTCGAAAATAATTTGTTACGATTATTACAATCAATGAATACTGAAACCCTATGGATTTCAAACGTGAAAAATCACTATCACGATCTTTGAAAAATCACTCAATTTTCGAATGAATTTTTGAAAAAAATCATAAAAATGTTAGGACCTTCAATATTGTTAAATAAATAATAATCTTAAACGTAATTATTCATTAGAAAACAAATGACAAAACTTTTAGAACGCTAATATAAACCGTTCTCGAGATATTGAATGCTTTAAAATACATTTATAAAATATATATATATACAAAACATATAAAAAGTCGTAAGTATTATCCAATACCTTTACTTTCTATATGCAATATTATGCTAAAAATCTGTTAACACCATTCTCGTAGATGTAGCTCGTTCCATTCATGAGAGAAGATACGTTTTGTATTTAAACACCAAAGAATTCGCCAGTGCTCATTCATTTCACGGGATATGAATTAAATGTAAATTGAATTTTGACGAGGATTTAACTTGAGTATGAATAAATCATCCTATTTGGACCATGGATTTAGAAAAAGAGAACGCGCCATTCTCGACGCTGCGAACAATTGTAGCCCACAGAAGCAGATGAAATACCTCCCAGTGGACGGAATCAACGACTTGTCTATGGTATAATCCCTATAGATTTTTTATTTTAATGATTTAATATAATATTTATTTATTTAATAAATGTACCAATTCAAACGTTAAAATAAAGAAGCAGGTTGATTTATTTTTTTACAAACGAAAAAAAAAATCTGATGTAGGCAACACATGACTTTCCTTATATAATGCAATGAATTTACTATTTTTACAATAAAAAAATAGGTTTTTCTTATAGTAGCTATTTATATTCTTTCCAAGAAATTGAATTTTCGTCAATTAGTCGTCATTTTCACTGATTTAGTGTCATTTTTATCCATTTGGTGAGATTTTCGTTAATTTGGCAAAATTTGAAAAGTCGCCAAGTTGGCGACATTCTGCCAAATTCGGCGCCAAAATCTCGCCAAGCGTTATGGACGGAGAAATAAGTTATTCTTATAGCAGATAAATAACTATTGGCTTTCAAATACGAAAATTTTACTCAAAGTATCTCTTCTCATGAATGGAACGAGCTAGATCTACGAGAATGATGTCACCCAATTTATCGCATGATATTACATATGAAAAGTGAACATGTTTCTCAACAGTTAATATATATTTTTTAATTTATGGGATTTTTTGATAAATTTATTTAAAAAATGTACAATATCTCGAGAACGGTTCATGCTAGCGTTCTAAAGTTTATGTCAATCGTTTTCTAAGGAAAAATTACATTAGAAATATCTATTTGCGTAACTTTATTAAATATTTTGATTTTTTGATGATTTTTTCAAGATTTCATTCGAGAATTTAGGGGAGTTCTGAACATTCAATTACGTTTTGAAACAATAGGCTTCCAGTATTCATGGATTATGATTTTTGTACTAAATTTCATTCGAATCGTTCTATTCGTTCGTGAGATATCGTCTCCACACACACACACACACATACTTTCACACACACATCATCACCTCAAAAATGTTTGATTCGTGATCAGGGATGCTTGAAACGTGCTCTCCCGTCGAAAACTCGAATTCGAATTTTCGACCCCGTCACAATACTTTCCTTATACATTATGTATATGTCACAGCGGAATATGTCATGTGCACCCATATGTCACACAGGTTTTTAGTGTGACGACGGAAAATACGTATAGTGGAATCACGGTACCAAGCACCAATTTGTCACGGGGGAAAAAGAGGGGGCAAGGACCATTTTGGTTAAACCCAGGTTCTATTTTCGAAGTTCTCTCGTCCAGGAATAAATCCCTGGATGACCTGCAGTGCAATAAATACAAAGATGCAATAAACCCTTACCTTGTAAGGCGCCATCTCCTGAAAACACAGATGCACAATTTCAAGAGACAAAGATGTTAAATAACCACACAGGTTTAAATATAAATCACTTTCTTTATTCAATTTTGTATTAAGAAGTTAGAGTAGTTAATATGATAAACTGAATCTTTATCAGGAAGCACAACGCTAAATAACTGTGACAGTGACACTGGACTCAGGATCCCTACTAATATATTTGCTGCCACGGAAGTAATTCAATGATAATAATATGATCAACAATATAAATAAAGTGGCACAGCAACATTTAAGTATATAATAAACAACATGATTTAAAATATATTAGGTATGGTCTCAAAGCAACAGGAGAAAACTCGCACTCAGAGAAAATTAGGACTGATAATTAAACAAGTTGAAATAATTTAGGAAATTTATGCTTCCTTGAGACAGGCGTAGATGCAGAGAGCAGTCAAACCTTACCTCCAAAGTCGGAGTTGTAAAAGGGTCGGAACATTATACCATACCCATATTTCGACCCGGCACATAGACCTCGGGCCCCATCGTACCTTCCTCGTCGCAGCTCTCTCAGCTAGACGTCGGGCTCTCCAGAGATGTTCTTCGGCGATGTAGGCGTCTTCGGCTTTTCCTCCCATGCCCACGAGAGGCCAGAACTCGACTTGGGCCGAATCCCGCACTCCGTGGTGGGCAACATTGAAAAATGGTCCAGGCCGACCTGAGAGCGTCGACGGCTGGACAGGAGAAAAAGCCACGAATACTCTTTGCAACAGCTTTTATGTAACCAGCCTGATTCAGGCCCCAGACTCACTCGGACCTGCCCGAGAGCTTATTTACAACTTTTGACCAATAGAAAACTTCACAGGCGTAGCCTCGCCAGCCCAGAACGGGGTCTCAAAAATGAATATGCTGACACATCAGACCCTCGCCACAAGGTCTCAAAATCATCTAGAAGTTTCTCTCCAAATCTATTGTGCAGAAAAGTGCATGCCTTGCACTAACATTACCAGGCCTCGAGCAAGCTCCATCCGCTCTGCCCGGGACAGAACCTTGAACATTAACGGTCAAATAATAACGAAACTTCTCTCTGAATGCGGTTTTCACAGATTAATAAAATGGCTAAAAGCTTTCCTTTGAGTATCGAATATTTTGTATAATGCATATTTAATAGACAAGAGGGATAATTAAAACAGGGTGTAAAATAATGTAAAAATATAGAAACTTGATAATATATAATTTGCGATTTTCATAAGGGTTTGGCGAGATTATGAAATCTCGTCACAACATACCTCCCCTCCTCGAGACAAAAAAATCTGACTAGCAGGAGGATTTTTTTCATCACAGGATGTAGGCGCAAGTAGTTATCAGGTCCTTGAAGTTCTAGAACCTTCAAGTGGAATTTCAGCAAAAATTTAGAAGTGTACGTCTACACCAGGGTTCTCGGCATGAACACCATTCCATATGAGCGCATGTCGAAGAACCAGATCCAAAAGAAACCTAAAGTTGACTGCAATAGAGTCGAAAATCCTAATATCTACGAGCCCTTTACAAAAAGTTCACATTATGTGAATTCCAATGTATTAAATTCTAAATTCTAAAATTAAAATATATATGTACAGAATATCCCTCAAGTCAACAGTAAATGTAAATAAAATAAAATTCAAGTGTAGAAAGTTTCCAAACAAATTTCCAATTTATAAGTTAATTCTAAATTAAGTTCGATTTCAAAAACATTTCTTTATCTTACAATAATATCTCAACCTAAGGACTTAATGCCAAAGTGTGGTCAGCAATTTCTCAGTTTATGCAGTTAGATCTTAATTTTTCCAATATTGTAAATAAAAATTTCTCATGACCACAACAGATTTCTAGTTCAGTATAATGTTAAATTAGTAGCTATTGATATACTTTTCCAGTAGATGACATTATTTTTCATCAAAAGCTCTAATGCTGTAATGTAGTTAATAATTTGTAGATAATTTCCATGAATTATCGTAATAAATAATTTCATCATATTACATAAATAAATAATATACAGATTTAAATAATAGAAAAGACCATACCAAAGAATTTGAAAAATAGAAAAATGCAGTAAACAAACCTGGTCCAGTGCCTCACAAAACATCTAAATTTTAACAGCAGGTGTCTATTTGACACATATTTTTGATAATTTCGAATATAACATTGAGCATGACAATCAGCAAGGTATCATATTCTTCTTATAAAGAGGCAATCAGTAAGGCAAAATAATGGCAACAGCAAGAGTATCTCTTACCCAGATACTTTAAAATATAACATTATTTCATGTAAAATATAATAGTATTCATGATTTTTTTTTATATTTCATATATATATATAAATTATCCAAAATATTTTTCTTTTCAAAATTGTATTCAATATATTCTATTTGTTATTTCAAATTTATCACTTCAAATCATTATCTCAAAAATGTAAAATTTGTAATATACACAGACTTAGTCATGTGTCAAAAATCATGAAATCATACATGTGGCAAAGGGGGCACAGTGGCCGAAAAACGCTTCATCAATTCAAATTATTGTACTAAATTGTTGTCTTTATTAACAGTAATTTGTGGCAGTCAAGTGGTTATAAAATTTGACTAGGTGACCAAAATCAACTCAGATTTTTCGTAATTATTCCTTTTATAATATTCCATTATTATAAATTTTTCTTAAAGTTGTGACTCGAAATAAGCTGTGTAGACAAAATGCATGTCGAATATATGTAAATATAAATATATGTGTGTATGTAGATAGCAATTATACTTTAAGAAGTTTCTTTTTTTTTTTTTCAATTTGCAAGTAATTCGCAATAAATTGTTAAGAAATCTCTGTTCTCAACATCCCTCAAGTAATCAAATAATATTTCCACCGAAATATAATAAACATAAAACATATAGTATGTACACAGAAATAATTGTGGTATTAAATGATTATCTTGTTTACTCCACACACCTCAGAACTTGCAAATAAATTTTGAACATCCCGAACCAAAAACCCAGATGTCATGGCATACTGGTATTTGCAATTTAGATGAAATTTAGGGTGTGTTTGCAACCACACCACCACACCTACAAGATCAAAGTGCGAGCTAACACTCAACACTTGCAGGGGGCAAAGAGTCCAAATAAGGCCGAAAGAAAGGATGTCCAAGCTCTACACCAGACGTAATATCCATATAAACATTAATATTATATGCAAACAGTAATTGTCCACTTGAAATAAATTGTATATGTTTATAATATGGTTTCATTTTTTTGAGAACCACAACAGTCACAGCGAAATTATCTCTTTAAGAAAATTGTCACCGTCTAGTCAAGCATTGTAAATAAAATTCTTGTAGTAAATAAATGTGAGTAAATGTGCCTCGAAATTAAATAGTGCTCCTCTGGCACGGCACGAACTTCATGTGTCATCATTTCACACCGTAAGTAAATATCTCATATATATATATATTTTTTTTTTATGAAGTTCTCAAAAAAACTTGGCCACAGAAAATAAAATTAAATTTTGAAGAAATTTTTCGCCACTCCCCGAATCAAATAACCAAAGCCACAGATCAATATTTAAATTTGTAACATACAAATAATTTTCAACATGTTGCCAATAAATCACATTTCGTAAATAAATAAGTATCATTTCATAAATTTTCCCACAAATTCAATCCAATTTCATAAAATTGCCTTTTAAAAAATCAATGGATTTCTTTAAAAAAAATGTTGCCTTTCAAATATAAATAAAATAAGCTGATGTCAAGGAAGAATTTTAAATTGAGTTCAAAAAAAATCTTTTACTCAATGTTATTCAAATTTTGCACAATTTCTCAAATTCAGGAAATTATATTATATTATCGTGTGCAAATATTTCTGTGAAGTAACTTCAAAATAAAATTAATTGAAATCCAAAATATCCATTTTCTGTAATTATTAAAGTTTCCAAATAAATTCAAAGTATTTTTAAAATATGGATTTCATAAAGTGAATCAGAAAAATAAAATATCCAAATATTATAAGAAAATTAAGTTTGTGGAATCCGTTTTAAAAATAAATCTATCTTGTAAATAAAATCAGAGTTCAATACTCTTTAAGGATTTCCACACTAAATGTAAATACAGTAAATAAATCATTAATACTTGTAAATTATAATCAAGTAATTCCGTGGAACAATTTTCTAATATTCTTATATATATTCGTAATTAACACCAGAGTTCATTAACTCTATTAAGGGTTCCACGCTAAAGTAAATACACCGTGAAATTGAAATACACGTAACAATTTTCAAAATTTCAATTGTACGTAAACAACTTTCGAAAAAAAAATTTTTTTTTTTTTAACTCGTAATAAAATAGTTTAACTGTGGATTTAATTTATAGAATTAAATTCTATATACGTAATTATGTTAGAGTACGCTGACTCTTTTTTTTTTTTTTAATACCACTATGTAAACAAGCAAATTCTTTTTAGACTCCAACATTCATTTGTATTTCACATTATTTATCGTAAGTACCAGGAGTCGCGAAAAATATTATTAAGTTTTCGAAAGTGTCTCAATTATAAACATAAATAATTCCACATTTTAATTTCTTAAATTTTCAATTTCAACTCTCAATTGTGTTTCAGATAAAAATGTCAAGTTTCATAACTTTTATTTCTCGTATTACAAACCAGGTCGAAAATAAATGTGTGCATTACTGGTTTCACGTTTCCATTTGTTAAGATTCCGTTTCTATTCTAAAGTAAAAAGGTTGGCAAACGGATGTTCATAATATAATCATATACGCGATTAACTGATAAGGCAAACACTCCTGCACACAATCAACCAAAATTAAAAACAGATTTGAGCAGAAAAGATTCAAGGGCACAAGTTTTCTTAACATTGCCAGCAGTCGAAATTAAGAGCGTTTATGAATTCGTCCCGGATCGAGGTCAACTAGCCATTGTATTGACCAAACTGCGGTATCAACATTTTTCACTTCTCGCGGTTCTAATTGTGAAAGTCTATTGCACTTGATTGCGCAATTAGCACGGAAATAAGATTCTCTTTTGTATCATGCCAGCCGGGGAAAAGAGCACAGCAAGCAGTATTTCAAATATATTTCGTGATTCTTTTAAAAGCGCTCTGTTTTTTGTTTTTTTTTATTTAATATTCCATTTCAGAGGGGATTCTTTTTAAAACAAGGACTTTTCTTATTAAAATATGGGATAACTGAGGCGAATATAATATAATTTGTTAATGACATAACATAAATAACCAGTAATGAAAATCAATGCCATAGTTAAGTTTTGTAGTTATAATAATGGCAGAACGTAAATAAATGTCATTTTCAAAATTTCTCAATATAATGTATTTCAAAACATATTTCCATATTATTTCAATATTTTCTCCACGTTTTAATTCAACATTTTTAAATCAATGTTTTCAAATTTTTCTCCATTTTAATATTCAATAGTTTCATTTTTTTTTTTTTTAAATAATTTCACTTGCCAAACAGAAAGCAACCCATCCTCAATATTTTAAGTTATTAACGTGTTGGTCTAAACAGGGAATTGTACAACTGTAGACCACACAAACTTTCGAATTGAATTTTTGAGCAAGACATCACTCATTGCTACCGGAATAACATAGGCCTGGGTGCGACGGGAATTTTTACGAGGACATCCTTCTACTCGCAAATTCTCGAAAATAGCAACTAATGAGGTATTTTCCTTCTCATAGTATTACGCTAGTTCGATGTGATATATGATATTAATGTGCATTCCAAACAAAAATAAATAAAAGTAAACTGTTTGAATACAAAAATAGTAGATAGGCAAGGAATCAGAAATATATATAATGGAGAAATCATTTAAATCATTTTCAATCATCCTGAGGCACACATAAATAAATTGCAACCAAAACAATCTCTCAGGGAATTAAATAAATAATCAAGCGCTCAGTCCCATTCAAACACATATTTTCAAATTTATCAGTTCAATTTTTGACTTTTTAAAATATTATTGTAAATAAGTTGTGGAAACAGTTTTCTATAATTTTCATTTTCTCATGTATATTATCTATATTTTATACAATTGCTCCACCAAATCATTCAAAGTCAAAACAAAATATAATCAACCCCTTTTTACAATTTTCCTGCTCTTCCCCGCTTTTATGAAATGATACCGCACATAAATTATTTTAAATAATATAACACATATTTTATATATTCAGTTCTGTGTACTTTTGAACTTAATATCATATAGATATACACAGATAGTTATACACATGTTTTATAAATTTCACATGATATTTCATTCTGTCAAAATTCACTTACTTCGAATTTTTCATGCAATATATAGTATATTTCATATATATAAATATAATAATATGAACAGATATATATATATATATATTTCTTTTCTTTTCTTCAATACACATTTTTTTTATTCAATATACACTTTTATTCAAAATTACTCTTGTGTACGTAATTAATTCTTATATATATATATATATATATATATATATATATATATATATATATATATTTAATTTACCTTAAACAGTATAACACAAATTTTCTCCTCCATTGAAATAAACATTTCATCATTTTTGTACATTTACTTAATCACTATCATGTAAAAAATGTGAATTATCTGTTTTAAAATCTTGATGGGACCAACAGTTTATTTAATATTATTTTATATTTATTCATTGAAATTACGAGATTATAACTTTGGTCCAACAAGCCTTTGTGTCTGTCTGTCATCCAGAACTCAAAAATTTCGCTGTGTGCTTTCTTTAGCTACACAAAACATAATATTTCTCAATGTTATTTTATAAGGACACAATCGGTAATTATTTGTCATAGTCATGAGTCACAGTCGGGTATATTTATAAATAAGGGTGCATTCTCATGTAAATTTAAACATTTCCATAGTTTAATGTATATATGTATTAAAATAAATTCAAGTTCTCAAATTTCCAAGCATATTAAAATTCTAGTATTTCTATATATAAATTTTCAAGTAAACAAGTATTCGTTGAAAAAGGTATTCACACTTTAAATATTTTCAAACAATTGGAAGGATTTGAGCATTTGCAATTAACATTTCATTTAGAAAAGAATTCTCGAAAACAGCCCCTATTTCCGGGCGAGATTCAATCTTATAAAACTAACTGACATTCTTTGAGATGCAGATTCTGCCACCCCAATTTATTGGGTAAAATGCTCTATGAGCATGTCGAAATTATTTTATGGTCAGAAAAATCTCCAAACATGAAATTCATACAAAAATCCCTAACCGAAAACAAGAGATATTCTCATATATCTCCAAAAATGAAATTCTCTTTCAAACAGGCTGTCGCCTAAGTTTCACTGTAGATTAATTTAAAATTGTTAAATTTCCAATATATATGCATATTTATATCTTCAGCAAATAATATCTCTATTTATAAAATCATTAAACAACATTATTTCTCAAATCTCAATTTCTTGTAAAATCTTTTTAACTTTTAAATATAATTATAGCAATTTCTTGTAATTCTATGCAACCCTTACTCATAAAAATTTGTTATAATATTGGTTCCTTGATCTTAAAATGTGCAATATTTTGCACCACATTTCCAATTCTGTCTATATGCCACTACTCCATACAACTACATCTGCATAAAATTTTCAATAAATGCACAATACATATATCTCTGAAATTATGAGTGCGGTTTCCAAATCAATAAGAATTTCAATTTAAAGAGACCATACCAAATTAATTCTCTGTGTCCAGTGCACAAAATATAAAAATTTAAATAAATCACATGTACGAATTTTAAAATTTCAAATTTTGCAACAGGTGCTCAAGAGAAGTGGTCACGAAGCACCAATTGTCACAGCGGAAAAACGTCATGTGCACCCATATGTCACACAGGTTTTTAGTGTGACGACGGAAAATACGTATAGTGGAATCACGGTGCCAAGCACCAATTTGTCACGGGGGAAAAAGAGGGGGCAAGGACCATTTTGGTTAAACCCAGGTTCTATTTTCGAAGTTCTCTCGTCCAGGAATAAATCCCTGGATGACCTGCAGTGCAATAAATACAAAGATGCAATAAACCCTTACCTTGTAAGGCGCCATCTCCTGAAAACACAGATGCACAATTTCAAGAGACAAAGATGTTAAATAACCACACAGGTTTAAATATAAATCACTTTCTTTATTCAATTTTGTATTAAGAAGTTAGAGTAGTTAATATGATAAACTGAATCTTTATCAGGAAGCACAACGCTAAATAACTGTGACAGTGACACTGGACTCAGGATCCCTACTAATATATTTGCTGCCACGGAAGTAATTCAATGATAATAATATGATCAACAATATAAATAAAGTGGCACAGCAACATTTAAGTATATAATAAACAACATGATTTAAAATATATTAGGTATGGTCTCAAAGCAACAGGAGAAAACTCGCACTCAGAGAAAATTAGGACTGATAATTAAACAAGTTGAAATAATTTAGGAAATTTATGCTTCCTTGAGACAGGCGTAGATGCAGAGAGCAGTCAAACCTTACCTCCAAAGTCGGAGTTGTAAAAGGGTCGGAACATTATACCATACCCATATTTCGACCCGGCACATAGACCTCGGGCCCCATCGTACCTTCCTCGTCGCAGCTCTCTCAGCTAGACGTCGGGCTCTCCAGAGATGTTCTTCGGCGATGTAGGCGTCTTCGGCTTTTCCTCCCATGCCCACGAGAGGCCAGAACTCGACTTGGGCCGAATCCCGCACTCCGTGGTGGGCAACATTGAAAAATGGTCCAGGCCGACCTGAGAGCGTCGACGGCTGGACAGGAGAAAAAGCCACGAATACTCTTTGCAACAGCTTTTATGTAACCAGCCTGATTCAGGCCCCAGACTCACTCGGACCTGCCCGAGAGCTTATTTACAACTTTTGACCAATAGAAAACTTCACAGGCGTAGCCTCGCCAGCCCAGAACGGGGTCTCAAAAATGAATATGCTGACACATCAGACCCTCGCCACAAGGTCTCAAAATCATCTAGAAGTTTCTCTCCAAATCTATTGTGCAGAAAAGTGCATGCCTTGCACTAACATTACCAGGCCTCGAGCAAGCTCCATCCGCTCTGCCCGGGACAGAACCTTGAACATTAACGGTCAAATAATAACGAAACTTCTCTCTGAATGCGGTTTTCACAGATTAATAAAATGGCTAAAAGCTTTCCTTTGAGTATAGAATATTTTGTATAATGCATATTTAATAGACAAGAGGGATAATTAAAACAGGGTGTAAAATAATGTAAAAATATAGAAACTTGATAATATATAATTTGCGATTTTCATAAGGGTTTGGCGAGATTATGAAATCTCGTCACAACATATATAAGGAAAGTAAAAATAAATAATCAATGTATTTAGAAAATAGAGAAAATACAAAAACTCAATACATTTGAATAGCTACATTTTACGGAGTTCCGTCCATTGTTGGTTAAATGAACATTAGCGTCGTCTGCTGCGCGTCCCCCCCCCCCACCATAGTTCTCTTCTTCTAAATCCATGGTTTGGAATAATAAGTTGCCAAAAGAATTTAATTTCAATTTACATGAATATTGATTCAATTCTAAAATATTATGCGGTGGATCTTGCACAATATAATTTTTGCATTTAAAGATTTAAAATGTACTACAAAGGACAAAGACATACCAAATGTCATGTTTCTGTAATTCATGGAACTTGATTAGTTAGGATCTTAAAGATTAAAACGAGTACATTGTATGGCAGGGCTCAGGACGGCCTGGCCTGATAAGGTCAATCAAAAGAATTAATCCTAATCAAAAGAATTAAAATTATCACTAAAGACAATAACATACAAAGTTTCCTGTTACTATCATAAATGAAACGTGATTAGTTAGGGCCTTAAAGGTTTCAAAAACGAGTACATTTTATTTTGAGACGAGGATGGACTGGCTCGATAACATTGAAAATCATAAAACTTAAAATATACCACAAAAGGAAATGCTACACCAAATTGTATGTTACTCTGATTAATGGAACTTGATTAGTGAGGGCCTCAAAGCTTTGAATAGCACTGATAAACAAACACCAGATCAAATTAAACAAAGTCATAAACACTTTTCAACTTTGTTGTGTAGTGTTAATAAAAGGCTGTAAAAACAGAATTAATTCCTCTTGACAAAATAATCTAAAATTCACCTGGCTGATAAGTAGAATAGAAATAATATAAAAATTGAGAAAAACGAGTGAAATGCTGCATTTTTTGACAACTTCCAGTTTCCGTATATCACTTCTAGTTTGATTTTAAAGCTGAAAACATTATTTAAATGGCTATAAGTTCATTTCTAATTGACGTACAATAAAAAAAAACTGTTTTAGAACCAGAAATATGTGAACAATAAGATATACATACCCTTTTTTTTCTGCCCGAATAAGTCAAAACTTGAATATTTAAACGTTGGTGGATAACTTAAGTTTCCTTCTCTTACGCAAAATATGAAGATAAAGACTTCGACAATAAATTGGAATGTATTTCCAGTGAAATTACATCTGTTTGAAAAAAATTTAAACTTTGCTTTTTTAAATTTCCGAAAGTTCCGTTCAACTATCATGAAAAAACATTCATTAAACAATCTGTAACGATTGATAGTACTATCAAGCGTTATAGTACTACATTCGAATATAACTATCTGTAACGCTTGATAGTACTACATTCGAATTTTTGTTATAAAAAAATACAAAAGGTAATAAACTAAAAAAAAAAAAAAAAAGAAAAGAAAATTTTATGCCAAAATTTTCAGACTACTTCATGACGTCACTGCATGTTTTAGTTTTAAAAAGAGTCTATAAAAGATGATAGTAATGTGCAGCCCCAAAACTGATTAGTACCCCCCCCCCCCCCCCCCCCGATATAGTGAACACTTAGTGTCTACTAAAAATTCGCTGGTGTGTGGTTCAATTCGAATCCTTTTTTAAGAAATTTGTGATTTTTTTTTTTTTTTTGCAAATATTGCGAGAAAAAGTGCGACGCATCTATATCGTTGAAAAAGTGCGACACATCTATATCGTTGAAAAAGTGCGACACATCTATATCGTTGAAAAAAGTACGACACATCTATATCGTAGGGCGCGGTAGCACGGGAATTGCACTCGGTAGGCTCGGGTTCGATTCCCGCCACTGCCAAAAAACTGCCGCCGTGTTCAAGCGGAGTACGATCATGTTAAACATGTGGGTCCGTAAGTCCTTCCGAGAGGTTGGTGGTAGGGGAAGGAGGGTACGGTCCCTGTGGATGCCTCCCCCACTGGGTTCTGGCCTAAATTGGGTGGCACTTCCCGGCCGTCCAAACAGTTACCTTGCACCTTTCTGGTCGGTCGGACGGTCTGGGTCTCAACAGCATCTATATCGTTGAAAAAGTGCTACACATCTATATCGTTGACAGTTACCTTATACTTTTCTGATAGGTCGGACGGTCTTGGCCTCAACAACAGCAACATCTATATCGTTGGGGCGCGGAAACCAGTGGTTAGCGTGTGGGAATTGCACTCGGTAGGTCCGGGTTTGATTCCCGCCACTGCCAAAACAGCCGTCGTGTTTACGCGGAGTACGATCACGTTAAACATTCGGATCCGTAAGTCCTTCCGAGAGGTTCGTAGTAGGGGAAGGAGGGTACGGTCACTGTGGATGTCTCCCCCACTGGGTTCCGGTCCAAATTGAGCTGCACACAGTTACCTTACACCTTTCTGGTAGGTCGGACGGTCTGGGTCTCAACAGCAACATCTATATCGTTGGTCCAAATGGTCAAAATAATAGCATGTTCGCTTTTATTTTAAAGGGTTTGAAAAAGAACTTTCAACTGATAATAGGTTTGTAAATGCACCTATTCGGGGAAGAGTGACCCGATTGTCTCCTTTCGAGGGGAGGCTAATGACGTTATAAAGAACCTTGCTGTCCCAACAGGGATTCGAATCCTGGATCTCCGAACTGGCAGCCTATTGGGACGAAATTGCAACGTCGAAGTGGATTCTTCAACGTCACTAACACTAAGTCATATCGCGGCTATTTTTCACTACAATGACAGGATTGTTTCGTGATCATTGAGCCATAAATAATCCCTTTTACGAATAATTATGTCAAATTTTGTCCTATGCTGCCACGTTCAGAAAATATAAAAGGTTTGGTCGACATAAAAAAAATTCTATTTAGTTCTAGATTTTTTGTTATCAAAGCCAGATATAAAGTCTTGCAAGAATCCATTAATATTTGTGTCAGCTATGTTGTACACAGGAAATCAACCACAGACAGCCCGACGGACATGACTATAGAAATAGTGAAAACGTGTTGCGGAGGTCCTAAAACACATATTGGCATCAAAATCTCGAATTCGAAAATTTTCGTGGAAACAAGACTTTGTCTATTCTATATACTATCGTATGATAAAGCAAAAATGGTAATTCAGGATAAATTTTTTTACTAGTCCATATTAAATCACATTTATTGGATTCATACACTTATAAGATACATTTAGGAAATATTGTTGAAGGTAGATACAGCTGTGAAATACATATTACCTACCGTGGCGGAGACCCCTAAGTCCACCTGGATCCATTCGAGGGCGGCTTTGCGCCCTGCACACCAAGCCCTTCCGGGCGGTTGGTAAATGCGGGCATAGCGCATGTGACATCCGGGTTCCTTTCGGTGGTCAGCAGTAGAGCTGACACTGATCTGCCAGTCCTGAACTTCACCTGTCATCAGACCCAGAGGCGAACTGCAACCTGAAAATGTCACATTTATGAATAAGTTGTTCAAACCTTACGCAACTAGACATCTATCTGTAATACACTTTTCTTGCGGAATAGAACGCTTTATCAAATAAGGGAGTCAAGACATCCTGGATCATGTAAGGGGAAGGAGGGTAAAAGTACGCACCTAGTGGATTTTTCATTATAAAAATGAGAGTTGAAAAGATAGAGCCTCGGAAATATACGGAATCATAGTTTATTAACTTAGAAGAGTACAAAAAATGAAAATTGTAACTTCATAAAAAAATGTATTACGGAATGAAAGAAAAACAAGAAAGATCAACCATGCTTAAAGCATTGATTATGAAACACTTTCCAACTTCAATGCTATTTTATTTAAAAAAGTCGAAAATGCAATACATTCCTCGGTAATATTTTAAAACTTATCACAATACTACATTAATTTATTATATTTGAAAACTTAAACCTTCATTGAAGAAAATGAACTTCATTCAAATGAGGGCATTGAAATATAAATTGCCTGGTTTAAATATCTCTAAAATGCGATACATTCCACGGTAATATTTTTAAAACTATCATGATACTACGATAATTTATTATATTTGAAAACTTCATCGAAAACAACTGAAATTCATTCAAATGACGTCATAGAAACAATAATACGCTTGGATCTCTCTATGAAAACCGCATTTCATTCATAACTTTCTCCCATTCATTTCATTCATCACAATACTATAATAATTTATTTTATTTAAAAATTAAGACCATGGAGCTACAAGTAATTAAACTCTATGCGTAAAACTTCGTCGAAAAAAATCGTCCTGCTCTTTGTAAAATCAATGAATATTTCATTCATATCAGTTATGCAGACTCCATGAACTAAATGATTTTGTGTTAAAGAAATACAGCAATTCTAATACAACTAATTCTACATATTTTGCTGTTTACATTTTACATAGGTGAAAAATAGGCTTCGTTGTAGAAATAATCAAATTTGGATGAGCATTTAAATTCAAATACATTCTGTACATTCGATTGCGTTTGAAACAATAGGCTTCCAGTATTCAATGATTTTAATTTTTGTACCAAATTTCGTACGAATCGCTCTGGTTGTTCGTGAGATATCGTCTCCACTGACTTACTGATACATACATACACACACAGACATCATCTCAAAAATATTTGATTCGTGTACAGGGATGCTTAAAACTTGCTTTCCCGTTGAAAACTCGAATTTGAATTTTTGACCCCCGTCGCAATACTTAAAACTTCATCGAAAAAAATCGTCCTTCTCTCTGTAAAATCAATGAATATTTCATTCATATCAGCTATGCAGACTCCATGAGCTAAGTAATTTTGCGTTAAAGAAATGCAGCAATTCTTATACAACTCATTGTACATCTTTTGGTATCTCCATTCTCCATAAGTGAAATTAGGCCTCGTTGTAGAAATAATCAAATTTGGGTAATCATTTAAACTCAAATATATTGTATTTGCGTTGATTCAGTATGTAGATGCACAGAATTTAAGCAAAAAGAAAGTAGTTTTAGGACGGATACAACACTCAATATGAATTAAAAAGAACTTTAAAAATCACGATTTTGAGACAAGATGGATGCCATATATCATAAATCCGCTTAAAAAATGTTTGAAAAATTAGGTCCCGTAGGGCTCAATGTATTTCATTTTTTCAACCCGTGTTCAATCCAAAACTAATTGGGTGATATTATTAATTTATATTCCCATAGGTCCTACAGACCGTCTGAACAACATACTAAAATTTCATTTTGATTAAGTCATTTTTACGGCAGTTATCGTGCTAACGGACAGACAGACAGACAGACAGACAGAATGAACAAAGTCATAAACACTTTTCAACTTTGTTGTAAAGTGTTAAAAATGACAAAAGCGTACTCTTACCCGACGTGGCGGGTAAGAGTATGTAGGACGGGAGGCTAAGAGTACGCAGGACGGGAGGCTAAGAGTACGCACCTAGAAAATTTAGCAGTAGTCGCATATAAATGATCCAGTGCCTTCGTAACTGGAACATTCCTCGTGCCACCACTCCTTACATAATCCACACAGGATCCAATCTTCATTATATGATTGTTAGCAAGCTGGTCATATTGTCTCCTCATTGTTTGCCGAGCTTGTTGAGGGAACTGGGTTTTCGATAGAATTCAGAATGAGTTTTTTTTTTTTTTTTTGCTTTCAGGGTTTTTCCTTTTTAATTTTGTCCCAATTTTTATATTTCTTAAGAGCGCGATTGGCTCCTCTAATTCTACCTTTTCCTTTTCTTTTTTCTCGAACAAATTTTTTAATGGAGACGAAGTCATAATCTCAGACTTTTGAGATGTTCTATTCCTTATAGCTCCGTGTTGTTCAGGTCTAGGAAGTGGCACGATTGAGTGGATACTGATATCTATCTGAGAAGTGGAATGTGAGACTTCCACTTCTCTCTCTTCAGGTGCAACTGCAACTGTGCAATCCTTATTCAAAGGTGATGAAGTTACTAGCGAAGGAGAATAGCAATCCTCACTTATAATTTCAGAGTTGTGTGGCTCAATACCTGTAACTCTGAAAGCTTTTCTGTGAGTTTAACCCTGACTGTGGCGCTATAAGCTTTTTGAGAAATCCCCGAAACTTCGTACAGGGTAATTACTTTTCCTGGATTTCATACGAGCTACTTTTCAGCTTCAGATGAGTGTCTAACTTTCAAAGGGGCAAAGAAACATTTATCGAATGGCTGTAGCAGATGACTCGTATGTGGTGGAAGAGTGAGGGACGTAATATGATTCTCTCGACAAATCAGAACTGCAGGTAGTGAACAGTGGGATGTGTGATTATCTGCTATTAACAGAACAGGGTCTTCTGCAGACGGTTTAGCATGCTTGACAAAATGTTTCAGCTAGTCCATGAATAAATCGCCTAATTCAAATATCGTTATTTCTAAAATTAAGAAATCATAATTTTTAATATTTAAAAATAGTAAAAATTATAAAATTTAAACCCAATTCATAAAATATTGTTCCTAATCTCTAAGTTTTTTTTTATAATAATAATAATGATAAAATAAAATGCAAAGTTTTATTGTAATGATTGCTTCAAATTCCAGAGCGGATAAGAGTACGCATATCTGGTCTGTGCGTACTCTTAGCCGCCGATGTATTGCTGGTCTAAATCGTTCATAGATAGCAGCAGCTTTCACTAGAGTTAAATTCAAACGTGGCCACGTTGTTCGGAAGGGAACAACCCTCATAATAGTATTTACTTAGAAAGCCAGCATTAGTCCATTATTTACAAAAAATTAAGGTTTCTTAACAGAAAAATTACATGCTAACATAAGGAAATCGTATCTTACCTGGTAAATAAAATCTGATGTGGGCAGCACATGACTTTCTCTGCAGACTTATATTTACGTTCTCTTTATTTTAATTAAATTTAATTCACTTTTAATTCAATTTTCGTTCTCATTTGATAACTGGACTTATTTTCAAAGATGGCGTAGAGAAAATACGAAAACACTAAGATATCTTGAGAACGGCTCATCCTAGTGTAATGGGGTTGGTCTTATTCTTTTCGTCGTTAAAAATTACGTATTAAACGAGCATTTAATGGATATATTTGAGTATACTTAGTTCTTTAGTTTAAATTTTGGTGATTTTTGCGGGCCATTTTACAAAAAAAGGCAGATTATTTCTTTTCGAATCATACTAAAATCTAATCAGCACCAGGGTAACGCACAAGTGACGCATCTACCGAATTTTGTGAAATTCGGTCCATTAGTTTTTTAGTTAGAGCGGATACAAGCTTTTGCGGGCCATTACGCAAAAAAAAAGGCGGGTTCTTTTATCCCGAATCGTACTAAAAACTAATCAGCACCAGATTCGCCCACAAGTGACTTACCAACCAAACTTTAGGAAATTCGGTCAATTAGTTTTTTAGTTAGAGTGGATACAAAATCTGCACAGACAGACACACAGACGTCACGCTAAAAATGGTTTTTTCTTATTCTAAAAGTCTTGAAACGTGTAGATTCGTCGAAAGCTCGTGTTGCGATTTTCGACATGATTTCAATACTTTCCCTATACATTACTATGTATTGCAGGGAAAGTAAAAAAATCTGATGTGGGCAGCACATGACTTTCCGTGCAAACTTATATCCACGTTCTATTTATTTCAATTAAATTTAATTCACTTTTAATTCACTTTTCGTTCTCATTTGATAACTGGATTTATTTTCAAAGGTGGCATGGAAAAATACGAAAAAAACTAATATATCTCGAGAACGGCTAGTCCTTATTCTTTTCTTCGTTAAAAATTACGCATTAAACAAGCATTTATTCGATATATTTGAGCATACGTAGCTTTTTAGTTTAGATTTTGATAATTTTTGCGGGCCATTCTGCAAAAAAAGGCAGGTTATTTTTTTCTGAATCGTACCAAAATTCAATCAGCACCATGGTGACCTATACGTGACTCATCTACCGAATTTTGTGAAATTCGGTCCATTAGTTTTTCAGCTACAGTGGATACAAGCTTTTGCGGGCCATTTCACAAAAAAGGCGGGTTCTTTTATTCCGAATCGTACCCAAAACTAATCAGCACCAGCCCCGGCCACAAGTGGCTTACTTACAAAATTTTGTGAAATTCGGTCCATTAGTTTTTTTAGTTAGAGTGGATACAAAATCTGCACAGACAGACAGACAGACACACAGACACACAGACAGACAGACACACAGACGTCACGCTAAAAATGGTTTTTTCGTATTCTAGAGGTCTCGAAACGTGTAGATCCGTCGAAAACTCGAGTTGCGATTTTCGGCATGATTCCAATACTTTCCCTATACATTACCATGTATTGCAGGGAAAGTAAAAACAGCAAGGATGAAAATAATAATGGCGGTCTTCTGAGAGAGCTGAAAACATACGTGTTGATATGATTACACTAGCTTTTGCTTGCACCGTTGCCAACAGGGAAAAAAATCCCTGCGTACTCTTACTCGACTGCGTACTCTTATCCTCCTTTCCCCTACTGTTATTTCGTGATTCTAAAATTCCGATCGGGACTCTAACATCTATTTTGTAACACTTTACAACACAGTTGAAAAGTGTTTATGACTTTGGTCATTCTGCCTGTCTGTCTGTCGTTAGCACCATAACTGCCGTAAAAATGACTTATCAAAATTAAATTTTAGTATGTTGTTCAGACGGTCTGTGGGACCTATGGGAATATAAATAAATAATATCACCCAATTAGCTTTGGATTGAACCCTGGTTGAAAAAATGAAATTCTTTGAACCCTATGGGACCTAATTCTTCCAGCATATTTTATGCGAAGTTAAAATCGCTCCAATTCAAAAATTGCTTTAAAAGTTTTAGGAAATATATAAATTATCCCACAAAAAATATAAAAGAAAATTTCAGCAAAATATGTTCGGTAGTTTTTTAAATAAAAATAAAAATAATAAAAATAATAATCCATATCATATGAAGAGATCACGTGACCCACTTCAAAATACAATATGGCATCCATCTTGTGTCAAAATCGTGATTTTTAAAGTTCTTTTTAATTTATATTTAGTATTGTATCCGTCCTAAAACCTCTTTATTTTTGTTTAATTTCTGTGCATCTGTATTCTGAAACAACACAATTACAATATATTTGAGTTTAAATGATCATCAAACTTTGATTATTTCTGCAACGAAACCTAATTTTCATTTATGGAGAATGTAAACAGATTAGGCTATAAGATGAGTTGTATAAGAATTGCTGAATTTCTTTAACGCAAAATTATTTTGTTCTAGAGTCTGCAATACAGATGATATAAATGAAACATTCATAAATTTTACAGAGAGAAGCAGACGATTTAATGGCAGACTTTTTCAATGAAGTACTATGCATAGAATTAAATTACTTTTACCTCCATGGTTTTAAGTTTTTAAGTAGAATAAATTATTATAGTACTGTGATAAATGAAATAATGTATGAATGAAATAATATTACCACGCCTCCAGGTAGTCTTTCCGGATTTTTTGGCCGGGGTGAGGGACACGTTTTCAATTTGCCCTATATAAAAATATCTAAATGCTGTCACATAAATATAAACTAAATTAAAGTAAAATGTCTCTGGGGGTAAAATGTCTTGTAAAGAATATGAGAACTTACTATAAGAATTATCTATTTCTCCGTCTATTTCTTATAACAGGAATCCATTTTTAGTAGCCAGACGATTTATATTTCGATGACGTCATATAAATCAAGTTCGGTTTTTTTCGATGAAGTTTTAAATTTTCAAATATAATTAATTATTGCAGTATTGTGATAATTTTAAGAATATTACCTCTGAATGTATCGCATTTTAGATTTGTTTAAATAAAATTCGTGTTGGAAAGTGTTTCATAACTAATGTTTTATGCATGATTGATATTTCTTGTTTTTACATATTTTTTTCTTTATGAAGTGTGAGGAATATCTTTATATTATATAACTAACTGGTGTGTGTCTCAACTCGACTTTCTCATAACAGGAATCTATTTTTAGTAGCTTTTTTTCTCAAATGTTACAACTTGGTGAGTTTTTAAATTTTGCCAAATTAACGAAAATGTCGCCAAATTGATAAAAATGGCGCTAAATTAAAGAAAAGGACGACTACTTGGTAAATATTCAATATCTTGGAAAGAATATGAGAACTTACTATAAGAATTATCTATTTCTCCGTCTATTTCTTATAACAGGAATCCATTTTTAGTAGCTTTTTTCTCAAACATTACAAAAAACGTTTTAAAAAATCGCTATCATGGGTCCATATGATTATAATTATAGCGCGTTACCTTTCACTTTAAAAGGCTTAAAAAATCCTTGGGTTGAACCCATACTTGAAATTGTACACCCGAGGGAGGGGAGTAGCTTGACGTCACGAATAAAACAAGAAAGATCAATCATGCTTAAAGCATTGATTATGAAACACTTTCCAACTTCAATGCAATTTTATTTAAACATGTCTAAAATGCAATATATTCCTCGATAATATTTTAAAACTTATCACAATACTACATTAATTTATTATATTTGAAAACTTAAACCTTCATCGAAAAAAAATGAACTACGTTCAAATATCGGCATTGAAATATAAATTGCCTGGTTTAAACTTCTCTAAAATGTGATACATTCCTTGGTAATAATTTTAGAATTATCATACTACTCCGATAATTTATTATATTTGAAAACTTCATCGAAAACAACTGAAATTCATTCAAATGACGTCATAGAAAAAATTACACGCCTGGCTCTCTCTATAAAAGCAACATTTCATTCACAAATAATTTCCCATTCATGTCATTCATCACAATGCTACAACAATTTATTTTATTTAAAAATTAAGATCAGGAAGCTACAAGTAATTAAACTCTATGCGTAAAACTTCATCGAAAAAAATCGTCCTTCTCTTTTTAAAATCAGTGAATATTTGATTCATATCATCTATGCAGACTCCATGAACTAAATGATTTTGTGTTAAAGAAATACAGTAATTGTAATACAACTCATTCTACATATTTTGCTGTTTACATTTTACATAGGTGAAAAATAGGCTTCGTTGTAGAAATAATCAAATTTGGATGCTCATTTAAACTCAAATATATTGTCATTGCGTTGTTTCAGTATGTAGATGCACAGAATTTAAGCAAAAATAAAGGGGTTTTAGGACGGATACAACACTCAATATGAATTAAAAAGAACTTAAAATCACGATTTTGAGACAAGATGGATGCCATATATAATTTTGAAGTGGGTCACGTGATCGTTTCATATCATGGTCACGTGATCGCTATATATAAGAGGTGTTATTATTATTTTAATTTTTATTTAAAAAACTACTGAATATATTTCGCTGAATTTTTTTAAAATATTTCATGGAACAATTTGAATATTACCTAAAATTTTCGAAGCAATTTATGAATTTTAAATCCGCTTAAAAAATGTTTGAAAAATTAGATCCCATAGGGCTCAATGTATTTCATTTTTTCACGTTCAATCCAAAACTAATTGGGTGAAATTATTCATTTATATTCCCATAGGTCCTACAGACCGTCTGAACAACATACTAAAATTTCATTTTGATTAAGTCATTTTTACGGCAGTTATTGTGCTAACGGACAGACAGACAGAATGAACAAAGTCATAAACACTTTTCAACTTTGTTGTAAAGTGTTAAAAAGTCATAAACACTTTTCAACTCTGTTGTAAAGTGTTAAAAATTGTATCACGGCTATTTTCCAGAACAATGATTGAAAGAAGTAAGTCTCGTGATCATTGAGTCTTAAATAACCTCTTTTATGTATGATTATCTCAAATTTTGCCCTATGTTGCCATATTAAAAAATATAAAATTTGGAAGTTTTTGCTTGAATTTAATTTTTTTTTCTAGAGTTCTACATTTTTTCCAGAACAAAGCCGGACATAAAGTTTCGTGAAAATCCCCCAATATTTGTGGGTGCTATAGTGTACACAAGAAATCGACCACAGACATAAAGACTCTCAGACAATTGGGAGAGACAGACAGGCAGACAGAAGGACATCAGTCTAAAAATAGTCAAAACGTGTTTAGGGTTTTTCTTTTAGGGAAAACAATATTTCTGTATACTATATTACATAGTGTGAGACGTAAAAATGTAGCAGTTATAATATCTGGGAGCAATTCGTGAGACTTGGTTTCGATTCCTGGTTCCAGCTATTGTATTTTTCGTATTAGAAATAATAGTATAGAGTAACTTAACCGGCCTCTATTTAACCAGTTTTCAGATATATTGGCTTCAATTTGATCTGTAAAAATGAAATTCTTCCATTTTAATGGGAGTTTTGTTATTTCTTGATCTGTAGATATTTATCATAAGCTGTAGTGATATTACAGAAGTAGATGGAGAAGCGTGCAGTGTTTCTTTGAGACATACATCCGGGGGAGGAGGGGGAGCGAAGCCCCCCCCCCCCAGAGACATTTTACTTTAACTTAGTTTATATTTATGTGACAGCATTTAGATACTTTTATGTAGGGCAAATTGAAAACGTCTCCCCAACCTCGGCCAAAAAATCCGGAAAGACTAACTGGAGGCGTGGTTTAAATCTGATGTTTATATTTTTTTTACTCGGACCTCGAAATGCTGTTTGACGGACACTGCTGTCATCACCTACTGATAGAATGCATGCTTTAGAAGTGGTTCTCCGTTATGTTAAACAACATTCAACATCCTCTGGAATAGATTTAATGCTAATAAATAAATTGTGGGACTCTAAAACTAAAAACAGATTTTAAAGTTTGAAACAAGAAATTCACTGGTGTTCGCTCAGCTCGACTTTTTCATACTAGAATCCATTTTTAAGCAGCTTGTGATTTTTTTTTATTCAAATTTTACAAGAATAAATTGGAAAAATTTGCACCGTTGTATCAAATGATCACAAACAGCTTGTTACCCTTCATTTTAAAGAGTTTGAAAAAATCAAAACATTTTTTTAAACTTTTGATAATGTACCAACCTTTGGGGATAACTTATCCCTACCCAGCGAGGGGACTAAAAACGTCAACGTATACAAAAATTGTATCTCTGCTATTTGTATTAATCGCATTTCTGCTTTTTTAAATAGCACGAAATTAACGAAATCATCGCTAAATTAATAAAAATGTCGCTAAATCAATGAAAATGATGATTAATTGCTGAGAACTCAACATTTTGGAAAAAACATAAGAGTGGACTATAAGAATAACCCATTTCTCCGTCATTAAAGCTTGGCAAAAAATTTGGCGGTATATCGCCAACTTGACGATTTTTTTTAAATGCAGAAAAATGGACGAAAGTGTCGTCAAATTGAAAAAAATGACGCTGAATGGGAGGTAATGTTCTGCAAATTTTGAATTCGTCGTATAACGGGCTACCTTTTAGTATAGAAGAAATGCTTTTTTCTTCGATTTTCTATAACGCTTGGCAATACGTCAACTAGCGAAATATTGCCAAAGTAGGGATATTTCGACCCATATTGGGCAAAATATCGTCAAAATTGCCAAAATGACGCCTAATTGATGAATTAATTATTAAAATATTTTAATATATGAACTATATCGCTTATTGGGAATGCTATCAATATTGATGATTTTTAATTTAAAGGTGCGAGATATATACGTTAATTGGGTACTTACTCAATTTAGGCCGGAATCATCGAACTCCAACTATAGTTAGAGTTTGATGACCGGAATCCAGTGGGGGCGGCATCCACAAGGACAGTACTGTTCTTCCCTTACCGCCAATTTCTCGGAAGAATTTACTGACCGACATATTTCACGATACCATATTGCGCGTGAACACTAGGACAGTTTGGGCAGAGCCAGGAATCGAACTCGGGTCTTCCGCCTGCAATCCCCGCGCGCTAACCACTGTCTTGTCCCACCCCTAAAATTTTTACCGCCAATTTGAATTTCAGCTTGACGGCTTCTGGCTAACGGTTATTGCGCCTAATGGGAAATTCGGCCCACGTCTGCTTGTACTTTGTGGACTGATATCAAAAAGACAATTCTTTACCAAGCGAGGAAAATGAAATCTGTTTTAATATATTTAAAAAAGAATAAAGTGTCTTATATTTTGAATTTTTATATTATTTAAAACATTTTGGTAGTGGCGAAGAAAAATAATTAAAATTTTCAAATATAAAAATCTGATTACCTAACAGATAACTTTTCCTATCATTTGCAATAAAATTAATATTAATTAAATATATATATATATATATATATATATATATATATATATATATATATATATATATATATATATATATATATATATATATATATTTTTGCGCGACGATTTTTCTCAAGACTCAATATTATCCTTCCATTTCACGTTTATAGTTAATTTTTGTTCAATTGTTTTCTCTCAGCTAGTGATTATTCCATGGACAAGACAAATTTTAATAATATATATATATATATATTTATATATATATATGTACCTTTCTTTCATGCGCCATACAGCTTTTCTACGGTTGTCATATTTTTCTTGTATAATTAACGCTTGACACAAAATTCTTAAAATTATTATTTAAATATTGTACAATTTCTTTGTATTTGTGTGTTAGAATTGCTCCTAAACAATGCCATACATATATGTTAAAATATAAAATTTTTCAAAAATCTTTCTGAGAAATGCATTCCGCTAAAGGTGATTGGGAGAAAAGTGAAATCTTTTATTGAAAAGCCCTGAACTGAAGGACCAGATCCAGGGAGAATCCCGAAGGTCAAAGATAATGCCTAAAGCTAAAGATAAGCCTCCCCCTCTTCTTCATTGATTGAAAAAATACATTTTCCCCCCATAAGATTAAAACTGAAACAAATTTCAGCATTATAACATCCCCTTCTCATTCATTCATTCTCCCCCCCCCCCATTCTTCAAACATCCTGTCTACGCACGTAGAACAAATATAAAAGTGCTATTTATTTGATAACATTGGTTCCAAAGTGGATGCGATGCCGGTTACAGTATTAAAATGCTCGTGAAAAAGTTTAATTAAAAAATTTTAACAAGGAAAGCAATCCGGATACATCCAGGGCCCTCGCTAAGGGGGGGGGGACAGGGGGGGGAGTCTCCCCCCCGAATGTTGAGAAATCCCTGTACAGTTGGCAAAATCAAGATCCAAGTTAGCAGACTTGGTACATTTTAGATAAAATGATGGATGATATTCTATCATGATATACACTCCAAAGATCCATATAAATGGAATATGGATAAAAAAAAGGCTTTATTGTGTTTAACTTATTTTACATAGACACGTATTCGTCTTTGCTTCAGGCAAGACTACCTTTCTACAGCATCTTCCAAGTTGATTTCGTTTCCAAAGTCTGCTTCGCACTTCAAAAGCATGAAGCTGTTAAGCTTCATGTTTGTCATTGTTGTTCTCAAGGAACATTTCACAATATTTAGCTAAATGAAGGCTCTTTCATTTGTGCTGACTCCATAACCGGCTGTTAAAGTCAATTGGCACATTTTGAAAGCCAGCTTTAAAGCATTTTTGCATTGAGCCATTACGTTCTTCAATGTTTCCATTGATAGTATATGTATGTTCCTCCTTGCATATGTTAACGAAGACTTCTAACTCACTTTGTAGAGCCTGCATATGAGACCTAGTAGCTGGAGGGAACATCGTAACAGCCTCTTCAATTGCTTCGATTGTCAGATTATCCTTGTTCAGGGGAAAGTTGAAAATTGAATATAGTGGAGAAATAGTTGTCTGCATAGCAACCACGTTGTCTTTAAGGTCTCTTCATAGTGTATCAAGGACAGCCTTGAACTCTTTTCTATAGCATTGTTTTAGGTCTATGTTTACTTCATTTTCAGCATACTCTTCAATCCTTCTCGGCCTCATTCGTCTTCTATGGTGCAGTTGAAAGTCATGTACAGGATCAACTTTAATGTTTCCAACACATGTTTCCGCACTTGTGATCAAGTTGCCCATTTCTGTGGTGTTAATATTAATCTTCTCCAAAATTATTACGGTGTTTTCGACTGTTCAACTGTAATACAATCAATCAAATTCAGATCAGGGCTTTTCAAAGTTTCTGTCAAATTCTTCATTTTATACATAATGTTTTTCATAAAAAACAAGATAACAATGAAATCAAATGATTTCATCTTTTTGCATAACCCATGCGCTTTTGCTTTTGTAGCACAATCTAATTCCTGTTGTGTGGAAATTTCTTCTAATACAGATAGGATAGGTGCAAATGATGTGTTTACAACTTTTCTAGTCTCTGCTCTGGCTGTCCACCTAGTACTAGACATATTTCTCGAAAGAAGGGCATACTTCACTTCTTTGATCTTATTCCTCAACTGTCGGAAACGGTTAGTACTTGAATTGAAGAAAACATACAATGCTTCAAGTGCGTCGAATAAGTCTCTAATAATAATGCTGATACTGCAGCTGTGTTCTACGTCTGTGATCTTGGCATGGAATGTATGGTATATTATGCCCTATGATTTCTGAGAGTTTCTTTTGTGCTCCATTAAACTGTCCTGACATTGAACTTGCAAAATCATACGACTGAAAAGCCAATGAGGGTGTGTCAATTTCTTTCTTTCTTAAAGTCTCATAAATTTACTTTGTCATTCCAATACCTGTTTTTCAGCACATTCAGAAACGTCTAGCAAGCGTTCTCTTGGTTTGCAGTTTTCATCGACAGTACGGACAACAATCGAAAGCATATCCTTTTGTGAACTGTCAGGTGTGGTATCAGCCATCACTGAGAAAAAATCACAGCTCTTAATCTCCTTAACAATTTGTTTTTCTATTTCTTCAGCAACGAGCTCATTTTGTAACTCAGGACTCATGTAACTCACGTGGTACCGCCATAATTCTCTTTCATCAAACCACGTTTTCAAGATGTGGTTATATCTTGAGATCAGCGATATTATTTGTACAAAATTACCATCATTTGATCCTGATCCTTGAAATGCTATCCCTTGACGTCCTAGGGTCCTGCATGTGTCGAGCAAGATTCTCACTACTTCTCTGTTTTGAAACTGTACTCTTTCATTTTCTATCAGAGCTAATCTCTTGGTTTGATCAAGAAGTACATCAATGTTCCGCTCCTTTATTAAAAAGTTACAATAGTTGTGGAGTGCTGATCTTTGTGCAATAGATGAAAAGTGAGTTTGTAACTTTCCCAGTTTTTGCTTCTCATTTGCCCCCAATTTCTCACTCCAATCTTCGACCATGCATCTTCACTCTTCTCTTGACCTACTCCATGAGGAAACAGAAAGCACACAAAGCAGTATGCACAATCTTTAATTGTACTGTATTCTAAGTACTGAAATTCTTTATACCAATGGGGATTGAATCTGTCTTTACCATCACTTGGAAAGGATGCCAAAATTGGTTGATAAGGCCCTAATTTGATCAAATAGTTTTTCTGATTATCTGTCAAAGCTGAGGATCAAATTAGGGTTACAGTAATTTTTTTTCTCTTTTGGCAATTTCATGATACAGAATTATGCAAAAATTAAACCTTTAAGATATTTGAGTATTGAGAGACATTATGGATACATTAATCATACTGATATATCGATGAATGAAATATCGATATAAAATGTGTTATCGGTGCAAAAAAAAAAAAACCTCCCTAGACTTTACTTAAGTTGGTAAAAATCATTACTTGACTTGGCAATTTTATCGGCTCTCCCCCCCCAATGATAAGTCTTAGCGAGGGCCCTGGATACATCGACGAAACTTTTGATCCATGATATCTTTGATGTTGTTCAAAAGCATTCGGCGAAATTTTGATCAACGTCAAGGTCGTAGAAATTTCAAACCGTTAGATGTTTATGGTCAAGTTGGGATGAGTAAAGGTAATCCCTCTTCTTGCCACTCTTATTAATTTGCATAAAGTGACCGCAAGTGGGATGCTGTCCAATATTACAATAGGTTTTTTGGACTCTATGTAATCTTCACACCTGTTCATGTGCTTCCTGGTTTGTCACACTTCCGGCGTCTAAACTGCCCATAACTTGAATTGTACCCCTATCAATAGGCACAGAACTCTGAGATCAGGTGGGCTCTTGGTGAGTTAAGCCGTTAATCCTTTTGTTCGTCCCCCAAGTACATTTTAAAGACGAAAATTTAAAATTGCAGTGACATGTCTTACAATAGAAGAGATAAGAATAGAATTTTCCGCCCCATTCAAACGTCATTCATGTTGATTTGCTTGATAGACATAGCATAGTCTAGTTTTACTGTCTTGTCTCCCTTTGTGTGCTAATATCCTGGAAATATACTGGATTTTTCGGAATTATTAGAAATTTCTGTGTTTTTTTAAAAATTAGACTACTGATATCAGCCCGAAAGTTTAGATTGTGTTAAGAGGAATCATACATCATGGCTCTCTATCAGGCAAACAGTCTTCAGTATTTAGAAGAAATTGAAAAATACATTCAGAACTTCTCGAAATTAAACGGCCAAAGTGATCAATTTATCTGGGACAGCGTGTATTTCGCTAGCCGGCACTTTGAGATCCTGTGGTACGTTCACGATTTCCAGAAACAGTTCTTCGATTATATCTTTAAAGTTCTGAACTGGCATGAGTATAGCAATGTTGATAATGCAGAAGTATTGAGCCTAATTTGCTCTTTGCATGCCCCTACATATCTGATCTATATTGATAAAAATAATCGTACTACAATGGGAAGAACAAATTCATCTCCAAATGATGAATGTGGACAATGGTATTTATCCTACATGATACATCTCATGAAGATTGATTACTGCAAATTTAAGACGTATTGGCCGATAGAGCTCGATCCAGTAAACAACGCATTACTACAAGCAGATGAATATCGCTTGAACATACTTTTATATTATGGTGTTTCCTATGTACAGCCAGTTGATGATCTTAAGCAATGGGAGATAGCCGCCAGAAATTTGAAGCTTTCGTAAGTACTGAATATTTTTTATAATTTTTATAAATTAGCGTGTTTGTCATAATTTCAGTGAGGTAACTTGTTGAAGAGCTCCAACCAAAAGCAGAAATACTGAAATTAAAAAATTATTAACTTCGCAAATGATATCTACACTATTAAAACTTGATCGCCTATATTTGTTCATATTTATGTATATTTGTCGCCTCTTGTTCCGAAACCTTTACTTGGCTTAGAAGATCGCGGTTTTTTTAATTGTAAGTAACGGGCACCGTTACTTACATTAAAAAACATTCAACAGAATTTCAAATATTTTCAAAACAACCTAGAAAATCTATTTTTTTAATTAAAAAATAAAGTCAAGATTTTGCTTCCGGAGCAAGACAAATTTGCAGTGTACTGCACCAGCCCGATTCCTTAAAAAATCGAAAGTTTTTTTCTATAACTTTCTAAATGTGCAAAATTGATCCTTTTTATGTTAATAATTAGTTGATATACATGAAAATCATGAAAAGTATTACTTTTCCTATATACATAATATAATGTTTAGGGAAAGTATTGTGACGGGGTCGACAAATTAAATTCAAGTTTTTAATGGAAGAGCACGTTTTAAGCATGCTTACACTCGAATTAATCGTTTTTGAGGGAATTCCGATTTTCCCGTTTTTGTTCCGTTTTTTATGTCCTGTTCCGGGAATCCGATTTTTCATCTCCATAAAGTGTGTAATTTTTTCATGTAAATCTTTTTTTATTCATCTGCTTAAAAGTATCTACATGTCACGAATGTCATTAAATAGTAAATAGATCATGAATGTCATGAAATAGGAAATGGATTACGAATGTCATGAAATAGGAAATAGATCACGAATGTTATTAAATGAGAAACAAATTCATGAATTTTGAGATCGAGGTATTTCCGTTTTTTTTTTACATCTGAAAATCTGTTTCCATGCAATTGCGTAATCGTCTCTAGCAAAAGGAAATTATTCCCACAGAGTCACAAAAGAGAGATATAGAAATGGCAAACGATTATCTAATTAATGATGTGGGAGAAGTTTGCATTGGATAAAATTTTTATAATTATTCCCTGTTATATACAAAAAATCTAATTTTTAGACGTATTATTAATGAAATAAAAGACTATACTGCAGCCTCAGAGCGATAAAAGGCGTTTGTGCGCGATCATCCGTATATTTTGTTTAATTGTGAAAATCATTTCCTCTTTTGCAATCTGTTTGCATCGTCTAAAATTTTTGTAATTATTTTTTGTTCTATACAGAAAAACTATTTTTCAAACGTGTTATTAGTGACATGAAGGGCTATTTTCTTTATAACAATATTAAAATATGAATTCGGTTACTTAAGAAATGCAACCATTTCAAAAGCATAAAGTAGAATTTAATACATTTGCATTTAAAATTACATTTCTTTGGAATTTTAAATAAAAATTAATATTTGATTCATTCTTCAGTTTAAATAAAAATAAAAATCATAATAATTTTAGTTTAAATGAGTTCTGAGAATAATAAACTTTCAAAAAAATACAGCTTCAGAATTATTAAAGCATGCTGAAAAAAGCTAACTCAGCTACAGTTCTAGCACTTCATAAAATACAATTAGATAAATTATTCAATTTCAGTGTTAATTAAGTTCAATATATGTGAGTATGAGTTGCTTTACAATTTTACAAAAAATGCATACTGGAAATCTATTGATTTTATACACAATCAAATGTTCGGTAGATGCCCAAATTTTCGAATGAAATTTTCAAAAATTTATCAAAAAATAAAAATTTTCAATGATACGTAAATAATCATTTCGTATGCATTTTTTCATTAGAAAACGATGGGCATAAATTTTAGAAATATAGCATGAACTGTTCTCGAGATATTACATTTTTTAAAATTAATTTATCAAAAGAATCACATATAACTAAAAATAAACATCAATCATGCATAAAGCATGAAACTTTTTCCAACTGTAATGCAATCCGCTGAATGTATCGCATCTCTAAATTGCGACACATTCAGCGGTGATATTTTTTTAATTTTCACAGAACTATAATAATTTCTTTTACTTAAAAACTTAAAACTTCATAGCAAAAAAATGAACTTCATTCAAATGACGTCATCGAAATATAAATCGTTTGGCTCTCTATGTAAAATGAGTGAATATTTCATTGATACACTTTTATTCCAAACTCCTGAGTTAAATAATTTTGCGTGAAAAAATTTCAGCAATTCTTATACATCTCATTTTACAATCACTTGTTTACATTCTGCATCCATTGAAATTTGGCTTCGTTGTAGAAATAATCAAAGTTTGATGATCATTTAAACTAAGAAATATTATAATTGCGGTGGCACAGAATATAGATGCACAGAAAATACGCAAAAATAAAGCGGTTTTATTACGAATGCAACACTAAATATAAATTTAAAAGAACTTTAAAAATCATGATTTTTACTCTGGAGAAAAAATATGGATGCCATATTTTATTTTGAAGATGATCATGCGATCTCTTTATCTTATGGGTATAATTACAATTTTAATTTTTATTTAAATAACTTCCAAACATATTTTGCTGAAATTTGCTTTATATATTTTATGGGATAATTTGAATATTTTCTAAAATTTTCGAAGCAATTTGTGAATTTTAAATTCCCTTAAAATTTTTTGAAAAATTAGCTTCCATAGGGTTCAATGTATTTTATTTTTTCAACCCGGGTTCAATTCAAAATTAATTGGGTGATATTATTAATTTATATTCCCATATGTCCCACAGACCGTCTCAACAACATACTGAAATTTCATTTTATAAAGTCATTTATCGTGCGAACGGTCAGACAGACAGACAAAATGACCAAAGTCATAAACACTTTACAACTATGTTGTAAAGTGTTAAAAAGTATTAACTATCGTGAGATATGTTCACTTTTCATGCCTAATAATATTATGTGATAATTTTGTTAACATTATACTCGTGGATCCGGTCCAGTCCATTCATGAGAGAAGGTATTTTATGTTATAGTTTTGTATTTTGACGTTAACAGTTACTTATAAAAAAAATGCCCTTCTGTCCGATTGTCTATAATGCTTGGCGAACTTAAAAACTTATTTAGTGAAATATCGCCAACATGGTGATTTGCGAAATTATCCTTAAAATTGCAACAATGACGTTAGCTTATGTGCCAAATGGATGAATTAATTATTAAAATATTTTAATATATGTCTTCTATTGCCTATGCTATAATAACTATTGCGTATGTTATCCATATTGATAATTGTCAATTTAGAGTTTGAAATATAAGTTAATTGGGTACTTCGAAATAATTTTACTTGTCAACCGGAAAAGTGCCAAATGTACCATTGAAAATAATGTGCCATAGACCTTATGCATCATTTATTCACTATGAAAGAAGTCGTTAATTCATTGCATTATATAGTGAAAGTTATGTGCTGGCCACATCAGTTTCTTTTTTCTTTTGCTTTGTATCCCGAATGGTTTAAATATACTGAAATTATACCTCAGGAAACGTTTCGGAGAGATTAGGGTTGGTAATCCGATCTCAATGCTGAGGAGGAATTAGACATATGAAATGGAGAGTTTCATTGTTAATCCCCATCTGACGGAGATTAATCCCACTGGTTTTTGGATCACATTCTCAGAATTATATGATTTGAAATGTATGTTTGTCAGCACCAATTTCGAAGTCTGTACTTGGCCAAGAAGCATGCATTTATTTCTTAAATACAGCAAACCATCCGTGAAAGTGCATAAAACTTTAGAAAATTAAATAAAAATATTTGAAAATATTTAATAGATCTTAAAATAATTTCGAAAGTCTCTTTTCAGAAAAATCGATTTTCTAATTCAAAATTCAAATTAGGATCTCAATTTTTTTAAACTGAAGCCAGATAAATTTGCCGTATACTTTATATGCCCGATTTTTCAAAAAGTCTATAATTTTACTTGGCAAATTTTTATTACAAAATTTGACCATTTTTTATGTCAATATGTAGGTACGCCTTTTGCCTTCTATTCCAAAGTCCCGCCCCTACGCCACAAGAAGATTGCGTTTTTATTAAATGTGTGTCACGATCTAGGAACGTGCACAAAATTTTCGAAAAATTTAATAGATTTTGAGGTATTTTATAAACCTTATTTTTTTTTTGGATTAATCTATCTTCTAATTCAAGAATCTAGTTATGCTCTCTATTCTTTTTAACCAGATCCAGATAAATCCAATAAAATTTGTGTACCCTATGGGTTCGATTAAAAAAATATTTTTTTTACCCACAGATTTTTAATTACAAAAACTGTGAAAAATTGATCACTTTTTATGTCAGTATGTATATATGCTTTCAAAAGCCCCTACTTTCCCTAGAAAGTTGCTTTTTTTTAAGTATAGCTAACTATACGGGAATGTGCACAAAATCTTTCAAAAAATCAGTAGATTTTAAATATTTTCCATTGCTAAAATTCTATCTTATACTTAAAAATCAAGTTAGGCTCTAGATTTTTTTAAATAGGGGTCAACTAAATTGACTGTGTACCCTATAAGCCCGATTTTCCAAAATGTCCAAAACAGTATTTTTCTACAGATTTTTAAAACCGAGTATTCAGATATTTCGACTATCCGTATTTCTCATATTCAAGCTGTCTCCGAAGAATGACTTTTCAAGGTACAGCCTTGTCATCGTGCAGACTCATTCCATAGATTTAGAAAACTGCAACTGTTTTCTTTGGCTGTTCCTTTGTTAATTTTTTACAATTAAATTAAAGATTCAATAAACAGATCCACGGAAGAGTTATCTATCTCTTTCAACTCAAGTTTGGGTGTTTTTCATTTTGAAATAGTGGTCATGGTGTAAACACTACGATACAAATATTAAGGGAATGTTTCTTAAATGCATTTTTTATTTATGAAATCAAAGCCCATTCCTCTCCCAAAGCTTTATATGAAAAAAAAATTGTTGCATCGCCTTGATTATTTTGGGTGTCATTGGATCGAAAACTATTGTTGGGAAGCTGATTCTTTGATTATCGTATCTAGATATGAGCTAAGAAAGGCAATTTATTGCCTATGTTATTCCAATTGCGAGGTAAAAATATTTGACGGTTAACACGCATTATAGAAATATACGTTAAATCTCGCTCTTTAAATGATTATTGTTACTCAATATGTAAAAACTACTCTGCACAGTGGATAAAGAAAACGTGAACAAAGTATTTCAGCACAAAATATAATAATTACATACATATGTATCGAGGCTACCCTGGATACTCTTCGTCTGTGCTAGGCACCAACGAACCCGAAGTTAATAGTTGTTGATGTATGATCCGTAACAGTATTAATTCCTTCACATACTCCAGTTCAATAACACACTGCATTAACCAATATTCTGTTAATAATGTTCGACTCATTTTATCTTATTTAATAGAATTTTCTAATAAAGATTTTTCATGCAAATTTATATATGTTTTTTTTAGGAGCGATAAACTGCTATTTTTTCAACACGCCGACGGCCAACAGCTTTTTGACACAGTTTCTAAATGCTGTGGCCCGGAAAAACGGAAGAGGATACTAACGGTCCTCAAAGGGTTAAACGTTCTCATAATTCGGAGATGCACCTCTGACGATGAATATTTTGCCAAAGCAGTTCGGTGCTTGCAGAAGGTATTTAGAACCATTCCAGAACCCCATATTACAAGTCTGGAGGTCAGGGAGTTCCTTCGTCTATTCTCAAGCTACAATGCCAGCTGCAGAGAAGATCTGGAGGCGAAGAAGATTATACAAGAGCTCTCCGACGAATTAGAAGAAATATTGCCCCAGAGCTCTAAACCGAAGCGACCCAGGTCTTTACTCCATCTCAGCCGGTGCCAGGTCAGGCAAAATCTGAGGGAAGTTGGCAACTTTCCTCATGGTGTCAAAAAGTTGCATCTTCCAAAGATACTGTATAAGTATATCCTTCAGCAGGATAACTAAACCTTTAACCCCAAACAGAAATAAGCATTTTCCTTTGGGTTGAACTTTGACTATCTGAAACCATAGGAGAGTTGCTTCCAGTACAAGCTGTGTGCATAATTGTTGGACAATAACGAATTTATTTGTTGCAATCATCTCAATTACTTGTGTATAATTATTATTATTTTTATTTTTTTATATAAAATAAGTGAAAGAAAACATATGATATTTGTGTCATTTCTGTATTATTCTATTTATTATCTTACGTTAAATTTAGTCCCGAAGAAATGGTTATTTAGTTTTTTGTTTTCTACAGTTGCGGAGCGGTGCACTTTTGTTCCCAACTGATCATGCGTTTAAACTAGAATTTCGCATGCGTGGGGATTTGGACGAAGACCAAAGGAGGAAATAATTTCGATATTGAGGTAGTTTGAAGGCTTGAACAAATTGTAAATGTCATTCATTACTTTCTTTGTATACATATTATAATGTATAAAGAAAGTATTGTGACTGGGGCCGAAAATTCGAATTCGAGTTTTCAACGGGAGAGCAAGTTTTAAGCATAGGAACACGAATCAAACGTTTTTGAGAAGATGTCTGTGTGTAAGTGTATATTTGTGTGTATATCAGTGAGTCAGTGGGGACGATATCTCACGAACAACTGAAACGATTCGTATGAAATTTGGTACAAAAATTCAAATCAGTGAATACTGGAAGACCCCCCCCCCCTAAATTTTGAAACGAAATGTTAAAATATCATCAAAAAATCAAAACTTTCAATAAACTTATGCAAATAATTATTTCTTATGTAATTTTTCAGAAGAAAAGGATTGACACCAACTTTAGAATGCTAGCATGAATTGTTCTCGAGATATTGCAAATTTTTCAAATGAATTTATCAAAAAATCACATAAAATTAAAACTAAAGTAATAACTATTGTGAAATATTTTCACTTTTCGTATGTAATATTATGCGATAAGTTTGTTGTCATTCTCTTGAATCTAGCTGGTTCCATTCATGAAAGATGATACTTTGGTTAATAGTTTTGTATACGGACAACATTAGCCGTTTATCTACTATAAGTATAACCTATTTCTTCGTTCTTAACGCCTGGGGAAATTTTGATAGAATATCGCCAACTTGGCGAGTTTCTAAATTTTGGCCAAATTAACAAAAATGTCGCCAAATTGATAAAAATAACGCTAAATCAAAGAAATTGACGACTAATTGATGAACATTCACAGTCGTGGAAAGAATATAAGAATAATCTATGTAACGTCTGGCCGTCTGAGGAAATTTTGGCGGCATATCACCAACTTGGCGAGTTTATAAATTTTGGCCAAATTAACAAAAATGTCGCCAAATTGATAAAAATAACGCTAAATCAAAGAAATTGACGACTAATTGATGAACATTCAATGTCGTGGAAAGAATATAAGAATAATCTATGTAACGTCTGGCCGTCTGTAACGTCTGAGGAAATTTTGGCGGCATATCACCAACTTGGCGAGTTTTTAAAATGTCGCCAAATTGATAAAAACATCTTCAATCTGATAAAAATGTTTTCAAATCGGTAAAAATGACGTTGAATAGGAGGCAACGTTAAACAAATTTTTAATTCCGTCATATGATGATTATATACCTTCGAGTATATAAGAAATACGCTTCTTTCCGTTTGTTTGTAACACTTAACGATGCATATGTCGAATTTATCTAATAATGCGGAGAAATATCGTCAACTAGGCGATATTTAGACCCAGATTGACGAAAATATCGCCAAAATTGCAAAAATGACGTCAAGTTAATGAAAATGACACTTAATTGATGAATTTATTATTAAATAAATCTTTTTAATAATAATAAATGAGCCATATAAATAAATCCATTTAAGCATGATTATGTCAAATTTTGTTCTATGTTGCCATGTTACAAAAATTAGCGAACTTAGCGAATAATGCAGAGAAATATCATCAACTAAGTGATATTTAGACCTAGATAGACGAAAATATCGCCAAAATTGCAGAAATGACGTCAAGTTAATGAAAATGACACTTAAGTGATTTTATTATTAATAAATAAATCGTTTTAATTAATAATAAATGAGCCATATAAATAAATCCTTTTAAACATGATTATGTCAAATTTTGTTCTATGTTGCCATATGTTACAAAAATTTAAAATTTCGAATAAATTTTGAATAAATTCGAATAAGAATTTTGAATAATTTGCGAATAAATTTCAAATGAGTTTTCGCTCGAATTTAAAAAAAAAAAATTCTATCTAGTCCTAAATTTTTTCATTAGCAAAGCCGGATATAAAGTTTCATGGCAATCCATTGATATTTGCGGCCGCTATAGTGTACACAAAAAATCGATCACTGACAGATGGATATCACTACAAAAACAGTTAAAGCGTGTTCAGGAGGTCTCAAAATATAAATTGGCATCAAAATTTCGAATTCGAAAATTTTTGGGAAAACAATACTTTATAGTAAATTACACAGCATTAGAAAGTAAAAGTTGAGGTGAGGGGGGGGGGGGCGGACGGCAAATCATATATTTTGCTTCCCATTTTTCAGAGCTTCAATGGGTTCCTTGCAGGGATGATGGCCCCACCCTCTTGGGAACGCCACTGCTTCTAATTCTAATGGCACCCAGTAAGACTCCAACAATTTATTTTTTTTCCACATCTCCAAATCAGCGATGAAGACTCAGCCGGCAAGCGTTTTAGGGGTTGCCAGAGCGAGAGCACGGAAGCGAGACAAGATAGATATAGTTTAGAAGGTGGAATGCAAGGCGCATCCTACGTCGTGAACATTTTAAAGAGTTAACCAGTGAATTATATGTTAAAGTGTTTGTTATGTTATGTGCTTTCGTCTAAATAAATGTGTTTTGTGTGAAGTGCGGATGTTTTAATTACAGTTGGCCTTTTGTCGAGTGCTTCTATTCAAGTGTATTGAAATGGAAATTTGCGATGTTAGTGTTCTAAAAAGAAATGGCGCACTAAAGAATATCGGAAGTTTACTGGCGTAGTCGCGTCAGGATAGGTTTATTACGGATGTAATAATCGTTCCTGAAATGAAAAACAATTTGTATGTTTTTGGTGAATAGATGAAGATACGCACGGTATCGAGTAATTAATGCATCAGCATTATAATACGAGTGGATACGATATTGATTTTTGAAAAATTATGTTGTTATAATATCATAACATATGATGATTACAATTTTCATTTCTATTGTACGAGGAAGATACGTCCGGTATCAATTAATTAATGCACCGGCATTATAATACGAGTGGATACGATATTGATTTTTGAAAAGTTACGTTGTTATAATATCATGACATATGATGATTACAATTTTCATTTCTATTGTACGATGAAGATACATCCGGTATCAATTAACTAATGCACCAGCATTATAGTACGAGTGGATATGATATGTCAATTTTGAGTGTATTTGTTACAGAAAATTAGTACGTCAGTGATATTGAATACGCCAGTGTTCATGATAAAGTGGTTTTCTGTTAATACTGTTATCTGATAATTGAATACGCCAGTGTTCATGATAAAATAGTTTTCTGGTAATACCGTTTCTTTTAGTAAATTTAAACAATTTAGAGATAAATCAGTTAACTTCCCTCGTGATCAAGTATGGCATTTCTTGCGAAAGGTAGAAAAGAGGATTTGATGTGTTTGGCGGAAGAATTAGGGATAATTACTAAACCTGAATTCAAAATTTTGGATTTGCGTAGAGAAATTCTTGGAAGTGAAGACTACGACGAAGAATTTACGAAAGAACTCCTCTTTACTATTATTAAAGAAAGAAAAGATCAAATAGAAAAGGAAGAAAAAGAAAGAAAAGATCAAATAGAAAAGGAAGGAAAAGATCAAATAGAAAAGGAAGAAAATCGAAAGAAAAGACAAAATAGAATTTGAGTTAGAAAAACTCAGAATCGAAAGGGGTATTACTCAGGATTCTACACGAGCGCTTATACCCTGCAAAGTCACTCCCGCCATAATATCACGTGATACATACGTCAGGCGCGAATTTCAGCAGACTCAGCTCTTCCGACTGATTGTTTCTTTCTTCTTTTTGACTTTTTGTGTGACGTCCGTAGATATGTGGCCGCGGTGAATGAATAGAGTTCTTTGTTTTCTTCATGAGGAAATGTACAGTGCAATTAGTTAATGCGTGATTTTGATATTGAGAATACAAACACACACATATATATATATATAGCCATATATATATATATATATATATATATATATATATATATATGTCAGAAATATTTATAACGTCAAATATTAATGTAAAAATTATTTATAATATATATATTGTCAAAAATATATATATCATAAATATATATGTCAAAAATATTGTACGATCAAAAACATAGTGTGGTAATTGCAGAAGGGAATCGACCTTGATTGAAAGAAGTAGGATTAAAGAATGCTAAAAATACTTTTTCCTGCGGTGGTCAAACTAAAGTAGGAAACGTAAAAAATTGACTAGCTTGATGTTTACATTTGTGACCTTTAAACTTCCAAGGGAGGGTACATGCCCCCTTGCGCTCCCCTATGGACGCCCATGGCAAAGCGCAAATAGAATTTTTCTAGGGGTGCAAACTATATGATTATACCTACAATATCTACTAGCTTGAAGACTACATTTGCAACCTTAAACGTCCACAGTAAGGCAAGTTTTGCCTTTCATTTCCTTATGGGCGCCCATGGCAAGGACACCCCCAGAATTAATTCCATCGGTGACAAATTCAAGGATGAAGCGGTTCATATCGACTTGCTTGTAATCTACATTTGTAACCTTAAACGTACACAGTATGGCAAATTTTATCTTGCATTCCCTTATGGCGCCCATGGCAAGGACACCCATAGAACTAATTCCATCGGCGACAAACTCAAGGATGAGGTGTTCCACATCGACTAAATTGAGACTTGCATGTCTAACCTTGAACGTTTATAGGACAGCAAGTGTCATCTTTTCCTTCTACTATGGGCGCCCATGTAACATTTTCCAATAGGGCAATATCAAGGATGAGGAGTTTAATATCTACTAGCTTGAAGACTGCATTTGCAACCTTAAACATCCACAATAAGGCAAGTTTTGCCTTTCATTTCCTTATGGGCGCCCATGGCAAGGACACCCGTAGAATTAATTCCATCGGTGACAAATTCAAGGATGAGGCGGTTCATATCGACTTGCTTGTAATCTACATTTGTAACCTTAAACGTACACAGTAGGGCAAGTTTCACATTGCGTTTCCTTATGGGCGCCCATGGCAAGGACACCCATAGAACTTATTCTATCAGCGACAAACTCAAGGATGAGGCGTTTCACATCGACTAAATTGAGACTTGCATGTCTACCCTTGAACGTCTATGGGACGGCAAGTGTCATCCTTTCCTTTCACTATGGGCGCCCATGTGACATTTTCCAGGAGGGAACTCAAGGACGACGCATTCAATATCGACTATCTGGTAACCTACATTTGTAACCTTGAATATCCTGTTGGGATTAAGTGCTCCCTTGCCGTGCTCTATGGGCTCCCTGCTTATACTATTGCCCTCAGGACAGAACCTAATGGAGCCGAAGTTTCGATTTCCTCAGGGACGGCAAACAGTCTTTCCAGACCCTCCAAATGTCTCTGTGACATATTGAAACATTGCACACTTGCCATGGGCGCCCATAGGGGATGTTAAAAGTCACGAATATCGAACTAATGAATACTGTAAGTCTCGTCCTTGAGATTGTCCCCGCTGAAAAAAGTTCTATTGACGTCCTTGCCATGGGCGTCCATAGACGTAAGGGAGCATCCATACGTAAGGGAGACGTAAGGGGGCATCCATAGACGTAAGGGAACGTAAGGGAGCACTTGTCTTCCCGTAAGCATTCAAGGTCACAAATGTAGGTGTCAAACTAGTAGATATTGTACGTCTCAACTTTGAGTACGCTCTTTTTAGAAAAAGCGCTATGGACACTGTGCCGATTATTAATTTTGTTGATTAAAATTAATATTGTCAAAAAATGCATTTTACATTAAATTAATTATTTATTAGTATATTAATTATACATGTAATCTGTTCTAAAACTTACTGCTGTGTACATTGCGTTGGTGGCCGCAAAACCCACCTATTTCTGTGCTTAACGGGATACTAAGTTAACAAACTAAAAATTAAGGTTAATAGTAAAGGAACAAACATTTATTTATCACATACTCAATTTACACTCTTTAGTTTTACAAATTAAATAAATATCACAATAGTGGAATACATCTCAATGGTAGTTCGGGGGGTGTAATGCCAGATGAATTGATATTTGGTTGGAGCACATGGTGGGATGCCTTAATTAGCTTTTCCTTAAAAACACAAATTTAGACAAAGAGGTTATCCTCATATAGTTTAATTGTACGGTACCTGATCTTCTTTCATATAACTTGGGTAACACCGATGCTTTGTCACACTTTACACTTGCAATACCAGATGAACATGAGCTCTCCTTCGAATTCCTATATCAGAGACGCACACACAACTCTTAACTCTGCTACCGTCGCTTCTTCTTGACTAGTCTAACTCCAACAGCCTGCCTTGACCAATTCTGACTCCCACTTCGAGCAACTCGCACTTATATCCCTTTTTCGGTCGGCGGTCCACGTGCTGAAATGTAGAGCTGAGAGCTAATCCGTAGACATGGCGTCGCCGTCTCGGTTGCCGCCAAACGGCTTAGTGTGGTATGTAAACATGGGCGTGGTATGTAAGATATGGGGCCACCTGTATATTATCGCCCATCTGCTTAGCGTGGGGATAATCCGCCCGCATTCCTGGTTCCATTATTTTTTAATCCTTCCAAATATTTATTACTTTACATTTCTGGCATTACATTCTCACCCCCCCCGCGAAAAAAAAGTCCAAAAGTTACTCTCCCACAGTTTCACCCCAGTGGTAAGAAATTAAGTTCACAATGGTTCCTCGTAAACACATAAGTTCATCCATCGTGAGAAAGGCTGAGTTCCACTTTTTAGCCTCGTACAACTCATAGCTTTGATAGTTCTTTGTAGTTTCTTGATAGTTCCCTGTCAAGTTAGTCCATTATTCATAATTGACATAATGTACCATAAATTACATGAGGATTACCAACATTCACATTATTATTAAATTGTAAATTTTGATATATATTATTTGCAATGCATAATTTTCATTTCTCCTTTTACATAATTATTTACATACGACATATCATTACATAACAGCATTCATTACTTTATTATTATTATACATTTTCTTGTTATCATTTCATTTTGTAACATATTGTAGTAGTGCAACTATCAACTTCCGATTCTTGGTTATGGTTGAATTCCATACCACCATATTATTTATAAATTACTTTGTTATTTCACTTTTTTTTTTTTTTTTTTTTTTGAACTTGCCATATATGTAATGTCAGAAATACATAACATACTTTTTGAAATATACTTATATCCACAATTTAAAACATATACATATACACTCAATTATCACTTTCTATTTATGACATTAATTGCAAACTTTTTACATATTTTTCATATTCTTTGTTTTATGAAATTACTATTTACAACAATTCGAGGGCGAAAATTATACCCTCTGGCATTATAACAAACCTCATCATCATTTCTATTATTTTCACAGTTTAATTGCTTTTCTTTAGTGACCTTCCCTTCCTTAATTTGACTTTGATCATTATTTCTAATCACTTTCTCATTTTGATTTTTTTCTTTGTCCTGTGTGTGTGTGTGGTTTGATTCGCTTTCGTCACTATCTTTCAAATATTGTTTTCGCTCCGCTGCCATGTATAGTTTATTTATGTGCACTTTATAAGTTTTATTTTCATCACTTTTAAGACATATTATAACATTATTATTTCGGACTAATTTCGTAATTCTAAATGGTCCATCATATCGATCCTCTAATACCCTTGGTTTTAGGAACTTTTTTAGGTACACTGTCGCTCCTATAAATATATCGTTTTTTCTCACTATTTTATATTTCTTTATTTGTTTGTCATTTATCAGCTTTTGTTGTTCCGATGCGTCTTTCACGACTTTATCTATATTTTTTAAATGCTGTGCCACATAATTTTTATAATTATTTACATCACTATACATTATATCTATTTCTTCCTTACTTGGTATGTTTGTTTGTTTAATATTTTCAAATGGCAATGATAAATCTCTAAGATAGAACAGGAATGAAGGCTCAAATCCTGTATTACTGTTAATAGTGTTATTCACATAAAACTTAAACCATTTTAAAGATTCATCCCATTCAAACGTAGTCTTTGACAAACACATTATACATTGTTTCATGTCTCTGTGTATTCTTTCACAACGACCTAAAGAACTTGGGAAATAAACCGAACTGTATCGCCTTTCAATATTTAATGCATTTGTAAAATCTATGTATTCTTTACTTTTAAAAATTTGAGCATTATCGCTTTGAATAATAATTGGAACTCCATAAGTTGTCACGAAGTTTGTTAGCTTATTCACTATTGTTTTAGCAGTAATGTCTCTGACTGCATAGGCCTCAAAGTATCGTGAAAACATGTCTACAATTGTAATTACAAAATTATTTCCTCCATTACTGCGCGGTAGTTTTCCTACGCAATCCAGTTGTAAATATATTCCTGGTTTTAATATTTCTGGCATAGCCTGAAGTCTGGCTGGTGGTATATTTTTGTGTTTTACTAATAAGCATTGATTACAAGACTTACAAAAATTTTCCACGTCTTGGAAAGCCCCTATCCAAAAATATTTTCTTGAAAGTAATTGGTATGTCTTTTTTACTCCGAAATGAGGGAAATGTGCTATCTCTATTATCTTTCCCTTTAGCGAGTGCGGTATTACAATCTTATTCTCATTTATTTTCCTATACGTTTGTCTTTTATTTTCCTTCTTTACCATTAACAGTTTATTTTGGCTATCAATATAGTATACCTTGTTATTGTGATATCGGTTTCTTCCTTTTTGTAATTCCTCTCTAATTTTACTTAATTTTTCATCTACCATTTGTTGCTCTAATATTTTCTCCACATTTATCTCATCATTTTTAATTAAAGTATTTACATATTTGATTTGGTTATCATTGTCAAATACATATCTCGAGCAATAATCACTTGCGTTATTTTCACCTTTTTGATATTTGAATTTAAAATCATACTGACTTATGTCAATTAGCCACCTCGATATGATATTTGGCATTTTATCTAATTTTATGTGGTACATAAGGGATTTTGCGTCACTCAGCAAGGTGAAACTCCTTCCGAACAGATATTCTCTGAAGTGTTGTAAGGATGCGTGTATAGCTAGCAATTCTAGCTTTATTGCAGGATAACGCTTCTCTGCCGGGTTCACAGGTCTTGAATAAAATTCGATAACATGATCGACTCCATTTACCCTTTGCATCAAAATACTACTAATTCCCTTACCTGAGCCATCCGTAGTTAAGACAAACGGGTTTACTTCATCAGGCTGTCTTACAACTGGTTCTTTAAAAATTGCATTTTTTAATTTTTCAAAAGCTTTTCTACATTCATTATTCCACTCGAACCTAACATTCTTTTTTGTCAAATTTACCAACGGTTCTGCAATTTGTGCATAATTTTTTATCAGACCTCTAAAATAGTTTGTTGTCCCAAGAAAGCTTTTTACTTGTTTAACCGTTTGGGGTTGTTTGAAATTTTGCACTTTTGCACAGTTTTTTATTGATGGGCTTATACCATTCGCATTTACTTTATATCCTAAAAATTCAATTTGCGATTTGCATATCTGTAACTTCGCCGGGTCGAGTGTTAAATTATTTTCTTTCAATCTTTGGAAAACAATTTTGATTTTCTCTAACATTTCGTCGTTATTTTGTGCGCATATGATTAAGTCATCTAAGTAAAAGTATATTTTTAACTCTGATAGATCTCCTAACACTTTGTTCATTAAAAGTTGAAAATATGCTCCTGAGTTTTTAAGACCAAACGGAATTCTTTTAGGATTAAAATTTCCCATAAAAGTTGTGAACGTTAAGGCCTTTCTATCTTGTTTTCTTAGTTCGATCTGAAAAAACGCCGCCTTCAAATCCATAACTGTATAAATTTTACTACCAGCGATATTTTGTAATATATCCTTCACCTTTGGTAAGTTTATTGGCAAAAGTGGTAAATACGCGTTTATGGCCCTATAATCAATAGCAAGTCTATATTTAGGTTCTTCATTTGGTTTACTTGGTTTCTTTACAAGAATAATGGGACTAGCGTACGTGCTTTGTGAACTTTCAATAATGTCATTTTCCAATAATTCCCTAATTTCTTTTTGCGCAATTTCTCGTACTGCTCTCGGAATTGGGTATGGTCGACTCTGAATAGGATAATTGTGCATAAGTTCGATTTTCGGTACTATTGCTGATGTTTTACCTAGGGTAGCATATGACTTTGAAAAAACCTCTGTATTGGTCATCATTAATGCAATAACTTTATTTCTATCTTCCTTATTTAAGTGCTGTACTTGAAAATCGTCTGGAGATATTTCTTTCTTTCTTAATTCCCGAATTTGTTGATAATCTGTTTTATTTAAATTTTGAATATTATTAATTTCCAACGTGGGTTTACTGCTTTTATTTTTTGTATCAACAATTTCGATTTGTTCTGTTATTATACCCACGTTCATATTTTTATTAAGTGTAATTTGGCAATTTTTTTCATTGTATAACAACATTCTAATCTTATTTTTATTTTCTATACTTTGGATCGCTTCCTCCGTGATTAATGTTCTTGCCATTTTTATTGGAGAAAATAAAACATCCTGTCCCTCATTTAATTCCTGTGACAAAATCAATTGGACTATTTCTGACTCCCCTGGCTTTAATGTTATTTTTCTTTTCAATTTAGCGAAAATCTGCTTTTCCTCTTTCTTTTTAACATTCTTATTCTTATTACTTTCATTAGAACTTGGTAACCATTTTTCATCATTTACATTATCGCGAGTGCTACAATTTTGCATATTAGCGTTTTTTCTATCGTTATCGCTTTCATTATCCTCGCTTATTCTACCTTCATTCTCATTATTGAATTCATTACAACAATTATTTATTTCCTCATATTCGTCGTCATCATTATCATCGCTTATTCTATCTTCATTCTCATTATTGGATTCATTATAACAACTATTTATTTCCTCATATTCGTCGTCATCAGTATTATAATTTTCATAATTACTATTATATCTATTTTCATCGCGAATTTCCTGGCTTTGTGGTTTTTGTTTTGAATTCTGTATTGGGTTTGTATTTTCACTTTTATACAATTTAATCGCAGTATTCCCAAATTGTACTTCGTTATCTTTTGTATTTAAAATTGCTTTATGTGAGGATAAAAAGTCGTAGCCTAAAAGCATTTTATATTGCCCCTGAAAGTTCTGTTTTGTCACGAAAAAATAATTTTTGCATGCCTTTTCCCCAATTCTAAATGAAAATTGAATGCAATTTAAAAATTCTATATTTTCTTTAGTAAACGTCTGAAGTATTACTCTTCTGGTTATGTATTTTATTTTTACATTTCTATTCTGTTTTAGTTTTTGAAATGTTTCCAAATCTATAATACTAACTTGAGCCCCACTATCAATTACACTTATTATTTTTATTCCTTTGCAATCTATTTCTACCATCGGTAATTGTGGGCTAGATACGTTTTCACATTCGCTTGAAAGGATACTTTTGGTATCATATTTTGCTTTATCATTATTTTCATAATATTGTCCTCTCTCCAAATTTGTATAGTTTTGCCAGTCATCTCCATTTTTGTTATTTCTATATGTTTGTGAACCGAATTTATTTATTTCTCTGGAATTTGTACGATTCGTTCCTTGGTCCCAAATTCCAGCTCTTAGTTTAAATTACTATTATTATTGTTTCTCTCATATGTGTTTGATCTTATATTTCTTCCGTTGCGCCCCCTAAAATTTCCTCTTATACTTTGCCTCTCTCTATTTTCTACGTTGGTTTCTAATTGATCGTAATAATTTCTTTGATCATTATTATTTCCTTGATATTCCCTATTATTTCTATTATATCCTCCTCGTTCAAAATTTCTGCGATTTTCGTTTCTGTTTCCTCTGATATAATTTGTTTGCTCCAACCCATATTGCTGATAATTCATTCGTTTGGGATTCCTTGCAAATGCAGTATTACACTCATTGTACCAGCAATCTGAGAAATAATGTCCATTTTTTCCGCACCCTATGCAAAAAACAGCTCGTTCCATGGATTGATTTGGTATATTTTGCAATTTTAATTTATTAATTTCTAAAGTCAAATCTTGAACCTGTGTTGTAAGTAACATTTCTTTCAGTTCGTTATGTGATTCTTCTGGAGTCCTATCATTAAGAATTATTTCAAACAGTTCGGCATCTTTTATGGCATCTTCAAACCGCTGCGGATCTTTTTTCTTCACTTCAATTGCCAAATCAGGGCGTAATGCGCTAATGAATTTTCCCAACATTATTTTATTGGTTATTTTCTCTACCTCTCCATCTGTTGTATCCTTAAGGTTCAAAAATTTACGCGCTGCGTTTTTTATTTTTAGCACAAGCTCGTCCACTGACATATCAGGCGTTTGTTTTATTTTATTGAAAGCGTCCTGTTCTTGCGTTATCGTTATTCTGTTTGAAAATTTATTTATTAGTAATATTTTTATTTTATCAAACTCCTTTTCGTTTTGTAATTCAGGGTTTTGAATTAAAAACTGCATAGCCTTATCTTTTAATCTGGTTTTAATGATAGCCACTTTATGCTCTTCCTTCCAACTTGCTAACTCCGCTAATTCATCAAATTGTTTTATAAAGAAATTTATATCTTCCTCCTTACTCCCACTAAATAATGGCAGGATCTGCATTACTGGAATATCCATATTTTTATTATTTCTATCCAATTTACTATAATTTTTATTTGATATTTTTGAATCTTCTTTCAAACTTGAACTCCTTGTTATAATTGAACTTTTCACCACTTTTTTAACTGGTCCCATTCCTATATCCCATTTTTCTAATTATACCTTTGATCTCATTTAAAAGAACCATTTTTTCCATTTCATTGATAAAACTTTACATAATCATACATATAACATAAAGAGAAATGAGAATTGTGCACAATATTTTCACAATCATCTATGTCGCCACCAGTTGTCCAACCTTATCAATATTTATTTTTTATTATTATTATTCCTTTTATTTTTATTAATTTCATAAATCCTTATTTTATTCCCGTTACTGCTAAAGTCACGAGCACCAAATGTGCCGATTATTAATTTTGTTGATTAAAATTAATATTGTCAAAAAATGCATTTTACATTAAATTAATTATTTATTAGTATATTAATTATACATGTAATCTGTTCTAAAACTTACTGCTGTGTACATTGCGTTGGTGGCCGCAAAACCCACCTATTTCTGTGCTTAACGGGATACTAAGTTAACAAACTAAAAATTAAGGTTAATAGTAAAGGAACAAACATTTATTTATCACATACTCAATTTACACTCTTTAGTTTTACAAATTAAATAAATATCACAATAGTGGAATACATCTCAATGGTAGTTCGGGGGGTGTAATGCCAGATGAATTGATATTTGGTTGGAGCACATGGTGGGATGCCTTAATTAGCTTTTCCTTAAAAACACAAATTTAGACAAAGAGGTTATCCTCATATAGTTTAATTGTACGGTACCTGATCTTCTTTCATATAACTTGGGTAACACCGATGCTTTGTCACACTTTACACTTGCAATACCAGATGAACATGAGCTCTCCTTCGAATTCCTATATCAGAGACGCACACACAACTCTTAACTCTGCTACCGTCGCTTCTTCTTGACTAGTCTAACTCCAACAGCCTGCCTTGACCAATTCTGACTCCCACTTCGAGCAACTCGCACTTATATCCCTTTTTCGGTCGGCGGTCCACGTGCTGAAATGTAGAGCTGAGAGCTAATCCGTAGACATGGCGTCGCCGTCTCGGTTGCCGCCAAACGGCTTAGTGTGGTATGTAAACATGGGCGTGGTATGTAAGATATGGGGCCACCTGTATATTATCGCCCATCTGCTTAGCGTGGGGATAATCCGCCCGCATTCCTGGTTCCATTATTTTTTAATCCTTCCAAATATTTATTACTTTACATTTCTGGCATTACAGACACCCTCGCCATGGGAGCCCATAAAAATTTTGAAAGCCACAAACGTAGGTATCAAGCTATTCGATATTGTACGTCTTGTCCTTGAGTTTGCCCCAGCTTTAACAAGTTCTGTGGTCACATTTGCCATGGGCGCCCATAGGGGAGAGCAAGGGGGCGCTTGCCCTCCCTTGGACGTTCAAGGTCCCAAAGTAAGTATCAAGCTAGTCGATATTATAAGTCTCATATTTGAGTTTGAGTTTTCCCCTTTAAAAAAATTCTATGTGTGCCCTTGCCATGGGCGCCCATAGAGGAGCGGAAGGGGCACTTGTTCTCCCGTAGACGGTCAAGGTCGCAAATGTAGATATCAATCTAGTACATAATTATGTCTCATTCTTGAGTTTGGCCATCCCGGGAAAAAGTTTTATGTTCGCCCTTGAATCCTACTCTTTCGAAACAAGGTTGACCCCTTTCTGCAGTTACAACACTATATTTTGATCGCACGATATTTTTGACACACACACACACCCTCTCTCTTATTCGTGCTCTAATCACATTAATTATAAAATGTTATACCTAATTCTGATGGGTTTTTTTTCAGAATGCATCTATATATAGAATTTCATGGCTATACGTACTCTCTCTCTTTTGTAAAATCTCTAATTTTGAATAATCTGTGTTTTAATCACATTGATTTCAAAATATTCTACCATTCTGTAGGAAATTAGAAACAGTTAATTAAAACACGAATAATTTGAAATTAGATATTTTAAGAGAGAGAGTACGTACAGCCATGAAATTCTATATGCATATGCATTCTGTAAAAAAATGGAATTAGGTAGAACATTTTGTAATTGACGTGATTAGAACTCGGATGAGAGAAATAATGTCAAAATATAGTGTTGTAATTGCAGGAGGGGGTCCACCGTGTTCAAAAGGAGTGGGATTCAAGGGCGTTCATAAAACTTTTCCTGGAATGTCCAAATTCAAGGATGAGAGGTAAATATATCTAGTATCTTGATACCTACATTTGAGACCTTGAACGTCCACGGGAGGACAAGTGCTCCTCGCGCTCCCCTATGGGCGCCCATGGCAAGAGCGCCTATAGAACTTTTTCAGGGAGCAAACTGAAGGATGAGACGCACAATATCGACTAGCTTGATACCTACCTTTGAACATCCACGGGATGGTAAGTTTCCCCTCACGCTCTCCTATGGGCGCCCATAGGGGACAATAACATTTATCAATATTTATACAATAATATTAACAATACTCGAATATAGATATCAATACTGTATGTCAATATAATCAATACTGTACTTCACATCCTTATGTTTATCCCGCTGGTAAAAGTTCTATTGGCGCTCTCACCATGGGCGCCCGTAGGGGAGCGCAAGGGGTCACTTGCCCTACTGTGAACGTTCAAGGTCACAAATGTAGGTAGCAAATTAGTAGGCATTTTACTACTTATCTTTCAGTATACCCTCCTTGAAAAATTTCTATTGACGCCTTTGCCATGGGCGCCCATACGAGATCTGATAATAAGGTGTTGCCCACAAGGTGTCAAACTAATCGATATTGTCGCCCTTGAATGTGCCCCCGCTGGAATAAGTTCTATAAACGCGCTTGGTATGGGCGCCCATAGGGGGTCTTGAGGGGGAACTTGCTATCCCGTCGACGTTTAAGTTCACAGATGTAGATATCAAGCAAGGCGATGTATGTCTCACCCTTCAGTTTTCCGCCTGTAAAAGTTATATGGGTGCTCTTGCTATGGGCGCCCATAGCAAAGGAGGCCATAGAACTTAGTAGTGTGTGAATGAGAGAGCTGGACCACAGCCATAAACCCCCCATTAAAACCACACCCACTTTTAGAATGTAATGGCTCTATATCACCCATAAAACCACACCCACTTTTAGAATGTAATGGCTCTATATCACCCATAAAATTTCCACCCACTTTTAAAAACAATGGTGCGAAACCCACCCATAAAATTTCCATGAGAGAGCTGGACCACAGCCATAAACCCCCCATTAAAACCACACCCACTTTTAGAACGTAATGGTCCTATTTCACACCATTAAAATTTCCACCCACTTTTAAAAACAATGGCTCGTAAACCCCCCATTAAAACCACACCCACTTTTAGAATGGAATGGCTCTATATCACCCATAAAAAAACCCACCCACTTTTAAAAACAATGGTGTGAAACCTCCCATTAAAACCACACCCACTTTTAGAACGTAATGGTCCTATTTCACACCATTAAAATTTCCACCCACTTTTAAAAACAATGGCTCGTAAAACCCCCATAAAAACCGGACCCACTTTTAGAACGTAATGGCCCAATATCACCCACACAAATTCGACTAGACAATGGCTCTCAGACCTCCATTGAATCCCACCCACTTTTAGAAATGTAATGGCTGTATTTTACCATTAAAATTACCACCCACTCTTAAAAATAATGGCTCACAAAACCCCATAAAACCCGAACCCACTTTTAGAATACAAAGGTTATTTCTTATCCATAAAAATCTACAACCCCTTTTAAAACGATGGTATCGAAACCCCATAAAAACCGAACCCACTTTCTAAAGTAATGGACCTATTTTATCTATCGGAGCGAGCAAGCGAAAAGTCGTTGGGAGCGAAGGTACCCCCTTCGGCGCCGCGGACGGCCACCCCCTAAGCATTGCACCGACATGGGTTCGTTGTTTTGCAACCATCATCTGCCAAAAGTATGCATACATTCCGAGCAAGCGAAAAGTCGTTGGGAGGGAAGGGTACCCCCTTCGGCGAGCACCCCCTTTTAGAATCTGCGAAAAGTTAGACTCTTATATGGAGGAGGAGGACGGTTCCAATCAGCACTTTAGATGTGATATAGACACTATAAAAGAGGCATTCAGAACAGAAGAATGTGTCCTTCGAACTGAGGACCATTAATTATCTTTTAATAGTTCGAAAACTGTTAAAAAATTATGATCGCCTACTCCTTTATTGCATAGTGACCGTGAGCCAAGGTATGGATACCATCTACCAATATATGGCGCTTGTCATCTTTTCCTGATAGGGCAATCTTATTGACTTGTATGGAATGAATCTCATGCTTTGTGCTCCTGATGAGATTCATGGTTCTATGCTGTACTTCTTGCTTGAATAGGCAGTTCTTGTAGTCCTCGAAGGATATCCTGTTTTTCACGACACATTTCTTTACTCCTTTCGACTTTTTCACCAGGTCAACCTCAGTTTTACAGGCATACATCTTAGATCTTAAGCCAACGAACTCTTCTAAGATCTTCCCTGCATTTTCATCCTTCATCTTCCCCAAGACCTTTTTATTTACTCGAGGCATACCATACCTATTGTTTTCTGGATAATCTGATGTATCAAAGTAGTCAATCAATCCTTTCATATCCTCATAAAAGTCCTCGGTCTGTATGTCATAGATGTAACTGTCAGTGTCCATGTACAATAGCTTGATATCGTCCCCGTATTTAGGCTTCATAAGATTATAATGGAAGTCATACATCAGATGCTTCGATAGATCTAATATACTTATGCCGACGTATATTGGCTTATTAAAAATCACTTTCGTCTTGTTCATATGCACGGCGGCTAATCTTTCGTCAAAAATGGTCCTTCCCTTGAAGTTGGGCTTAGCAACTAGCTTCTCCGCTTTCTGGGGATCGCATACTAGCCTAATATCGAGTCGCTTCCTGATATTTTCCATCGTCTTGCCAAAGACCGAGTTGTTCATAAGTTTGTAGAAGTCTTTCTCAAAGTCGTTGGTTGCCTTGGTCCTCATATCAGTGTTCAGGTCTATGTACCTCTTCAACCAGGGAGACTGCTGAAACTCCAACACTTTGTGCACCTTTTTGAGCTTCACCCCCAACTGCAACAGCTGCTTCAAAACCCTGTAATGAACCACATAATGCTCTTTGTCATAGAGGGTCGTCAGTAGTTTTGGCTGTTTTGAGCCATCGGGCATCCTGCTCTCAGGTGCTAGAGGTATGTCTGAATGGAGGTTGTGCAGATGGGTCGGGTACTGTAGGTCGCAATCTACGATGTATCCTTTGTCTGAGTCATCCTCCACTTGGGTCACATCTGACACAGTGCTCCACTTGAAGCCACCATGCGGTAGGTATTGACTCATGGCCCATCCGTAAAGGTTGTTGGCGTCAAGGTACATCAGGTAGTTAGACTTCTTGTTCTCGTCATAGTCCCTCATGTACTTGTTGTTCGCCCTCCCATATCGGTTACAGCACTGAGAGATGCCTCCTCTGGTCCCCTTTTCTAGCATGAGTATCATGTCATAGTCTGTCAACAGCTCTAGCTCAACCTCTGTGGTTTTGAGCATGGCGTCCCACGAGAGTCCGGGCGCAGTGAAGTACCATGCAGGATCCAACTTATAGGTCTTTAGACAGACATCTCTAAAGTGTTCCATGATGTCGGCTAGGATGAGTACATCAGTCTTCACATACAAATCGGAATATTCACCCAATGTCTTAATGTTGAAGGCCTTCCATACCCTTTTAGCGTGCTCGTAGTCCTCATCCTTTATGTGTGACTCATTCAATTGGTTGTAAAAGTCTTCTTTTGGGGGCAGCTTGGTTTCTTCGCATTTGTCCCACGAGTCCATGTAATCGTATGGATAGACGCCTTTTCGGGTGACGAGGTCCAGTTTGTCCTTGGGGAAGTACTTGGCTGTCTCCCTGAACTCCTTTACGTTCTTCGCAAGACTGTCGAGGCTAGCGGCCATGAGCTTTAATGAGTCGACAAACCTCAACTTTATACCAGGTACCTTTACTTTCTTCCCATCGCCTACTTCTACAGTTTTTGCCCCGACCTCCTTACTGAAGGAAATGTACCTCTCCTCGTTGTTCGGGATGACGTCGATATCACCTTGGTCTCTACCGAGCTCCTTTATGAAGAGATGGGCGTCGTAGCCAGATAAGTTGTGGATAAACACTGGAATGAACGAAGGCTCTTGGTACTTTAGGTTGCAAAGGTTGTGAGCAGGTCCTCTGTAGTTCGATTCACATTTCGCCGGATTGAGAAGATGGTCATGATCTCTAACTTTTCGGAAGTCAGGTTCATCCTTGGGCGAATAGGGTGAAGGTTTCTTCCTGATATCTTCGTCACAGATGTGGCAAACATGGGTCCTTTGGAAATGCTCTTCATCTTCGGTGGTCATTTTGATGGGTTGCTTCTTATCATAAATGTTCTTTATCGCTAGCGCCTCAGTCTTCACTGTATCAAAGAACAGCTTGGTGGCATTGGGTCCTCTGTATGTGATTGGTGCCTTATAGTCTGCATGTTTATATTTGATGTAGACAGTGAAGCTCATAGGTTCATGCTTTTGATATTTATGTAAGAATGAGCTGTCTTTTGTAGGGCAGCAGGTGTTTATCTTGTTTGTCAAGCACTCGAAGTCTCCATACATCACAAAGGGTAATCGTAAAGACCTTTGATAGTTTTTGAACCGCAGAGATTCGTTCTCCTCGGGCATTACAATCTTTACTGGTGTATTCTTCCTACAATCCGTTTCATGAGCTTGGAGGTCCTCTTCGGAGTAATAATACAGCAGGCATCTCTCACAGGTGAATATCTTTCCGTTGTGTTTAGTCACTTGTCCGCTTATCAATTTGGAGAGGTCTTTTATCCAACAGTAATGACTGTGTCCTTCCTTATTCTTTATGTACAGCAAATTGATGTGTTTGTCTTCCTTATTTTTAGTGATTCTCAATGGGTAAATATAATTACCTTCGTATGAATATATGTTCACCGATATCTTATTCAACTTTTCGAACCTGTTAAATACTCTATCTTCCATCTTCACTGGAAACTCGATACCTTCGAAATTTAGCTCATTATCATATGGCTTATATTTAGAGACTCTATCTACGTGATTATCAGCTGGATAAATAGCAGACAGTATCGCCCACTTAAAGCACTCGTTATCATTTTCATTTTTCACGTTAATGACTGCCTTTTTATCTTTAATTCTTTTCGGTAAATCAATGTAGGATGATCCTCTCAGCGGGTTGTATTTATTGATCCTCACCTCAAGGCTTTTAATTCTAACAAGCGTCCATCCCGAACCCTTAGCAACAAACTCCTCCATTTCTGTCAATAATTTTTGGATAACCGATCTGTAATAAGCTACCAAATCAGTTGATTCTAAGATGACTGCGTTTTCTGTTTTGAAGTTTTTCTCCATTTCTATAATAGCATCGTCTTTACCCTTTTGATAGTCACAGAGGAATTCGAAATTAACCTTCAAACCATGCAGCCTCTTTATGTGTTTAGTGATGAGTCCCCGGACTAGTGATGCCACATCGTTCAAAAAGTCGTTGGGAAGCATCAGGTTGTGTTCATTTTGGATGTCGTACGTCTTCAAGCGAGATTCAAAGGCTGTATTAACTTTGTGGAGGGTGTAGAGCCTTCTCTCTCGCGTATCTAAAAACAGGTCTGAGTCAAACCCGAAATGACGGTTGAACAACACGCTTTCTATGTATGCTATGATGTCTGCCCTCCTTCCTAACCTGGAATAGCCTCTAATGCCATGCGTTCGACAAAATTCCCGTAGTTGAGGGAGAGTCATGTGATGTAGTCGATGCTCCACCCTTCCACACTCTGGGAGAGCCTTCTTTGGTTTATAGTTTAGGTGCCCTTTAGATTGTAGGTGCTTATTCATGCTTGATCCCTTAAATAACTTACCGCAACACCCGATCTTACGCACTCTGTTCTTCTTTGGCTTGCTAAACAAGTCATTGTGGAAACTGGAAAAGCCGTTATGATATTGAATAAGGTCGACCAGCTCCAACTTTTTAAGTTTCGAGTAACCTCGAATATTATTTTCACGACAGTAGCCTTGCAACTGTCGAACGGTTTTAGATTGAAAATCCATTTTGTCTTTCTTTAGAACTACAAATCGTTTCTTTAAATGCTTTTATTACTGAAGGGGTATGATGTCTGCCCTCCTTTAAACGATTCAATTTTTAATGAGTATTTCAATCATTAAAAATATAGTCATATCTACATCTATTAAATGATGGAAGGGCATGTCATCGATGTCGGTCGATCGCTATCGCTATCACTGTCAGCCTGATATATTGAAAAGGTTTCGTAGAGGTTTCGAAAAGGTGGTTTTTTTACCACGAAACCCTCTAATGGTGTACAATAATATATAACCCTGAAGCCAACATATAATCTTAATAATCTTATTTCATCCCTGGTCAAAATCATACCAACCCTGGGTATATCATTTTTTAAAAATAAAATTGAGTTGTTCGACAAACGTATTAGGATAGATTTCCCGTGCTCAGTAATGTCAGAAACCAAATATAAGCCATCCACTGACTCAAAGTTATCAGTACTCAAATCGTTTAATTTTTTTACAATACGATCCATATTCTTTATTCAAAGGAAAAATATATTCAAACTTGAGGAAGGTAACAAAGGGTATCTAAACATTTAATGGTTGATCAACCATTAAATGTTATTATGAATATAAAAATTTATGGTTCATTTTTGTCCAACTCGGGTTGTATGTCGACAGGTTCATTCTTATCCAACTCAGGTTGTATGTCGATAGGATCATTTTTACCCAACTCGGGAGGTATGTCGATAGGTTCTGGACTATAAAAATGGCTTATAATTTCAAAGTCTTGATCATGGTAATATTTTGATTGTTAATATTTAAGAGGCATTTCTTGTGCTCTTTTAAGATGAAGTAAAAAACATAATCTTTGGGGGCAGCGTTCCTTAACCTCCAGTTAAACTCAATCATTAAGTTATTCGTATCGGTATAGTTTTGATGATGAGAGAGATTAAAGCAGATGATTGGATACAACTTACCAAAATTCGAATAATTGACCATACAACCTGTTTCAGACGTGATGGTGTTGAGTCCAGATTCCAAAAAGGCTGTGTATAATCGATTATAATCACTTTTCTCAAAATCCATCATGTAACTGACAGTTGGCACTTTTACATTGTTGATCATTAACCAACATTCCGTCATATCTAAGTTATCAAACAGCATGTTATTGTGCTTCGAATTTTCGTATCTTTCAGTGTACTGAGGAATTACGTACAAAGATAAGACTTCATCAGAAGTAGCTTTTATGGTATAAGAGCCGCTAGCGTTTTTATAGAAAATATTAGACTTTACTATGCTGTGTTGGTTCCAGTTTATTTCTACATCCTTATTCGATAACTTTAATTCGTTAAATATTGAAGCCGCCGCATTTTTAAATCGTACGTAAGGTAGCCAGAGTGATAAATCTTCTACAACGACTTTATAGATCTTATGTTGCTCGTTGGTGTACAGCATATTTAGACTGTGATTTCTCTGGAACTCAAATTTGACTTGGAACCCCGTGATTACTTTTTTATATTCACGGAAGAAATCAAACACGTACTTTAGTGGGATCCATATAGTTACAACCTTGCTATTTTTAGTGAATTCGCTTCTTTCTGTAAATCCCTGGTTATGGTTCTCATTAATTCTGAATTTTTCGAAAAACTCAGTAATCTTTGTGGTATCTACTAACGTGCCATCATATTTCAAGCGTTCTCTATCAGCTGTGTCCGACGTATCAGTGTAGAACAGCATATTTGTAGCTTCGGCAGAAGAATAGTCAGGCGTAAAATGTATTAAGCCCAACACTTGTCGAATAAGAGCGGTATAATTAATGTTGGATTCTATTTCAGTGGTTCCTAATGTAAACCTGTTAGCATTGATCAAACCACCTCCATTCACGAGAGCTACATTATCATTCACTATGGCAGTACCATCGTTGTTAACAATTTTCAATTTTTGCTGTAAATAACCGTTAGAGTATAAAATGTTGGCGTTGGTGTCTTGAATAAAGAAATGGTAAGAGGCATTTTCCATAGAATTATCACTATTTTCATGCCTTACCTCTCTATATTCGAAACTTTCGATGTCATCATCGTAATAATAATTGGTGCTGTTTAATTCAAATATTTTATTCATTTATTATGAAATAAATTTTTTTTCTTCTCCTCAATTTAATAGCTATATGGCTATTAAATCGAATTTAGAAAAACTTTAGTCCAGCTCCATGTTTTTTCTGCTTTGATAATATCTCCTTTATTTTATCCTGCACATACTTACCTTCTAATTCGGCCTCCTGCAGGACGTCGGAAAAGAACCCTCTTCCTTGTATCTTCTTACTCTTTCTTTGAAGTCTGTGTTTATTCATTTCTTTATTATAGGGCGATAAAATTGTATTGTACTTCTTGCTTATTGAGCGGTATTAAATCACCTCTATGATTGGTTACTTGCATTCTGATTCGGTAAACACTATCCATTCGAACAGGGTAAAACAGAGGTTTGTCAAATGATTTTATAATCTGACTACCTGGACGATTACTGTTTGTAAATGAATAGATGACGTTTGTAGAGTTGAAACCGTTGATATACGCCCCCCTCTGCGACATCGCAATGTATATAAATGTTATCGTTTCCCCCAGATAAGTCAGCAATGTACTTTCCTACTTGTTCAAGCTCTTCGTGGATTTTAGGCTCGAAACCTAAAAGTGTATGCAGGTTTTTGGTTTTCGTTAAATCGATCTTATACCCGTCTTTTAACTTAATGGCTATTCGTTGTCGTTCCTCCACTATACCGAATTGTATCGGCGGATCGCTTCCAAAAAAATTAATCATGTAACGATTCAGCCCCTTGATAGTGTAATTTCCATCTGGTATCGTCAAATTTAACCACTGCTGACCATCAAAGTATGATAATTCCTCATCTTTGATATTGTCCCATGAAACGTACATCGAAAAGGACTGAAGAGCAATCTGTTTAAAGGTGAAAGGTCTAGTGTATTCAATCGTAAAATCTTCTGATTTTTCCGCGTTTTTAGAATCTAATATCAATAGAACCATTTTATTTATAGAGAACATTTTTTTCATTGAAGTCGCTGGGTTCTTGGGTAAAAGAATATAGCACATCTACAACTGGCTTACCCTTGTTTCTTTCACGAATGTACTTCATACAAAAGTAGCCGCATTTGACGGAAGCAGGGTGCTGTAGAAAGCTCGAGTTACACCCGATATTTTTCTTTCCAGAAGTCAGTAGATACTTCTTAATGTTAGGATGAATTTTGTATACGTGTTCTCCAAAAGGATCAAAATACTCAACAAAGTTATTTTTAGGATCGTTATAGTAGCAGACCCAGTGCGTACCAGGTCCTGTGACAATGTCCAGATTAATAATACCGTTTTCAAACCGACTCATCTTTTTAGGCAACAGATCGGAAGTAAAGACGCCCCTAAACCCCTGTTCATGTTTCATATTTTGTTTAATTACTTCGTCTGATATTCCCAGTTTTGATAGACGCCCTTTCCAATGGGTCTTTTTTTTACACATCCAGATCCTGAAATTTTTGCCAAAGCTTTCTTTGCTCCATATCCAGCCGCCCCACTTGCAGCACCTAGTGCTAAAGCCTTGGCCCCAGCAATTAACGCAGGTAATAGAAAAGGTAGAAAACCACCCGTTTTCTGGAGCTGCGTCTTACTGATAGTGATACGCTTCCCCTTCCCAATTTGAGCTATCTGTGTTCGAGTTAAATGTATATCTTTGTTGGGGGCTTTTGTCTTATCTATTTGTAGAGATACTTCTTCTCCTTTCTGGTATGCAGATTTTAGCTTAGCAATCTGATGATCGCTTAAATGTATTTTAGTTTTTATGTAATTACTCATTTATTCAATGAAAAATTTTTGTAGTATTGTTTTACTTGCTCGTTGGTCATAGTTCCTTCTCTCAACAATGCATCCAATAAATCGACGACTTGATTGTGTAACTTTTTACTTTTGGACCCTTTACATATCTTATCAGTCAATCGGGCTAAAATTTCCATTTTGTCTTCTACTCCTTTACCGATATAAATTCCTTTTCTTTGCAAGTCTCTGAGTCGATCCCGATAATCTCCTAACGTAGTCATATGATCTCTCAAATAATCAGCCTTAGCTAATAAGCGATCTTCTCTTTCTTCATCCTTTTTAGTCATTCGAGACATCTGACTCATAATGTTTCCTTTTTGACGAGACATTTTTAGGTAAGTATCATTTACTTTACTCATAATTTCTTGCAAAGTTTCCTTGGTCTCATGGTACAATTTTGAGGGTCTTGGAAAGTTATTTTTCTCTAAAAACTCTACATCCAATTTTTTATCAAAATCATAGACTTCTAAAGGCGATTCAATAGCTAGAGGAATGTGATCAACAGCATCTTTTATAGCCTGAATATTCTCCTTTCGATTAATTTCTTGTTCTTGTAGCTTTTCAGTTACAGGCTTGTGAAAGTCCGATAGTGCTTTCTGGATACCTAATTTTTGCTCAAGTTGTTGTTCGTTGTTTTTTCTAATTTCAGCCTGAAGCTTATAAACTTTAAGTTCATATTCAACTTCCTTTCTTAATTTCTTATTTCGTTCTTTTTGTATAGCATTCATCTTTATTATTATGCAAAAAAATTTTTACTTAAGCAAATTAAATTTTTACTGAAGCAAATTTTTAACATTAAATAAAGATGATTCAAATTAAAAATTATACAGAAGCAGAAGAACTTGTCGATGCAAATCAACATTATTTATTACCTAAACACCCTTTCAGACTTCTAATCGCTGGAGCTTCAGGTACTGGTAAAACGAACTTATTGTTGAATTTTATATACGACTATCTCGAATTTGATAATTTGTTCGTTTGTGCAAAAGATATGTACGAACCCAAGTATGGTAAACTGAAAGAAAAGTACACAATGTTTGAGGGCGTGGATATTCACTCGATAAAGTACCCCAAAAAGAAGAAGAAAATTATCCTAGAGTTATATGAAAGATTCGGCAAGAAAGGAACTTTATTCTCCTCTGATACAAAAGAATTTATAAAAGTGGATGACCTGGACCCATCTTGTAAAAATGTTGTTGTCTTTGATGACTGCATGACTGACAAGGACCAGAGGAGCATAGAAGATTTTTTCATCAGAGGTCGGAAGAAAAACGCCTCAATCATTTATCTTTCTCAATCTTATTATAGAACACCCATTGTTATCAGAAGAAACTGTAATTACTTGATATTTTTTAATATTCAACCGAGGGAGATTCAACAGATCATAAGAGAGATAGATGGTAGTTTGACAAAAGAAGAATTCAGTAGATTATATAAAAAGTGCATGCAACAGCCGTATGATTTCTTTATGCTTGATTTAGTTAATCCGGCTCTGAGATATCGGAAGAAATATTTCACCCCTATAAATAAAGATGGAAGAATACTTGCAAAAGAAAATTTACGTATATAGAAAGAGCTACCACCACTACCATAAAATTAGTGTCACTATGACCGTTAGCAAGTTCGTTTTAAGTTCATTGGGTTTATCAGCTTTTGTACTTGTTCCCTTAGCTGCTCTGAGCTTAAGCGTCGGTATTGTTGAAGTTATTGATAAAGCTTTGAATATCGCGGAAAGGAAAGAAGAGTACAAACAGTCTTACAAGTTTTACAAACAGCTGCTCAATTCATACAAATCGAATACCCTATCAGAAGAGGAAGTGTATAAGCGAGAGGAGGATTTCATCAATAATTTAGTCTACTTACCCAGAGAAAAATATATGAAACAAACCCTGCTGAATGGATATCAATTTGTGAGTAAATAATTTTTTATATATAAATAAATGTGTGGTAAAAAGACTTGCAAGAAAGGAAAAGGTGTTGTTAACGCAGCAATTAATAATTTACCGTTTGAAATGCATCTGCCAGGGCATCAATTTACAGGACCAGGAACTCAACTGCTCAGAGGAAAAACTAGACTGAACCCCGATTTAACATACAAAGAATGGAGTAAGCCTATTAATAGGGTTGATGATAGTGCCTATAAACATGACGTGTGCTACATTAAAAACAAAGATACCGAAACCAGAAACAAAGTGTGTGACTCAAACATGATTAAAGAATTGGACGACATTCCCAATCCAAGTTTTCGTGAAAGGCTAGATAGAGCTGTTGTGAAGCCTATTATCAAAGCAAAGAAGACATTTGGAATGGGCTCAAAAATATATTGTCTCAAATGTAAAACACACACCGACACTAAAGATGAACAGCATGTCACCTCTAAAAACGCTAGACCAATGTTGAAAGGTATTTGTGTGGGTTGTGGTTCTAAGAAGTGCCGTTTTTTACCGCTGAAGGGGTAACTGAGAAGGGTTGCCCCGAAAAGGTTTATTACGATCCCGAAACAGGATTTTGTGGCATAAATGTACTGAGCAGAAAAACTGGTTTAAGTCGAAAAGAAGTCTCGGATTTTTTACACCGACAGGATGTATACACAAAGCATAAACCACTTATCCGTAAGTTCAAAAGAAGGAGAATTTACGTGTCACATATCGACGACCAATGGCAAGCTGATTTACTGTTTGTCTATAAATTTGCGAGAAGTAAGTTTAATGATGGTATCAAGTACATATTAACAGCTGTTGACTGTTTCAGTAAATATGCATGGGCTGTTCCTCTAAAGGATAAATCAGCAGAAGAAGTAACTCAAGCATTTAAAAAGATCTTCAAAGAAAGAATACCTGAAAGGGTTCAAACAGATAAGGGTTTAGAGTTCGTCGGAAAAACAACTCAAAAATTATTCAAAGAAAATAATATCCAATGGTTCACAACAGAAAATGTTGAAATAAAAGCTGCTATGGTTGAAAGATTTAATCTCACTCTTGGTAATAAAATAAAGCTCTACTTGTGTGCAAATAACACTGAAAGATACATAGATGTATTGGGTCAATTAGTGAAGAATTACAACAACTCATACCACAGAAGTATAAAAATGACTCCTGTTGAAGCCAGTCTAGAAGAAAACAGTAGTGAAGTCTACCGCAATTTGTTTAAAGAAAAGGTCATACGTAAACATAAATACCAGGTAGGCGATAAAGTAAGAATATCTATATATAAGTCTACCTTCAGAAGGGGTTATCAAGCAACTTTTACAGATGAAATATTTGTCATTTCTGAAGTATTAGAAACCGACCCAATCACTTATAGAGTTCAGGATTTAAATAATGATGAGGTTAAAGGCACTTTTTATGAATATGAATTAGTAAAATATGATAAGAAAGACAATGTGTATAAGATTGAAAAAATCATCAAAAAGAAAGGGGACAAATATCTAGTTAAATGGTTAGGTTATCCTGAGACTAGCTGGATTGATAAAAAAGATTTAGTTAATTAATTTTTAATAGCTTATTCGGCTATTAAAAATTATAATCACTTATCGGGGTCATACCTCAGCTCTTCGTGACATGTTGTTCAGACGTATCAGCCGTTTTTTAATTTATAGGGTAAAACTCCAATTTAATGCTTCGAAGATGGTTCTGCAGATTTCTTCATTCTGAATAAGCGTCTTTTTGAGTTTAGGTAACTTAACTAGAAGGCGTGAAATATAGATGTCGTAACCTCTTTTCCGTAACATATGGTATAAGATATAGTCTTTGCTGATTATGTTTTTTCGCTCTGGGTACATCTCCTCATATTTATGGATAAAAGAAGAAAAGTCGTTCAAAAGCTCTTCTTCTTCAAAGGGTAGGTTATGCAAACCTAACCATTTAGCCAGATTTTTCATTCGATGTTTTCGCCTCTGTTGTTTCTGCATGTTTAAATACATATCGAGATTATTGATAGGGGGTTCATTTGGATTATACCTCAGCTCTTCGTGACATGCTTGGCAAATGTACCAGCCATCATCATTTTGAATTACATATTCGTGTTCACATTCATGAGTTTTCAAGTCTCCGTCTGGGGAAACTTTATTGTCCAGACCTAACATTCTTATTACTTCCAACATTTCCTTCGATGCTTCGATCATCTTTTATAAGTTTGACAATTTTTTCAAACTGATCATGCAACTTTTTTAAGGATTTTTTCACTTCTGAAATGTCATCGCTATAAACATCTAATTGAACATACTGATAAAGAATTCTATAGCAAAATATCTCAGACTCAATTTCATTCATTTATATATATCTTTGTTTTCTTTAACTCAGATAAAATACGAAGCAGTATTATTTTCCGCTTGGAGAGTTTCGACCTTGTTTTCTACTTCCTGCTTTCATAACGTCTGTAGCGAGCGCTGACCTTGTCTAACATCTCTTCCTCTTTAAAGAAGAGTTCTCTCAGAGGTAGCGGTAGAAAAAAGCGGAGATTACGAGAATCAAAGAGAGATGGCAGCACTATATGGGGAGGAAGCACTATATGGACAGGAGTGGAATTTATTTTTCGCGATTGATTTTAAGCATCTATATTTTTTAATCAGATATACAATAGTGATAGATATTTTGAAGAATTCTTACATTATAAGAGGGAAATAACTTGTTTAAAGTGCTATTTTTGAAGATTTTCGCCTGTGGTGTAATGGTTAAATTAAAGGTATGTGTATATTTTGATGGGTACCCATGGCAAACGGTTAGCGCGCAGACCTATTAACATCTAGGTCCCAGGTTCAAATCCCGACCTCTCCCAGGTTGTTAATCAATCCGGGTTGATGGTTTATTGAACTATACCGAGCCAAAAATGACATGTCGGCTTGCTTTAGTCGTTGTTCCAATAAAGCGGCACTCTTCGATAAAAAAGTGGTGGGCGGGCCCGACGCTAGGCGTCAAAGTCTTACAGTGTTGTCCTTATATGTTGTTTGTAAGCCTCAGTGGCGGTAGGCTCAGAGTGTATTTGGTCTTGAATTCGGCTCATCAAGAAGGGCCCCTTGGTGGGTCGAATTTGAGATTGAATATACTCTGAGCCTACCGGGGGGCATTTTGCAAAAATTTTTAGGAGTTATGGTGGAGTCATTAAAGTAAGTTCTCGATCTTGGCCTAGGCGAGGGGTCAACAAGACATGGAGTTAGTGATCCGGACCGCGATTTAATAAGACAGGGAGTGGGACTGGGTTGTCTGATGTTCTGTTTATCGAGGATCAGCTGTATGATAACTGGTTTGTTCTGAATGCCTCTTTTATAGTGTCTATATCACATCTAAAGTGCTGATTGGAACCGTCCTCCTCCTCCATATAAGAGTCTAACTTTTCGCAGATTCTAAAAGGGGGTGCTCGCCGAAGGGGGTACCCTTCCCTCCCAACGACTTTTCGCTTGCTCGGAATGTATGCATACTTTTGGCAGATGATGGTTGCAAAACAACGAACCCATGTCGGTGCAATGCTTAGGGGGTGGCCGTCCGCGGCGCCGAAGGGGGTACCTTCGCTCCCAACGACTTTTCGCTTGCTCGCTCCGATAGATAAAATAGGTCCATTACTTTAGAAAGTGGGTTCGGTTTTTATGGGGTTTCGATACCATCGTTTTAAAAGGGGTTGTAGATTTTTATGGATAAGAAATAACCTTTGTATTCTAAAAGTGGGTTCGGGTTTTATGGGGTTTTGTGAGCCATTATTTTTAAGAGTGGGTGGTAATTTTAATGGTAAAATACAGCCATTACATTTCTAAAAGTGGGTGGGATTCAATGGAGGTCTGAGAGCCATTGTCTAGTCGAATTTGTGTGGGTGATATTGGGCCATTACGTTCTAAAAGTGGGTCCGGTTTTTATGGGGGTTTTACGAGCCATTGTTTTTAAAAGTGGGTGGAAATTTTAATGGTGTGAAATAGGACCATTACGTTCTAAAAGTGGGTGTGGTTTTAATGGGAGGTTTCACACCATTGTTTTTAAAAGTGGGTGGGTTTTTTTATGGGTGATATAGAGCCATTACATTCTAAAAGTGGGTGTGGTTTTAATGGGGGGTTTACGAGCCATTGTTTTTAAAAGTGGGTGGAAATTTTAATGGTGTGAAATAGGACCATTTCATTCTAAAAGTGGGTGTGGTTTTAATGGGAGGTTTCACACCATTGTTTTTAAAAGTGGGTGGGTTTTTTTATGGGTGATATAGAGCCATTACATTCTAAAAGTGGGTGTGGTTTTAATGGGGGGTTTCACACCATTGTGTAATCACATTTGTGTGGATAAAATAGGACCATTACATTCTAAAAGTGGGTGTGGTTTTAATGGGGGGTTTATGGCTGTGGTCCAGCTCTCTCATTCACACACTACTGAACTTATTAAAACGGGGTGAACTCAAGGACGAAATGTACAATATCGATTACCTTAATGCCTACGTTTGTGGATTTCAAAATTTGTATGGGCTCCCATGGCAAGGACGTCCATAGAGTTTCTTCCAAGAGCATAACAAGGATGAGACGCACGATATATACTAGCTTGACACCAACATTTGGGACCTTGATGTTCACGGGAAGGCAAGTGCTTCCTTATGCTCCCCTATGGGCGCCCATGGTAAGGAAGTCAATATAACTTTTTCCAGCGAGGACAATCTCACGGACGAGACGTACAGTAAGTATTCATTAGTTTGATATTCGTGACGTTCAACATCCCTTTGAGCGCCCATGGCAAGTGTTGTTGTTGAGACCCAGACTGTCCGATCTACCAGAAAGATGTAAGGTATCTGTTTGGACGACCGAGCAGTGCCACCCAATTTAATCCGGAATCCAGGAGGAGGCATCCACAGGGACCGTACCCTCCTTCCCCTATCACCAACCTCTCGGAGGGATTTACAGACTCACATGCTTCTCGGATTTACAGACAGGATTTACAGACTGTCCTCCAAATCAGCGATGAAGACTCAGCCGGCAAGCATTTTAAGGGTTGCCAGAGCAACAGAGCGAGAGCACGGAAGCGAGAGAAGATAGATATAGTTTAGAAGGTGGAAAGCAAGGGCATCCTGCGTCGTGAACATTTTAAAGAGTTAACCAGTGAATTAAATGTTTAAGTGTTTGTTATGTTATGTGCTTTCGTCTAAATAAACGTGTTTTGTGTGAAGTGCGGATGTTTTAATTACAGTTGGCCTTTTGTCGAGTGCTTCTATTCAAGTGTAATGAAATGGAAATTTGCGAGGTTAGTGTTCTAAAAAGAAATGGCGCACTAAAGAAGAACATCGGAAGTTTACTGACCCGAAACTGAAATATGAGCACACTATCATTTCTAGTTTAAGACGCATTTTACTTAATAAGTACTATCTGGTTAGAATTAGTTTACTCATATAAATATCTCGATTAAAAATATATCCTTTTAATACAGTACTGTAATGAACTGTATTCAACCTCAAATGAAGATTTGGTTTCACGTATTGAGTATAAATTTACTGGACTGTGGCTCAACTCAACTTTTTCATACCAGAATTCACTTTTAGTAGTTTATTTTTTCGAATTTTACAAAAAATTAAAAAAAATCTGTATCATGGATCCCAATGATTATAATTATAGCATGCTACCCATCACTTTAAAGAGCTTGAAAAAAATCTTTCGATTGATATCATATTCGACAATGTACCCGCGGGGAGTAACTGACCAAGTGGGGCTATTGACGTGGAACAAAAAAAATTGTGCCGGGGTTATTTTTCACAACAATAATTGAAACTATAAAGTCTCGTGATCTTTGAGCCATACATAAACCCTTTTATGCATGATAATATCAAATGTTTGTACCACGCTGCCATGTTAAAGAAATATGAAATTTCAAAGTTTTCGGTCGAATGTAAAAAAACTCCTATCCTGAAAATCTCCTAAAAATCCATTAATATTTGTGGCTGCTATTTTGTACACAAAAAATCGATCACAGATATCAGACACATGGACATCATTTCAAAAGTAGACAAAACGTGTGCGGGAGGACTTGAACACATATGTTGACATCAAAATCTCGAATTCGAAAATTTTCGTGAAAACAATACTTTTACTGTATTATATTACATAGTATGAGAAAGTAAAAATAAAGGGGGGGGGGGGATAACCAAATATTTTGTTTCCCATTTCTTCGAACTGTAATGGGTTTCTTGGAGGTGATTTTGCCCCTCCCTCTTGACGATGTCCCTGCTTAGTAGGATTCTAATAGGATCCGAAATTGAAATATGAGCACAATCCCATTTCCAGTTTAGAACACATTTTATTTATTAAATACTAATTAGAAGTCGTTATACTACATAAATATCTAGACTAAAAAGATATCTTTTTAATGTAGTATTATAATGAATGACATTTTACTTTCAAACAAAGATAGGGTTTCACGTATTGAGTATAAAAATTTAGCCCATAACTCATGTGCCGGAATAGAAAGCGACAATGAAACATCCGCACTTATTTGTAAACTTTGTCAACAAAGAAAAACAAACTTTGTAAAACAAAAAAGATCAATCATGCATAAAGCATTGATTATGAAATACATTCTAGATTAAAAAGATATCTTTTTACTTTCCTTATATACATAATGTGTAAGGAAAGTATTGTAACGGGGTCGAAAATTCTAATTCGAGTTTTCGACGAGAGAGCACGTTTCAAGCATCCTTGATCACGAATCACACATTTTTGAAGTGATGTCTGTGTGTGTGTGTGTCTGACAGTAAGTGTGTGTGTGTCAAGGAGTCTGTGGAGACGATAACTGACGAGCGATTGGACCGATTCGAACGAAATTTGGTACAAAAATCACAATCCGTAAACACTGGAAGCCTATTGCTTTCATACGCAATCGAATGTTTAGAACCCCTTAAATTTTCGAATGAAATTTTGAAAAAATCGTCAATAAATAAAAACCGCTACTAAATTTACGCAAATAGACATTTCTAATGTAATTTTTCATTAGAAAACTATTGACTTTTAGAACGCTAACATGAACCGTTCTCGAGATGTTTTACATTTTTCAAAAAAATTATCAAAAAGTCATATAAAATAAAAAAAATATTTCCTTTTGAGAAACATGTTCACTTTTCATATGTAATACCCTGCGATAAATTTGGTGATATTATTCTCGTGGATCTAGTTCCTTCCATTCATGAAAAAAGATACTTTGAGTAATACTTTTGTATTTGAACGCCAATATTCATTTATCTGCTGTAAGAATAACTTATTTCTTCGTCCATAACGCTTGGCGAGATTTTGGCGACGAATTTGGTGAAATGTCGCCAACTTGGCGATTTTTTTTAAATGTTGCTAAATTAACAAAAAACTCGCCAAATGGATAAAAATGACGCTAAATCAATGACGACTCTGCTGCAATTTATCTCCACACCTTCTCCTAACACGGTCAGGAAACTTGAACTTCCTGACATCGCCCCCTATATTCTAAAACTCAAGAGTAACAAAGCCCCTGGGAGAGACCAAATCTCTACTAACATGCTCAAAAACCTCTCTAATTTCTATCTTCAGTATCTTGTCTATCTCTTTAATCAGCTCATTAAATTAAATTACTTTCCGCGGGCTTGGAAGGTGGCAATTGTAGCCCCCCTCCCCAAGCCCGGCCTCAACCATTCTGAACCTTCTAATTATAGACCTATTTCTCTCCTTTTCTGCATTTCTAAAATCTTCGAGTATGTCTTGGTGCAGCACCTGGATGAGTTCTACAGCCTTAACAACGTCATTATTCCTGAGCAATATGGGTTTAGGAGTAGACACTTTACCCATCATCAACTGCTTAGGGTTGTGGAACTCATACATGAGGCTCGCGCCAAGCATCTCAACACCACTATTGTCTACCTGGATATCCAAAAAGCCTTTGATAAGGTCTGGATATCCGGGCTCCTCTGTAAACTAATCGCTCTACATTTTCCTGCTCATCTCATTAAAATTCTTCACTCTTACCTAACAGGGCGTAGCTTCGCGGTAAGAGTTTCCACCTCTCTCTCCTCCCCCAGGAATATACTCAGTGGGGTCCCTCAAGGTTTCCTTGTCGGCCCCAAATTGTTCAACCTGTACATTAATGACCTTCCACGTTTCCCCGGTGTCACCTTAGGCCTGCACGCCGACGACACAGCCCTGATTTCACAACACAAGCATACACATGTCGTGCACGAAACTCTTCAATCTTACCTCGACAGTTTGACGCAATGGTTGACTAACTGGAGAATCAAAGTGAATGTCAGCAAGTGTGCCGCCGTCAGTTACCCATCCCCTCGCCGAACCCCTTCCACTAACTTAACTCTGAACGATGAACCGATTCCCTGGCAAACTAACTACAAGTACCTTGGTGTGTACTTGGATTCCAATCTCACTTGGAAACTTCACATTTCTAACATCTGTCAGAAAGTGAAGTCTGCACTGGCCCAGCTTCGCCCCCTTTTGGCTGGAAACAGTCGCCTGTCAACGAGAAATAAGTTATTGCTGTACAAGTCCTGCATACGTCCAATTTTGACGTACGTATCCCCGGTCTGGGGAACCGCAGCTGAGATTCACCTACGGAAGCTTCAAGTTATACAAAATAAAGCACTTCGAATGTTTATCAGGTTTCCAACCTACTTCCGGCTTGAAGTTCTGCACAGAGATCTCAATATTAGGCCTTTTTGAGACTACATTCAAAAACTTTCTCAAAATTTTTTCAGAGATCTCAGTAGAGTAAATAATTCCACGCTAGACAGTATCCCGCGGTATAACCCGACACACCCTAAGGCGCGAAAGCGCCCCTGGGCGTTGGTGGGGCGCCGCACAATGGATGCTTTTCTTCGGCCTCCTAAGCGGAGACGGCTCGTCTAGCATTGTTTTATATCTCTCTGCTCTCCCCCTTTTATTATGAACTCTTGCTAACTCCGTTGCTCTTCATTAGCATTATCGCGCGCAATTGATGACAAGGTTTTAAAAGTACACTAATACTACTCACGCATCTGTAAAGTAAAAACCATGTCGGAAGCAAAAAAGAAGAGGCGGCAGTATAGTGTGGATTATATTAAGTACGGATTTATCGAAAATCCCACAAATCCATTATCGCCAATGTGCCTTATTTGTCAAAAAACTTTTTCAAATGAAGCGATGAAGCCTTCTAGGCTTCAAGATCATTTTAATAACATACACCCGCATAAGAAAGACAAAGATGTGACCTATTTTCAAGACATGAGAAAGAAGTACGAAATTCAGCCAACTGTATCCAAACTTTTTTCATCAGCTTCTAAGCAAGACGATGACGGACTTCGAGCTTCGTACAATATCTCATTGTTGATTGCTAAAACATGCAAACGACATACTATTGGGGAAGATTTAATTTTACCAGCAGTAAATGAAGTAATAACCACTGTGCTCCATAAACCAGCTGCAGATATTATCCGAAAAATTCATTTGAGCAATAGTTCTGTGCAAAGACGAATTGATGAGATGGCTGAAAACATTGCAGAATCATTGTGCAATCATCTGCAGACTTGTCAATTTTCAATTCAGCTGGATGAGTCCACTTTACCAACTAATGAAGCATTGTTGTTGTCATACGTTAGGTTTATCAAAGATGAGAAAATATGTCAAAAACTATTGTATGCTACGAATTTGGAAACAGATATAAAAGGAGAAACCATATTTAATACACTGGAAAAGTTTTGTGACGAAAAGGAAATTCCTTTTAATAATATTTTGTCAGTTGCTACGGATGGCGCACCGGATATGACAGGGCGTCATAAAGGCTTCATAGCGTGCTTAAAAAATAAAGTTCCTGACGTGCTTGCTGTGCATTGCGTAATTCATCGCCAGCATTTGGTTGCGAAAAATTTGAGTGAACGCCTCCATACATCACTGCAATATGTTATCAGAGCAGTTAATAAAATCAGAAATAACTCGTTAAATGACAGATTATTTAGTCAGCTTTGCATTGCCAATGATGAAGATTTCAACCGATTGCTGCTTCACACAGAGGTGCGCTGGCTGTCAAAAGGTACTTGTTTGACTCGATTTTACAATCTGTTTGGGTCTATGATAGAGTTCCTAGGAAACAAAGACACGGAATTGAGCGACAACCTTATCTCATCAAAGAACGATATTGCGTACTTGACAGACCTGTATAAATTGTTTAATGATGTCAATCTCCATCTTCAAGGCGACGACTTAAACTTGATTAAGACAAAAAAAAGCGTTGCTGCTTTCGTGTCCAAACTGCTATTATACAAAAGAAATATCGGCAGACGCGAATTCAATAACTTCCCAAATTTATCAGCAGTATCATTCAAGCACGACGACTTGCTTGTTTACTGTCAACACTTGGAAAACCTCCACAGTGATTTCAAGGAACGATTCCAGGATATTTTAAACATGGACATACCAGACTGGGTTTTGGATCCTTTTTCAAATGTCAATACAGCAGGATCATCCCAGTTAGAAGAACTAATAGAACTGACGACAAATGAGGAATTAAAAATTAAATTCAAGAATGGCTACCAAGAATTGTGGCTGCAAAAGCCGATGTTGCAACTGTACCCAGGATTATGGTCGATTGTTCAACGATTTCTGATAGCATTCCCATCTTCCTATTTAGCTGAACGTGGATTTAGTGCTGTAGCAACGTTGGTAACTAAAAAGAGAAATCGGCTCCATGTTACTGAACGCGGTGACCTACGGTTGTTTTTAAGTAAAATCGAGCCTGATATTAACAAACTCCTTAAAATGCATCAAATTCAACCTTCTCATTAGATAAGTTATAAATTCAATGTCTTTTGAATGTTAATAAAAATACTTTTCAATATAATTAAGTATGCGTTTTAATTGTTCTCATTGAAACAGTCTTCTTTAAACTCAGAAATAGGATAGGGCCATATCCTATCTTACGGCTATAGTATATAATATTACACGTTTAAATATAATCGTGGCAATAGCTGTTTCAGATTCGCAAGTAAAAAAATTGGGGGGGGGGGGGGGGCATTAGGAAAAAAATATTCTCAAAGTGGGCGGTGGGCAAAAAAAGGTTGAGAACCTATGTTTTAGAGTCTGCAATATAGATGATATGAATGAAACATTCATTGATTTCACAGAGAGAAGCAGACGATTTAATGGCAGACTTTTTCGATGAAGTTCTATGCATAGAGTTAAATTACTTTTACCTCCATGATTTTAAGTTTTTAAGTAGAATAAATTGTTGCAGTACTGTGATGAATGAAATAATATATGAATGAAATATTTACTGCTTTTACACAGAGAGTCAGGGGATTTATATTTCGATGACGTCATTTAAATCAAGTTTTTCTTTTTTCGATGAAGTTTTAAATTTTCAAATATAATTAATTATTGCAGTATTGTGATAATTTTAAGAATATTACCACTGAATGTATCGCATTTTAGAGATGTTTAAATAAAATTAGAGTTCGAAAGTGTTTCATAATCAATGCTTCATGATTGATCTTTCTTGTTTTTTCATATTCTTTTCTTTATGAAGTGTGAGGAATATCTTTACACTATATAATTCACTGAAGTGTAGAAAGCCCAGGCCACACGACTAACCCGAAGGCTAATGGTAGCTGTTTGTGTGGCCGGATTCACTGGAGTGTGTCTCAACTTGACTTTCTCATAACAGGAATCCATTTTTAGTAATTTTTTTCTCAAATGTTATAAGACACGTTTCAAATAATCGCTATCGTGGGTCCATATGATTAAAATTATAGCGTGTTACCTTTCACTTTAAAAGGCTTAAAAAATCTTTGGATTGAACCCATACTTGAAATTGTACTCCCGTGGGAGGGGAGTAGCTTGACGTCACGAATAAAAAAATTGTATCACGACTATTTTCCAGAACAATGACGAACAGCCACACGACTAACCCGAAGGCTAATGGTAGCTGTTTGTGTGGCCGGATTCACTGGAGTGTGTCTCAACTTGACTTTCTCATAACTGGAATCCATTTTTAGTAATTTTTTTCTCAAATGTTACAAGACACGTTTCAAATAATCGCTATCGTGGGTCCATATGATTAAAATTATAGCGTGTTACCTTTCACTTTAAAAGGCTTAAAAAATCTTTGGATTGAACCCATACTTGAAATTGTACTCCCGTGGGAGGGGAGTAGCTTGACGTCACGAATAAAAAAAATTGTATCACGACTATTTTCCAGAACAATGATTGAAACAAGTAAGCCTCGTGATCATTGAGTCTTAAACAACCCCTTTTATGAATGATTATCTCAAATTTTGCCATATTGAAAAATATTAAATTTCAAAGTTTTTGCTTGAATTTAATTTTTTTATCTAGTTCTACATTTTTTTAGAACAAAGCCCGATATAAAATTTCGTGAACATCCATTAATATTTGTGGGCGCTATTGTCTACACAAGAAATTGACAGACTTTCAGACAGATAGGAAAGGCAGACAGACAGACAGAAGGACATCACTCTAAAAATAGTCAAAACATATTCAGGGTTTTTATTTTCGTGAAAACAATACTTTCTGTATACTATATTAAATAGTATGAAAAAGTAAAAAGTCTGATATGGGCAGCACATGACTTTCTCTGCAGACTTATATCCACGTTTTCTTTATTTTAATTAAATTTAATTCACCTTTAATTCAATTTTCGTTCTTATTTGGTAACTGGACTTATTTTCAAAGGTGGCGTAGAGAAAATATGAAAAACTAAAATATCCCGAAAACGGATAGTCCTAATGTAATGGAGTTGGTCCTATTCTTTTCTTCGTTAAAAATTACGTAGAAAGCAAGCATTTAATGTTTATATTTGAACATACGTAGTTTTTATTTTAGATTTTGTCAATTTTTGTGGTCAATTTTACAAAAAGGCAGGTTATTTTTTCCGGATCGTACCAAAATCTGCTCAGCACCAGGGTGACCCACAAGCAACTTATCTATCGAATTTTGTGAAATTCGGTCCTTTAGTTTTTCAGCGAGCGTGGATACAGTCTTTTGAGGATCATTTCACATGAGGCGGGTTCTTTCGAAGGACAAAAGAACCCGCCTTTTATCCTTCGGGATAAAAGGCGGGTTCTTTTATCCCGAATCGTACCTAAAACTAATCAGCACCAGATTCGCCCACAAGTGATCTACCTACCAAATTTTATGAAATTCAGTCAATTAGTTTTTTAATTAGAATGGATACAAAATCTGCACAGACAGACAGACAGACAGACACACACAAAATCGTCACGCTAAAAATAGCTTTTTCGTATTCTAGAGGTCTCGAAACGTGTACATCCGTCGAAAACTCAAGTTGCGATTTTCGGCATGATTCCAATATTTTCCCTATACATTACCATGTATTGCAGGGAAAGTAAAATGTAGAAGTTATAATATCTGATTCGTGAGACTTGGTTTCGATTCCTGGTTCCAGCTGTTGTATTTTTCATATTAGAAATAGTAGTATAGAGTAACTTAACCGGCCTCTATTTAACCAGTTTTCCGCTATATCGGCTTCAATTTGATCTGTAAAAATTAAAATTCTTCCATTTCAATGGGAGATTTATTCCATCTTGTGTCGAAATCGTGATTTATAAAGTTCGTTTTAATTCATATATAGTGTTGTATCCGTCCTAAAACACCTTTATTTCTGCTTAAATTCTGTGCGTAAAGTGGTAGTAAAAACGGTAGAATATTAAAATTTAAAGTTAACAATATTAAAATTATACAATTATTTGCCAAACTAGAATTTAGAATAAAAAGAACATCAGTTAGCCAAAAGGGAAATTTTAACTAAAAGTTAAAGAAAACCTCAGCAGGTAACCTAAAATATATAGATCACGGGATCTTATTCATCTTAAACTTAAAACAATTAGAATAAAAACATAATTTAACTATTGAGAAATATAATTAGAAAAGGTTTCACCAAATACTCCAAGGGTAAACAGCAAAGATCTGCAGGAGAGGAAGTCACAGGGAAACAAAAGTTCTTGAAGAACACCTCTTGAAAGGCAAAATACGGCAAAGGAGGATTATGTCAGAAGTAAGGAAAATCTTCGGCCGGATCCATTTTCAACGGGGATATTCCCAACCAGGACGTTTTGTAACGATGGAATAATATCTTCACACAGCTGCACTGAACCTTTGAGATCAGAACTGAATGCATAGCATATGTCCGGTGCTTTTCACCAAAAATGACTATCCAGTTCATCATAGTAAGAATAGCACAACCAGGGGGAAGCAAGCACTTAGTTGACCGGTTAAATTCTCTCGGCAGACATCACAAAAACATTATTAAAAGGACGGGAAACCAATTAACAACATCTCCAATCATTCCGTCCGTCTAGACACAGCAAACGTCAGGCTACCACATCTTCCAGACGAAACATTTTCAGAGAGCAGGAGGATTAAAAAAAAGATACAGCAAAAGAATGTTGATTAAAGAATACACAGCTGCTTTCATCTTGCGAAAAACACATCACAGATTTAGCCGGGGATAATAAAACATTTAGTGCCGAATTCGAACTTCGGCTTGCGCCGAAGCGCTAAAAACAACAACTTAACAGAACTACATTTCCAGTTCTATTACAAAGGGGAAAAGTGCGAAAAAGTGTGCGACTTTATTTATATACTGCGAAACATCACTGTCACATATTGTAAACAAAATTATCAATGAACGATAAAATAATTAATGACAGACGATTTTATTATTACGACCAACCAATCAAAAACTCACCATTTTAAAGAAGAGAACAGGAATTTTAAAACAGACGAAAGTTAAAAAGAAATGAAGTGAAACGATTTGAAACATACGAATTCGGTAATAATTATTTAAAAACGAACGATTCTGAAATATTTAATATGCTGAAAATAAAATAAAACTGAAAAATTACGATAAATCAACGAATTCTTAACCGAGAACAACAAATTTAGTATCAAATCAAAGGGAATAAAAAGGGCAATAAATGAAATTACAAATTAGCCAATTTAAATAAATTTAAATTTCTAAAACCTAAAAAGAACGAACTTTCGCCATTTGTAACACAATAACTATGGATTAGAACCTATTTGGAACAGAAGAGTATCAAAAACCTAAGCAATTGGAAAATGGATAACTAAAAGAGAATGATTATGTAAATAAGACCCCTGAACACGTTTAAATTAAAAACAAACTTCCTAAAATTATTAACTAGCCAAAAATAACCCAACACCTGATTGATCTTTCCTGTTATTATTTTTCCTTTTTATGAAAAGTGGACAACGGAAATATTGGAAGACTCTCTGTGGTCAGGCCCGTTGAAAGGGTTCAATATATTAAACTAAGAAACACAATAAACGGTATAGATCCACATTCTTTAAAAAATTTTACCAGCATTTATTTTTATATAATTAAAATCAAAATTCCATTTAATTTATTAAATATACTAATTTAAAAATGTGGATGCATTGGATAACGTATTGTAGATCTGGCTCGATTTTTAAAAAATTAATCCCAAGTCCTGTACCAGCCGAATTTGTGTAACAATAGTACGGACAGTCCTTCCCCTTGCCTTGGATCTGGTCCGGACTCAACTCGTGCGACAGATTAGTCTTTGTAGACCATTACAGACAGACTCCAGGTCAGAGCTATAAAGTAACTCTTCCTAGTGGTTGTTTTATGTTCCGCATAGGGGTCTTCAACTGCAGGTCTATTTTTTAATGTATATAAACATTAATTGTTGATTCAAATTGTTTGATAGAAAATGTGCCATTGAATTTGCTTGATAATATAATTTTTAATAAAGTTAAAAAAATTGTTAATAGTTCTCCAAACATGCCAATTGAAATCCCTAATTTAACTAGTTACCCATGGTTAGTCTATTAAAAAAAAAGGAAAACAGCTAAAGAGAAAACAGCTAATAACTGGGTAATTACATCCTTCAAGTCTATAGCCAGTCCTCCCCTTGCGTGAGGTATGGAATGGTCGGAAAAAGTGGTTTGAAATTATAAATATCATAGAATTAAGCAGATGGAGTAACAAAATTAAATCTCGCAGTAGAACCCGAAAGTAATCCGTTCCTCCACCGCTTTTCTCCTTATCGGTTCCTAGAGTTCAGTTCTTAAAATTCCTTTTATTCTCGGCTCCGATATTTTAAACTTTTCATTTAAGTCAGGACCGCCTATAGGGAGGCAGGACACTACTCGAGTGCGGAGCCTGAGCGTCAGTGCGGCCCAAAGACCCGATTACTTTATTTTTTATATTTGAGGGAGGAAAAGATATTGAAGATTCATAAGGAGTGGAAAGTCAAATATGGAAAGGGGGAACGTGGTAACTGTTTATATGGGGGTCCACAACTTGTGCAAGCGTCCCTGTCTGTGGTTTTTATTTTAGACTTATTTAAGAAAATTCCAGAAAGATGAATAGTAGAATGCCACCATCAAGTCCATATTTTTGTTAGTCTATAGTAGATCTACACAAAGTCCAACAGTCACCAAAAAAGACAAATTTCACATTTTCTCAATATTATCCTCTCGATTACATATTAAGGGAATGTTTCTCAAATGCAATTTTCATGTATGAAATTAAAGCCCATTTCTCTCCCAAAGCTTTATATGAAAAAAATTGTTCCATCGCCTTGATTGTGTTGGGTGTCATTGGATCCAAACATATTGTTAGGGAGTTGTTTCTTCGATTATCGTATCTAGATATGAGCTAAGAAAAGCAATTTATTGCCTATGTTATTCCAGTTGCGAGGTAAAAATATCTGACGGTTGACACGCATTATGGAAATATACGTTAAATATCGCTCTTTAAATGATTATAGTTACTCAATAAGTAAAAACTATTCTGCACAGTGAATAAAGAAAACGTGAACAGTGTATTTAAGCACAAAATATAATAATTACATACATATATGTCGAGGCTACGCTGGATAATATTCGTCTGGGCTAGGCACCATCAAACCTGAAGTTAATAGTTGTTGATGTATGATCTGTAACAGCATACAAATTCCATCACATACTCCAGTTCAATAACACACTGCATTAACCAATATTCTGTTAATAGTGTTCGATTCGTCTTATCTTGTTCAATAGAGTTTTCTGATATAGATTTTTCATGCATATTTATATATGTTTTTTTTACGAGCGATAAACAGCGATAAACAGCTATTTTTTCAACACGCCGCCGGTCAACAGCTTTTTGACACAGTCTCTACATGCTGTGGCCCGGAAAGACGGAAGAGGATACTAACTGTCCTCAAAAGGTTAAACGTTCTCATAATTTGGAGATGCACCTCTGATGATGAATATTTTGCGAAAGCAGTTCGGTGCTTGCTGAAGGTATATAGAACCATTCCAGAACCCCATATTACAAGTCTGGTGGTCCGGGAGTTCCTTCGTCTATTCTCAAGCTACAATGCCAGCTGCAGAGAAGATCCGGAAGAGAAGAAGATTATACAAGAGCTCTCCGACGAATTAGAAGAAATATTGCCCCAGAGCTCTAAACCGAAGCGACCCAGGTCTTTACTCCATCTCAGCCGGTGCCAGGTGAGGCAAAATCTGAGGGAAGTTGGCAACTTTCCTCATGGTGTGAAAAAGTTGCATCTTCCAAAGATACTGTATAATCATATCCTTCAGCAGGATAACTGAACCTTTAAACCCATTTGGGGCATTAATGCTGAAGTGGGCATAGTTCTACAGACACCAAGGAATCATTCCAAAGTTCATCGAAGCTCATTTGCAAAAGTGTTATATGTGACTGAACTGAAATAAGCATCTTCTATTTGGTTAAACTTTGATTGTCTAAAACCATAGAATTGTTTCCAGTACAGCTGCGTGCATAAGTGTTGTACAATAACGAATTTATTTGTTGCAATCATCTCAATTACTTGTGTATAATTATTGTTATATTTATTTTTTATATAAAATAAGTGAAAAAAATAAGACATTTGTGTCATTTCTGTATTTTTAACACTTTACAACAAAGTTGAAAAGTGTTTATGACTTTGTTCATTCATTCTGTCTCACTGTCTGCCCGTTAACACGATAACTGCCGTAAAAATGAATCAAAATGAAATTTTAGTATGTTGTTCAGACGGTCTGTGGAACCTATGGGAATATAACTGAATAATATCACCCAATGAGTTTTGGATTGAACCCGGGTTGAAAAAATGAAATAAACGTGAACCCAAAGGGACCTTATATTTCAAACATTATTTAAGCGGAATTAAAATTCACAAATTGCTTCGAAAATTTTTGGAAAAATTCAAATTATCCCATGAAATATACAAAAAAAATTCCAGAAAAATATATTAGTAGTTTTTTAAATGAAAAATTAAAATTATAATTACACCTCTTATATGAAGAGATCGCCAGACCCACTTCAAAATAAAATATAGCATCCATCTTGTGTCATAATCGTGATTTACATATTGATCTACATATTGGAACAATGCAATTACAATATATTTGAGTTTAAATGATCATACAATTTTGATTATTTCTACAACGAGGCCTAATTTCACTTATGGAGAATGGAGATACCAAAAGATGTAGAATGAGTTGTATAAGAATTGCTGCATTTCTTTAACGTAAAATTATTTAGCTTATGGAGTCTGCATAGCCGATATGAATGAATTATTAATTGATTTTACAGAGAAAAGGACGATTTTTTTCGATAAATTTTTAAGTATTGCGACGGGGGTCAAAAATAATCGAATTCGAGTTTTCAACGGGAGAGCAAGTTTTAAGCATCCCTGTACACGAATTAAATATTTTTGAGATGATGTCTGTGTGTGTATGTATGCATCAGTGAGTCAGTGGAGACGATATCTCACGAACAACCGGAGAGATTCGTACGAAATTTGGTACAAAAATTTAAATCAGTGGATACTGGAAGCCTATTGTTTCAAACGCAATCGAATGTGCAGAACCCTCCTAAATTTTCAAATGAAATGTTAAAAGATCATCAAAAAATCAAAACTTTCAATAAAGTTAAGTAAATAAATATTTCTTATGACATTTTTCAGTAGAAAAGGATTGACACCAACTTTAGAATGCTAGCATGAATCGTTCTCGAGATACTGCAAATTTTTCAACTGATTTTATCAAAATATCCCATAAAATTAAAAAAAAAAGTAATAACTATTGTGATATATGTTCACTTTTCATATGTAATATTATGCGATAAGTTTGTAATCGCACTCTTGAATCTAGCCCGTTTCTTTCACGAAGGATGATACTTTGTATCAGAAAACACTTAAAGGCCGTGGATGTTTCTGACATTTAAAATGTGATTTAACCAAGCTGCAAATACCAAATCCTTCATCTTACTTTAAGTCTGGTTATCACTCAGAAATAATATGATCTAGTGGTAAGTTTTAATATTAAATTCCTCATTCTCCAAATTGCTGAAATAAGACATTAAATTAAATATTCCAAAATATTATAGGCAACAAAGAAGAGATTTAAAATTGGCCAAAAAAATTCATTTATTAATATATATATATGTAATTAAAAACAAACAAAACATAGTAGACAAATGGTATGCTAATCAATTATTTGAGTCATACATCATTCACAATGATGCGATGTTATTATTATATAGGTACCAAAGTAACCAAATATTGATATACTATTGCAATAATTCTTTTAACAATTTTATGTTCTTTCTCTATTTATGGAGGATTGAATCTAAATTATGTTTTATAATATAAGTACTATTACAGCTCGTTTAAGTTCTTAATTTTTAAAGTTCAATTATTAGCAAGTGTAATGATGACAAACCAAATAACAGGATTTCTTCCTTAATGAATATTATAGTTCATCTTTAGAAATATTCTACTTTCTTTTCTTTCGCTAAAGTAGATGTCGTAATAAAATAAAGGAGAGTTTGACTTACAAATGTATTCGAAGCGATGACAGGAAACCATTGGCCCGATGGCTGGATGTCCATAAATATATTCATGCTGCTTTCTGTTGACAGGTCTAAATTTCATTGTGAGCAAAATAATGCAAGGCTGGTACTCATCACTGGAGAAATCAAAGTCATAGGACGTTATCGAATCCAGATCATTAAGTTAAAAATCTTTCAAGTGTCGGAATTCATCTTCGTTGGGCATATCAGGAAACAGTCGACCGAAGACGAGGCTTAATGATTCATATTCTTAGCTCAGAAATCAAGGAGCAATCTTTGTGTTTTTTTTTTTTAAATGGACACATAGTCCTAAGGTTGCAATAAGCTGTGTCTATCGGTCTCCATGGACCAAAAAAAGGGATCAACCTTCTTGGTTGATGAGCAGGGGCAGAGTCTCCTGAAGACTAAATTTTAGCTCAAAGAAAAAAAAAAGACAGAGGACCTCAACGGTCCGATCCGCAGGCCGGCCGCGTCCAAGAGACCACAAATTCTTATCTTTTTTTTTTATTTTTTTTTACACTTGCCGTAATTTTCTCAGTGGCGCTGTACTGTACTCACGTATGATTGGCCACTCCTGTACATACAATTCGTTCTTATTGGATGGTAGCCTTGTCTATGCTAAACGCTGGGGTGCAATGTTGCTTACCCCTTTCCGGAGAATGTTTTGCCCATCTGTGAAATTTTACTGTAGTCTTAATTTTAGAGGGTGTAACTTTTGTCAGTAAATTCATTCTGTTGACAGGAATTATAGCTTCTTCCGAAAACTGCCCATGTCTATCCTGACGGGGCGTACATACGAGTTTAAGATTACGAGTGGGAAAAGGTTCTCTGCAAGAAAGGAATTTCTTTGACCGTTGTGGTCCTGCCATGTACGATCTGCACGTGTTCTCTAAAAAGGGGGGGGGGGCAAGTATGCTTTCTGGAACCAAACTACTTAGTTGCAGCTGTGAGATTCTTCTTCTGCAGATGTGCAAAGTGCGTGAGAAAGTAATTTTTGAAAATAGCTATTTTTGCCTAGCAACTGCCTTTATCTGTATTCAAAAGGTTTAAAAGCTGAAGTAAATTTTAAATAAATAAAAGGTTCTAATTTCCCATTTCAATTAAAAAAAGCGTGTTTTAAAATTAGCGTGTGTAAGTCACATCTATTAAAAATGTCATGTTTCTCATGACACTTTGGTTAATAGTTTTGTATATGGACACCATTAGTCGTTTATCTAGTATAAGTATAATCTTTTTTTCAGTTATTACTGATTGGGGAAATTTTGATAGAATATCGCCAACTTGGCGAGTTTTTAAATTTTGCCAAATTAACGAAAATGTCGCCGAATTGATAAACTGACGCTAAATCAAAGAATGTGACGACAAATTGGTAAACTTTCAATATCTTGGAAAGAATATAAGAATTTACTGTAAGAGTAATCTAGTTCTCCGTCTTTTTCTCTTAACAGGAATCCATTTTTAGTAGCTTTTTTCTCAAATGTTACAAGAAACGTTTTGAAAATCGCTATCATGGGTCCATATGCTTACAATTATAGCGTGTTAACTTACACTTTAAAAGGCTTAAAAATAGCTTTGGATTGAACCCATACTTGAAATTGTACTCCCGAGGGAGGGGAGTAGCTTGACGGCACGAATAAAAAAATTGTATCACGGCTATTTTCCAGAACAATGACTTAAACAAGTAAGCCTCGTGATCATTGAGTCATAAATAACCCCTTTTATGTATGATTATCTCAAATTTTGCCCCATGCGTCCATATTAAAAAATATAAATTTTCGAAGTTTTTACTTGAAGTTAAAATTATTTTTATCTAGTTCTACATTTTTCTGAGAACAAAGCCGGATATAAAGTTACGTGAAAATCCATCAATATTTGTGGGCGCTACAAGAAATCGACCACAGATATAAAGACTTTCGCACACATGGGAAACGGTTACCTTACACCTTTCTGGTAGGTCGGACGGTCTGGGTCTCAACAACAACAACACACATGGGAAAGATAGACAGACAGAAGGATATCACTCTGAAAATAGTCAAAACGTGTTCAGTGTTTTTTTCGGGAAAACAATACTTCTCTATACTATATTACATAGTATGTGAAAAGAAAAATGTAGCAGTTATAATATCTGGGAGCAATTCTTGAGACTTGGTTTCGATTCCTGGTTCCAGCTGCTGTATTTTTCATATCAGAAATAGTAGTATAGAGTAACTTAAACGGCCTCTATTTAACCAGTTTTCCGCTATATCGGCTTCAATTTGATCTGTAAAAATTGAAATTCTCCCATTTAAATGGGAGTTTTATTATTTTTTGATCTGCAGATATTCATCATATGCTGTAGTGATATTGCAGAAGTAGATGGGTAAGCGTCCAGTGTTTGAGACATACATCCGGGGGGGGGGGGGCGAAGCCACCGCCATAGACATTTTACTCTTAGTTAATATTTATGTGATAGCATTCAGATATTTTTATATAGAGCAAATAGAAAACAAGTCCCCCACCCCGGCCATAAAATCCGGAAAGACTACCCGGAGGCGTGGTTTAAATCTGATGTAATCTAAAATAAATTATTATAGAATTGTGATGAATGAAATGAATAGAAAAAAGATAATGAATGAAATGCTGCTTTTATAGAGACAGACAGGCGTGTTATATTTCAAGAACGTCATTTGAATAAATTTCATTTGTTTTCGATGACATTTTCAAATTTAATAAATTATTGTAGTATTATGATAATTTAAAAAATATTACTGAGGAATGTGTCGCATTTTAGAGATGCTTAGACGAGGCAATTTATATTTCAATGCCGTCATTTGAATAAACTTAATATTTCTTTATGACGTTTTAAGTTTTCAAATATAATAAATTAATGTATTATTGTGATAATTTTAAAAATATTGCCGAGGAATGTATCGCATTTTAGCGATGTTTAAATAAAATTGTATTGAAGTTGGAAAGTGTTTCATAATCAATGCTTTATGCATGACTGATCTTTCTTGTTTTTCTTTTTTCCGTTTTATGAAAAGGGGACAACGGAAATATAGGAAGACCCTCTGTGGTTATGCCCCTTGAAAGGGTTCAATATATAACTAAGGAACTCAATGAACGGTATAGTTCCACATTCTTTAAAACTTATTACCAGCATTTATTTTCATATAATTAAAATCAAAATTCCAAATAAATTATTAAATATAATTTAAAAATGTGGATGCATTGGATAACGTAATGTCAGATCTGGCTCGATTTTTAAAAAAATAATCCCAAGTCCGGTACCAGCCGAATTTGTGTAACAATAGTAAGGACTGTCCTTCCCCTTGCCTTGGATCCGGTCCGGTCTCGACTCGTGCGACCGATTAAAGTCCTTGTAGACCATTACAGACCGACTCCGGGTCAGATCTATAACATAAATCTTGCTAGTAGTTGCGTTATGTTCCGCATAGGTGTCGTCAACTTCAGATATCTTTTTCAATATATGTAAAGATTAATTTTTGATTCAAATTGTTTGATAGGAAATGTGTCATTTAATTTGCTTGATAATATAATTTTTAATAAAATTAAAAAAATTATTAATAATTTTCCAAATATACCAATTGAAGTCTCCGATTTAACTAGTTATCCACGGTTGGTCTACTAAAAAAAAATATTTAAAAAAAATACAAAAAAAAAAACAGATACAGTAAGAGTTCATCGTCAACTGGGTAATTATATTCGCTGCTCAGATATTTTAGACTTTACATTTAAGTCAGGACCGCCTATAGGGATGGCAGGACACTAATTGAGTGGGGAGCCCGAGCGTCAGTAGGGGGTCCGAAGACCCGATTTCTTTATTTTTTATATTTGAGGGAGAAAAATGCATTGAAGATTCACAAGGAGTGGAAAGTCAAATATGGAGAGGGGGAACGTGGTAACTGTTTATATGGGAATCCACAACTTGTGCGAGAGTCCCAGTCTGGGGTTTTTATTTTGGACTTATTTCAGAAAAAGCCGGAAAGATGAAAAGTAGAATGCCACCATCAAGTCTACATTTTTGTTAGTCTATAGTAGATCTACACAAAGTCCAAAAGTCACAAAAAAAGACAAATTTCACATTTTTTCAATATTATCCTCTCGATTACATATTAAGGGAATGTTTCTTAAATGCATTTTTTAAGTATGAAATTAAAGCCTATTTCTCTCCCAAAGCTTTATATGAAAAAAATTGTTCCATCGCCTTGATTGTGTTGGGTGTCATTGGATAGAAACATATTGTTAGGGAGCTGCTTTTTCGATTATCGTATCTAGATATGAGTTAACAAAAGCAATTTATTGCCTATGTTATTCCAGTTGCGAGGTAAAAATATCTGACGGTTGACACGCATTATAGAAATATACGTTAAATATCGCTCTTTAAATGATTATAGTTACTCAATAAGTAAAAACTATTTTGGACAGTGGATAAAGAAAACGTGAACAGCGTATTTAAGCACAAAATATAATAATTACATACATATGTGTCGAGGCTACCCTGAATATTTTTCGTCTGTGCTACGCACCAACAAACCCGAAGTTAATTTTTGTTGATGTATGATCCGTAGCAGTATTAATTTTTAGATTTTTCATGCAAATTTTTATATATTTTCTTTCGCAGGAGCGATAAAGTGCTATTTTTTCAACACGCCGACGGTCAGCAGCTTTTTGACACAGTCTCTAAATGCTGTGGCGCGGAGAAACGGAAGAGGATACTAACCGTCCTCAAAGGGTTAAACGTTCTCTTAATTAGGAGATGCACCTCTGACGATGAATATTTTGCCAAAGCAGTTCGGTGCTTGCAGAAGGTATTTAGAACCATTCCAGAACCCCATATTACAAGTTTGGAGGTCCGGGAGTTCCTTTGCCTATTCTCAAGCTACAATGCCAGCTGCAGAGAAGATCCGGAGGCGAAGAAGATTATACAAGAGCTCTCCGACGAATTAGAAGAAATATTGCCCCAGAGCTCTAAACCGAAGCGACCCAGGTCTTTACTCCATCTCAGCCGGTGCCAGGTGAGGCAAAATCTGAGGGAAGTTGGCAACTTTCCTCATGGTGTGAAAAAGTTGCATCTTCCAAAGATACTGTATAAGTATATCCTTCAGCAGGATAGCTAAATCTTTAAACCCATTTGGGGCATTAATGCTCAAGTGGGCATAGTGCCACAGATACCATGGAATCATTCCAAAGTTCATCGAAGCTCATTTGCAAAATTATATGTGTTATATGTGACTGAACTGAAATAAGCATCTTCTATTTGGTTAAACTTTGATTATCTGAAACCATAGAATTATTTCCAGTACAAGCTGTGTGCATAAGTGTTGTACAATAACGAATTTATTTGTTGCAATCATCTCAATTACTTGTGTATAATTATTGTTTTATTTATTTTTTATATAAAAGAAGTGAAAAAAATAAGGCATTTGTGTCATTTCTGTATTTTAACACTTTACAACAAAGTTGAAAAGTGTTTATGACTTTGTTCATTCATTCTGCCTCTCTGTCTGTCCGTTAACACGATAACTGCCGTAAAAATGACTTAATCAAAATGAAATTTTAGTATGTTGTTCAGACGGTCTGTGGAACCTATGGGAATATAACTGAATAATATCACCCAATGAGTTTTGGATTGAACCCGGGTTGAAAAATGAAATACACTGAACCCAATGGGACCTAATGCTTCAAACATTATTTAAGAGGATTTAAAATTCACAAATTGCTTCGAAAATTTTTGGAAATATTCAAATTATCCCATGAAATATATAAAAAAAAAATTCCAGAAAAATATATTTAGTAGTTTTTTAAATAAAAAATTAAAATTATAATTACACCTCTTATATGAAGATATCGCCAGATCCACTTCAAAATAAAATATAGCATCCATCTTGTGTCATAATCGTGATTTTTAAAGTTTTTTAAATTCATATATAGTGTTGTTTTTGTCCTAAAACCGCTTTATTTTTGCTTAAATTCTGTGCATCTACATATTGGAACAACGCAATTACAATATATTTGAGTTTAAATGATCATACAATTTTGATTATTTCTACAACGAGGCCTAATTTCACTTATGGAGAATGGAGATACCAAAAGATGTAGAATGAGTTGTATAAGAATTGCTGCATTTCTTTAACGCAAAAATTATTTAGCTTATGGTGTCTGCATAGCTGATATGAATGAAATATTAATTGATTTTACAGAGAGAAGGATGATTTTTTTCGATGAAGTTTTAAGTATTGCGACGGGGGTCAAAAATTCGAATTCGAGTTTTCAACGGGAGAGCAAGTTTTAAGCATCCCTGTACACGAATCAAATATTTTTGAGATGATGTCTGTGTGTGTATGTATGCATCAGTGAGTCAGTGGAGACGATATCTCACGAACAACCGGAGAGATTCGTACGAAATTTGGTACAAAAATTAAAATCAGTGGATACTGGAAGCCTATTGTTTCAAACGCAATCGAATGTACAGAACCCTCCTAAATTTTGAAATGAAATGTTAAAAGATCATCAAAAAATCAAAACTTTCAATAAAGTTAAGTAAATAAATATTTCTAATGTCATTTTTCATTAGAAAAGGATTGACATCAAATTTAGAATGCTAGCATGAATCGTTCTCGAGATACTGCAAATTTTTCAAATGGATTTATCAAAATATCACATAAAATTAAAAAAAAAGTAATAACTATTGTGATATATGTTCACTTTTCATATGTAATATTATACGATAAGTTTGTAATCGCACTCTTGAATCTAGCTCGTTTCTTTAACGAAGGATGAAGCTTTGGTTAATAGTTTTGTATATGGACACCATTAGTCGTTTATCTAGCATAAGTATAATCTTTTTTCAGTTATTACTGATTGGAGAAATTTTGATAGAATATCGCCCACTTGGCGAGTTTTTAAATTTTGCCAAATTAACGAAAATGTCGCCGAACTGATAAACTGACGCAAAATCAAAGAATGTGACGACAAATTGGTAAACTTTCAATATCTTGGAAAAAATATAAGAATTTACTGTAAGAGTAATCTAGTTCTCCGTCTTTTTCTCTTAACAGGAATCCATTTGTTGTAGCTTTTTTCTCAAATGTTACAAGAAACGTTTTGAAAATCGCTATCATGGGTCCATATGCTTACAATTATAGCGTGTTAACTTACTCTTTAAAAGGCTTAAAAAAATCTTTGGATTGAACCCATACTTGAAATTGTACTCCCGAGGGAGGGGAGTAGCTTGACGTCAAGAATAAAAAAATTGTATCACGGCTATTTTCCAGAACAATGACTTAAACAAGTAAGCCTCGTGATCATTGAGTCATAACTAACCCCTTTTATGCATGATTATCTCAAATTTTTCCCTATACGTCCATATGAAAAAATATAAATTTTCGAAGTTTTTACTTGAAGTTAAGATTCTTTTTATCTAGTTCTACATTTTTCTGAGAACAACGCCGGATATAAAGTTTCGTGAAAATTCATCAATATTTGTGGGCGCTACAAGAAATCGACCACAGATATAAAGGCTTTCACACACATGGGAAACGGTTACCTTACACCTTTTTGGTAGGTCGGACGGTCTGGGTCTCAACAACAACACACATGGGAAAGATAGACAGACAGAAAGATATCACTCTAAAAATAGTCAAAACGTGTTCAGTGTTTTTTGTAGGGAAAACAATACTTCTCTATTCTATATTACATAGTATGTGAGAAGAAAAATGTAGCAGTTATAATATCTGGGAGCAATTCGTGAGACTTGGTTTCGATTCCTGGTTCCAGCTGCTGTATTTTTCATATCAGAAATAGTTGTATAGAGTAACTTAACCGGCCTCTATTTAACCAGTTTTCCGCTATATCGGCTTCAATTTGATCTGTAAAAATTGAAATTCTCCCATTTAAATGGGAGTTTTATTATTTGATCTGCAGATATTCATCATATGCTGTAGTGATATTGCAGAAGTAGATGGGTAAGCGTCCAGTGTTTGAGACATACATCCGGGGGGGGGGGGGGGCGAAGCCACCGCCATAGACATTTTACTCTTAGTTAATATTTATGTGATAGCATTCAGATATTTTTATATAGAGCAAATAGAAAACAAGTCCCCCACCCCGGCCATAAAATCCGGAAAGACTACCCGGAGGCGTGGTTTAAATCTGATGTTTATTTTTTTTTTCCCTTGGACCTCGAAATGCTGCTTGACGGAAACTGCTTTCATCATCTACCGATAGAATGCATGCTTTAGAAGTGGTTCTCCGTTATGTTAAACAACATTTAACATTCTCTTCAATAGATTTAATGCTAATAAAGAAATTGCGGGACTTTAAAACTAAAAACAAATTTTAAAGTTTGAAACAAAAAATTCACTCGTGTGTCGCTCAGCTCGAATTTCTCATAGTTTTTTTTTCAAATTTTCAAGAAAAAGTTTGAAAAATTTGGGCCGTTGTATCAAATGATCACATATATAGCTTGTTACCCTTCATTTTAAAGAGTTTGGAAAAATCAAAACATTTTGCCCTTTGATAATGTACCTACGGGAATAACGTGTCCCCGTAGTCAAAACGTTGGAGTAAAAACGTTGCGAATACAAAAATAGCATCTCTGCTATTTGTATTAATTGTATTACTGCTCTTTTAAATGGCACAAAATTAACGAAAATGTCGCCAAATTGATAAAAATGTCGCTAAAGCAATGATAATGAAGATTAATTTATGACAATTCAACATCTTGGACAGAACATAAGAATCGGCTATAGGAATAACCCATTTCTCCGTCATTAACGCTTGGCAAAAAATTTGGCGGGATAACGCCAACTTGACGATTTTTTTAAATGCTGACAAATGGACGAAAGTGTCGCCAAATTGACAAAAATGACGCTAAATGGGAGGTAACGTTTGGCAAATTTTGAATTCCGTCGGATGACGGGCTACCTTTTAGTATAGAAGAAATGCTCTTTTTTTGTATTTCTATAACGCTTGGCAATACGTAAACTAGCAAAATATCGCCAACGTAGCGATATTTCGACCCACATTGGCGAAAATATCGTCAAAATTGCCAAAATGACGACTAATTGATGAATTAATTATTAAAATATTTTAATATATGAACTATATCGCTTATTGGGGATGCTATCAATATTGATAATTTTTAATTTAAAGTTGCGAGATATATAAGTTAATTGGGTAATTACTCAATTTAGGCCGGAATCATCGAACTCCAACTATAGCTAGAGTTTGATGACCGGAATCCAGTGGGGGCGACTTCTACAAGGACAGTAAACTCTTTCCCCTACTACCGACTTGACGGAAGAACTTATAGGAACTCACATATTTAACAATCCCGTATTGCGCGTTAACGCGAGGACAGTTTGAGCAGAGCCAGAGATCGAACACGGACCGTCTGAATGCAATCCCCGCGCGCAAAACCACTGGGTTGTTCCACCCCTAAAATTTTTACCCCCAATTTGAATTTCAGCCTGACGGTCCCTGGCTAGCGTTTATTGCGTCTAATGGGAAATTCGGCCCACGTCTGCTTGTATTTAGGAGCCTGATATCAAAAAGACAATTCTTTATCAAGCGAGGAAAATAAAATCTGTTTTAATATATTTAAAAAAAAAGAATAAAGTTCCTCATATTTTCAATTTTTATATTATTTAAAATATTTTGGTAGTGGCGAAGAAAAATAATTAAAATATCCAAATATAAAAATCTGATTACCTAAGAGATAACTTTTCTTATCATTTGCAATACAAATTAATTTTAAATATATGTATACATATATATATAATTTTTTTTTTTCGCGACGATTTTTCTTAAGACTCAATATTATTTTTCCATTTTACGTTTACAGTCAATTTTTGTTCAATTGTTTTCTGTCAGTTAGTGAATATTCTATAGATAAGTCAAATTTTAATAGTATATACGTGTATATTTCTTTCATGAGCCATACAGCTTTCCTACGGTAATAATATATTTTTTGTATAATTAAAGCTTGACACAAAATTCTTAAAATTATTATTTAAGTATTATACAATTTCTTTGTATTTGTGTGTTAGAACTGTTCATAAATAATGCCATACATATATGTTAAAATATAAATTTTTCAAAAACCGTTCTGAGAAATGCATTTCGCTACGCTAAAGATGGTTGGGCGAAAAATGAAGTCGCTTATCCAAACGCCCTGAACTGAACGATCAGATCCAGGAAGAATCTTGAAGGTCAAAGATAATGCACCCCCTCCCCTCTTCTTGTTTGACTGAAAAGATACATTTTCCCCTCATAAGATTAAAACTGAAACAAATTTCAGCATTGCCATTATAAGATCCCGTTCTCATTCAATCCTTGACCCCCCCCTCATTAGTGAAACCTCCTGTCTAAGTATGTAGTACTAATAAAAGTACTACTTATTTGATAGCAATGGTCCCACAGCTATCAGCAGAGGTTCCCATCACGCGGATGCCCTGTCGGCAACAGTATTGAAATGCTCGGAAAAAGTTTAATTAAAGGTAATTTTAACAAGGAAAGCAATCCGGATACATCGACGAAACTTTTGAACCATGATATCTTTAATGTTGTTCAAAAGCATTCGGCGAAATTTTTGATCAACGTCAAGGTCATAGAAAAAGCAAACCATTAAATGTTAATGGTCATGGTAGGATAAGTAAAGGTAATCTCTCTTCTTTCCACTCTTATTAATTTGCATAAAATGACCGCAAGTAGGATGCTGTCAAATATTACAATAGGTCTTTTGAAGTCTATGTAATCTGGACATCCGTTCCTGTGCTTCCTGGATTGTCACACTTCTGGCGTCTAAGCTCCCAATAAATTGAATTGCATCCCTCTCTACAGACACAGTACTGAGAGATCAGGTGGGCTCTTGGGTAAGATCAAGGTACTTTAAACATAAGGTAGGTCAAAGAAAGGGGGTTGCTTTTCGACCGGGAGAGAAACTTGATGCGTGACGTCACTGACTTGAACGTCACTGAAATGAAGTCTAGAAGAGGGGACATAGAGATACGTGTATAAAGTTTAGAAAGTTCGCGTTTATCATTGGAAAAGGAGATAAGATCATTTGTAATAAAATTTTAGAAGAATGAAATTAAATGATTCTACTCATAAATGCATAGGGCTATCATTAAAATATTATAATACATATATTATTTATAATAAAAGCTGAAATATATCGTGAAAAGTGTAGTAAATATAAAAATTACATTTCAAGTGTTTTAATATAGATATGATGATATGAATAAATATCTAATCATCGGATTTTTAAAAATATAGTATCCATTATCTTAAACATTGATAATACTTTCTACATGTAATATAAATATGTATTTCAAAAATACCTAATTGCGTAAAAAATCCCACATACATATAACATATATTGATGACTATGAAATATCATCAATCTAGTAGTTACATAACTATATATTATATTAAGAAGCGTAGATCGGATCTTAGGAAAAAGGGGGAGTTGACGGTCGAATGGATGGTCAATGGCAGTCGATTTATTTTATTTACCCAACAAAAAGACGATGCATTTTGTGAGCTAGTAGAGTATTGTGACTCTTGGTTAAGCCACTGCATCTGTCAGTTTCACAAATATATTTTAAGCATGCAAAATTCATGTGTAGGGGACCACCTATTTTACATATCAATGAAACATGTCAATCATAAGTATTTTTATACTACTATATTAAAAACATTATTTTTAACTGCGGTATTAATGGTATGCGAGATTTTTGTGCCGTTGGCTTCTTGTTTTAATCGTTTAACCGGTTTAAATTCAAAATCATCAGAAAAGTGACTCGAACAGTCAGTTGCGTTTGCAATGTTTATTTTATCCTCTCTTTTGCACTTCACGATCCATAATTTTTGGAGTGCAGGATCTTTTGGAAATCTATGAAAACTGATAGATTCCATTGACTTCTTATAATAATTTGAACACAAAGCAACCGAGCATCAACCAGGCATTTTTGTGCTTACCAAAATTATACTTTATATACGTGAAAATACTAATATATATACATCTATAATACACAAATTTACACTTAAACTTCACTTTTACGATAGAATTACAAATTATATTAAAGGAACGACTGACACAGTCTCTGTTTTCCAATAGAAATGAATGCTAGTCGGAGAAACTGGCAATTCTCCTTCTAAACCAGTGACGTCACGAACGGCGATAACGTCCGCCTTCTAGAATACTGTCAACGGCGGCATTCTGGTCTTTTGATCTCTGACCCTCCCTGGGGTAAGATAACCCGTTAATCCTTTTGTTCATCTCCCCAAGTACATTTCACTGAGGAAAATTTAAACTTGCAGTGACACGTCCAACAATAGAGGAGATAAGAATAGAATCTTCCACACGATACACAGGTTAGCTCAATCTTGAAGATGGGTAAAGTGAACAAATATTTCCAGTATGGGCAATAGCACCATTATTGCTCAACCACCCCATCAAAAATAGACTACTCCAATAATAAAAGCGAACAAACTTTATTACTTTATTCCTTATACCGCAAGCCTCATTCAAGTTGATTTGCTTGAGAGATATAGTATAGTCTAGTTTTACTGTTTTGTCTTCCTTTGTGTGCTACTATCCTGGAATTATACTGGATTTTAGGAATTATTAGAAATTTCTGTGTTTTTTTTCAAAATTCGACTGCTGATTTCAGACCGAAAGCTTGGATTGTGTTAGGAGGAAGTATACAGCATGGCTCCCAATCAGGCAAACCCTCATCAGTACTTAGAAGAAATTGTAAAATACCTCCCGGACTTTTCGAAATTAAACGGCCAAAGTGATCAATTTATCTGGGACAGCGTGTATTTCGCTAGCCGGCACTTTGACATCCTTTGGTACGTTCACGATTTCCAGAAAGAGTTCTTCGATTATATCTTTAAAGTTCTGAACTGGCAAGAGTATAGGAGTGTTGATAATGCAGGGGTATTGAGCCTAATTTGCTCCTTGCATGCCCCTACATATCTGATCTATAATGTTAAAAACAATCGTACTACAATGGGAAGAACAAATTCATCTTCTAATGACAAATGTGGACAATGGTATTTATCCTACATGATACATCTCATGAAGACTGAATACGGAAAATTCAAGACGTATTGGCCGATAGAGCTCGATCCAATAAGCAACGCGTTAATACAAGCAGATGAATACCGGCTGAACGTCCTTTTATATTATGGTGTTTCCTATGTACAGCCATTTGATGATCTTAAACAATGGGAGATAGCCGCTAGTAATTTGAAGCGATTGTAAGTACTGAATATTTTTTTATAATTTTTATAATTTGTCTTAAATTCAGTGAGGTAACTTGTTGAAGAGATCCAACCAAAAGCAGAAACACTGAAATTAAAAAATTATTAACTTCGCAAATGATATCTACACTACTAAAACTTGATCGCCTATATTTGTTCATATTTGTGTATATCTGTCGCCTCTTCTTCCGAAACCTCTACAAGGCCTATAATATCCGGGCTTTGACGGGTCGATAATTTAAATTTAAGTTTTTAATGGAAGAGCACGTTTAAAGCATGCTTTTACTCGAATTAATCGTTTTTGAGAGGATTTCGATTTTCCCGTATTTGTTCCGTTTTGTGAGTCCTGTTCCGGGAATCCGATCTTTCATCGCCATAACGTTTGTAATTATTTTAAGCAAATCTGTTTTTTTTAAATCTGCATAAGAGTATCTACATATAACGAATGTCATAAAATAGGAAATAGATCACAAATGTTACTAAATGAGAAGCAAATTCATGAATTTTGAGATCGAGGTATTTCAGTTTTTCTTTTACATCTGAAAATCTCTTTCCATGCAATCGCGCAATCGGCGCTAGCAAAAGTCAATTATTCCCATACATTCACAAAAGAGAGAGAGAGAGATAGAAATGACGAAAGATTACCTAATTAATGTGGGAGAAGTTTGCATTGGATAAAATTTTTATAATTATTTCCTGTTATATATAAGAAAACTATTTTTCAGACGTATTATTAATGAAATGAAAGACTATACTGCAGCCGCACCGCGATAAACGGCATTTGTGCTCGACCATCCGTATATTTTGTTTAATTGTGACAATCACATTTCCACTTTTGCTATCTGTTTGCATCGTCTCCAATTTTTGTAATTATTTTGTGTTTTGTACAGAAAAACTTTTTTTCAAACGTGTTATTAATGACATGAAGGGCTATTTTCTTTATAACAATATTAAAATATGAATTCGGTTACTTAAGAAATGCAACCATTTCAAAAGCATAAAGTAGAATTTAATGCATTTGCATTTAAAATTACATATCTTTGGAATTTTAAATAAAAATTAATATTTTATTCATTCTTCAGTTTAAATAAAGATAAAAATCATAATTATAGTTTAGATGAGTTCTGAAAATAATAAACTTTTAAGAAAATACAGCTTCAGAATTATTAAAGCGTGCTGAAAAAAGCTAGTTCAGCTACAGTTCTAGCACTTAATAAAAAATAATAAGATAAATTATTCTATTTCAGTTTAGAGTATGTTTTGAATAAGCTTAATATATGTGAGCATCAGTTAATTTACAATTTTACAATAAGTGAACACTGGAAATCTATAGATTTTGTGCGCAATCGAATGTTAGAAGATGCCCAATTTTTCGAATGGAATTTTGAAAAATTTGTCAAAAAATCAAAACTTTTGTTATTACTAAAATAATTATTCCGTATGCAGTTTTTTATTACAAAAAGATTGGCATAAATTTTAAAACGATAGCATGAACTGTTCTCGAAATATTACAATTTTTAAACAAATTTATCAAAAGAATCACATATAATTAACAAGAAGGATCAATCCTGCATAAAACATTGATCATGAAACATTTTCCAACTGAAATACAATCCGCTGAATGTATAGTATCTCTAAATTGCTATACATTCAGCGGTGATATTTTTTTAATTTTCACAAAACTATAATAATTTCTTTTGACTTGAAAACTTAAATCTTTATAGCAAAAAATGAACTTTATTCAGATGACGTCAACGAAATATAAATCGTCTGGCTCTCTATGTAAAATTAGAGTGTATTTCATTCTTACACTTTTATTCCAGGCAAAGTTAAATAATTTTACGAGAAAAAAAATTCAGCAATGCTTATACAACTCATCTTACAATCACTTGTTTACATTCTGCATCCATTAAAATTTGGCTTCGTTGTAGAAATGATCAAAGTTTGATGATCATTTAAACTCAAAAATATTGTAATTGTAGTGGCACAGAATATAGATTCACAGAAAATACACAGAAATAAAGCGGTTTTAGGTTGAATGCAACACTAAATATAAATTTAAAAGAACTTTAAAAATCACGATTTTTACTATGGGAGAAAAAGGTGGATGCCATGCTACATTTTGAAGTGGGTTACTTGGTCTCTTCATATTATATGGGTGTAATTACTATTTTAATTTTTATTTAAAAAACTTCCGAACATATTTTGCTGAATTTTTTTTTATATATTATATTTTATAGCATAATTTGAATATTTTCTAAAATTTTCGAAGCAATTTGTGAATTTCAACTTCGCTTAAAAATATTTGAAAAATTAGCTTCCGTAGGGTTCAATGTATTCTATTTTTTCGACCCGGGTTCAATACAAAACGAATTGGGCGATATTATTCATTTATATTCCCATATGTTCCACAGAAATGGTCTCAACAGTAAGTGCAGCTAAACTATACAGGAATGTGCACAAAAAATCAAAAGAATTTTAATATTTTCCATTGCTAAAAAGCTATATTTTACTTAAAAAATCAATTTAGGCTCTCATTTTTTTTTAATACGGGTCAACTAAATTGACTGTGTACCCCATAAGCCCGATTTTCCAAAATGTCGATAGTATTTTTCTACAGATTTTTAAAACCGATTATTCAGATATATCGACTGTCCGTATTTCTCATATTCCAACAGTGACCGAAGAATGACTTTTCAAGGTACGGTTTTTAAAATTTGTCATCGTGAAGACTCATTCCTTAGCTTTAGAAAACTGCAACTGTTTTCTTTGGTTTTTCCTTTGTTAATTTTTTACAATTAAATTAATGATTCAATAAACAGATCTACGGAAGCTTTGTCTATCTCTTTCAACTCGAGTTTGGGTGTTTTTCATTTTAGAATATGAGTCATGGTGTCAAAACTACGATAAAAATTATCCATTAAGATTTTAATATTTGTACTTCACTCAGCCAGAAATTATTAGGTTGAAAGTATGTCATGTGGCGTTATACATGATTTAGTGGGTTTGTCCGTCGGCATGTTTCGCGACCATAGGGGCGGGGGAAGGAGTCAAAAGATTTTTGTCCATCGACATGTTTCGTGAATGTGGGTAGACAGGGGTATTTATCATAGATCTTGCAGCGTTGGGATTAAATTTTTTTTTGTGTCAGGCATTGAGTCTGAGCCACCTAGCTGCTTTATTTTTTAATATGCTCAAGCGCGTCAATGCGGGTTCATCTATTCTGATTTAAGGTAGTTAACAATGGGGTGAAAATTAAAATGCCTTACCAAATATTCGAGTGGGTTATCAAAATATAGGGCATATTTTACCAGTACCAATTATACAATCATTAGAGAGGAAAGGGTGGCTAAAAGAAACAATATTCCCGATTTTTTTCTTTGTTTTCAAGAAAAGAATCGACCGAAAATATAAGAGTTAACTGATACCACCCCAAATACAAGACAAGAAAGATCAATCATGCCAAAAATCATTGATTATGAAACACTTTCCAACTTCAATGCAATTTTACTTAAACATCTCTAAAACGCGATACATTCCTCGGTAATATTTTTAAAATTATCACAATACTACAATAATTTATTATATTTGAAATCTTCATGGAAAACAAATGAACTTTTTCAAAAGACGCCAGGGAAATATAAATCGGCTGGCTCTTTAAATAAAAGCATCATTTCATTCATAGCGTTTTCCGATTCATTTCATTTATCATAATATTATAATAATGAATTTTATTTGAAACTTAAAACCATGGAGGTACAAGTAATTTAACTCTATGCTCAAAACTTTATCAAAAAATCGTTTGCTTCTCTGTAAAATCAAGGATTGTTTCATTCATATCAGCAATATTGCAGACTCCACGAGTTAAATAATTTTGCTTTAAAGAGACAAAGCAATTCTTATACAACTCATTCTACAAATTTTGCTGTTTACATTTTCCATAAGTGAAAAGCAGGCTTCGTAGTAGAAATATTCTAATTTGGATGATCATTTAAACTGAAATATATTATAATTGCGTTTTTCCAGTATGTAGATGCACACAATTTACACAAAAATAAAGCGGTTTTAGGACAAATACAACACTAAATATGAATTAAAAAGAACTTTAAAAATCACGATTTTGAGACAAGATGGATGCCATATTTTACTTTGAAGTGGGTTACGGGATCTCTTCATATAATGGTCACGTGATCGCTTCGTATAAGAGGTGCAATTATTATTTTAATTTTCATTTAAAAAACTACTGAATATATTTTGCTAATTTTTTTTTATATATTTTATGGGATAATTTGAATATTTCCTAAAACTTTCGAAGCAATTTGTGAATTTTAAATCCGATTAGACAATGTTTGAAGAATTAAGTCCCATAGGGTTCAATGTATTTCATTTTTTTAACCCGGGTTCACTCCAAAACTAATTGGGTGATATTATTGATTTATATTCCCATTGGTCCCACAGAGAGTTTGAACAACATAATAAAATTTCATTTTGATATAGTATTTTTTACAGCAGTTATTGTGCTAACGGACAGACAGATAGAATGAACAAAGTCATAAACGCTTTTCAACTTTGTTGTAAAGTGTTAAAAACACTTTTCAACTTTGTTGTAAAGTTTTAAATATGGCATCCATCTTGTGTCGAAATCGTAATCTTTAAAGTTCTTTTTAATTTATATTGAGTGTTATATCCGTCCTAAAACCGGTTTTTTTAGCTTAAATTCTGTGCATCTACACACTGAAACAACGCAATTACAGTATATTTGGGTTTAAATGATCATCCAAATTTGATTATTTCTACAACGAAGCCTATTTGTCACTTATGTAAAATGTAAACAGCAAAATATGTAGAATGACTTGTATAAGAATTTCTGCATTTCTCTAACGCAAAATTATTTTGCTTATGGAGTCTGCAATATAGCTGACATGAATGAAATATTCATTGATTTTACACAGAGAAGACGACTTTTACGATAAAGTTTTACGCATGAGTTTAATTACTTGTACCTCCATGGTCTTCAGTTTTTAAATAAAATAAATTATTATAGAATTGTGATGAATGAAATGAATAGAAAAAAGATAATGAATGAAATGCTGCTTTTATAGAGACAGACAGGCGTGTTATATTTCAAGAACGTCATTTGAATAAATTTCATTTGTTTTCGATGACATTTTCAAATTTAATAAATTATTGTAGTATTATGATAATTTAAAAAATATTACTGAGGAATGTGTCGCATTTTAGAGATGCTTAGACGAGGCAATTTATATTTCAATGCCGTCATTTGAATAAACTTAATATTTCTTTATGACGTTTTAAGTTTTCAAATATAATAAATTAATGTATTATTGTGATAATTTTAAAAATATTGCCGAGGAATGTATCGCATTTTAGCGATGTTTAAATAAAATTGTATTGAAGTTGGAAAGTGTTTCATAATCAATGCTTTATGCATGACTGATCTTTCTTGTTTTTCTTTTTTCCGTTTTATGAAAAGGGGACAACGGAAATATAGGAAGACCCTCTGTGGTTATGCCCCTTGAAAGGGTTCAATATATAACTAAGGAACTCAATGAACGGTATAGTTCCACATTCTTTAAAACTTATTACCAGCATTTATTTTCATATAATTAAAATCAAAATTCCAAATAAATTATTAAATATAATTTAAAAATGTGGATGCATTGGATAACGTAATGTCAGATCTGGCTCGATTTTTAAAAAAATAATCCCAAGTCCGGTACCAGCCGAATTTGTGTAACAATAGTAAGGACTGTCCTTCCCCTTGCCTTGGATCCGGTCCGGTCTCGACTCGTGCGACCGATTAAAGTCCTTGTAGACCATTACAGACCGACTCCGGGTCAGATCTATAACATAACTCTTGCTAGTAGTTGCGTTATGTTCCGCATAGGTGTCGTCAACTTCAGATATCTTTTTCAATATATGTAAAGATTAATTTTTGATTCAAATTGTTTGATAGGAAATGTGTCATTTAATTTGCTTGATAATATAATTTTTAATAAAATTAAAAAAATTATTAATAATTTTCCAAATATACCAATTGAAGTCTCCGATTTAACTAGTTATCCACGGTTGGTCTACTAAAAAAAAATATTTAAAAAAAATACAAAAAAAAAAAACAGATACAGTAAGAGTTCATCGTCAACTGGGTAATTATATTCGCTGCTCAGATATTTTAGACTTTACATTTAAGTCAGGACCGCCTATAGGGATGGCAGGACACTAATTGAGTGGGGAGCCCGAGCGTCAGTAGGGGGTCCGAAGACCCGATTTCTTTATTTTTTATATTTGAGGGAGAAAAATGCATTGAAGATTCACAAGGAGTGGAAAGTCAAATATGGAGAGGGGGAACGTGGTAACTGTTTATATGGGAATCCACAACTTGTGCGAGAGTCCCAGTCTGGGGTTTTTATTTTGGACTTATTTCAGAAAAAGCCGGAAAGATGAAAAGTAGAATGCCACCATCAAGTCTACATTTTTGTTAGTCTATAGTAGATCTACACAAAGTCCAAAAGTCACAAAAAAAGACAAATTTCACATTTTTTCAATATTATCCTCTCGATTACATATTAAGGGAATGTTTCTTAAATGCATTTTTTAAGTATGAAATTAAAGCCCATTTCTCTCCCAAAGCTTTATATGAAAAAAATTGTTCCATCGCCTTGATTGTGTTGGGTGTCATTGGATAGAAACATATTGTTAGGGAGCTGCTTTTTCGATTATCGTATCTAGATATGAGTTAACAAAAGCAATTTATTGCCTATGTTATTCCAGTTGCGAGGTAAAAATATCTGACGGTTGACACGCATTATAGAAATATACGTTAAATATCGCTCTTTAAATGATTATAGTTACTCAATAAGTGAAAACTATTTTGGACAGTGGATAAAGAAAACGTGAACAGCGTATTTAAGCACAAAATATAATAATTACATACATATGTGTCGAGGCTACCCTGAATATTTTTCGTCTGTGCTACGCACCAACAAACCCGAAGTTAATTTTTGTTGATGTATGATCCGTAGCAGTATTAATTTTTAGATTTTTCATGCAAATTTTTATATATTTTCTTTCGCAGGAGCGATAAAGTGCTATTTTTTCAACACGCCGACGGTCAGCAGCTTTTTGACACAGTCTCTAAATGCTGTGGCGCGGAGAAACGGAAGAGGATACTAACCGTCCTCAAAGGGTTAAACGTTCTCTTAATTAGGAGATGCACCTCTGACGATGAATATTTTGCCAAAGCAGTTCGGTGCTTGCAGAAGGTATTTAGAACCATTCCAGAACCCCATATTACAAGTTTGGAGGTCCGGGAGTTCCTTTGCCTATTCTCAAGCTACAATGCCAGCTGCAGAGAAGATCCGGAGGCGAAGAAGATTATACAAGAGCTCTCCGACGAATTAGAAGAAATATTGCCCCAGAGCTCTAAACCGAAGCGACCCAGGTCTTTACTCCATCTCAGCCGGTGCCAGGTGAGGCAAAATCTGAGGGAAGTTGGCAACTTTCCTCATGGTGTGAAAAAGTTGCATCTTCCAAAGATACTGTATAAGTATATCCTTCAGCAGGATAGCTAAATCTTTAAACCCATTTGGGGCATTAATGCTCTGATTAATGTGGGGCATTAACACTTTACAACAAAGTTGAAAAGTGTTTATGACTTTGTTCATTCATTCTGCCTCTCTGTCTGTCCGTTAACACGATAACTGCCGTAAAAATGACTTAATCAAAATGAAATTTTAGTATGTTGTTCAGACGGTCTGTGGAACCTATGGGAATATAACTGAATAATATCACCCAATGAGTTTTGGATTGAACCCGGGTTGAAAAATGAAATACACTGAACCCAATGGGACCTAATGCTTCAAACATTATTTAAGAGGATTTAAAATTCACAAATTGCTTCGAAAATTTTTGGAAATATTCAAATTATCCCATGAAATATATAAAAAAAAAATTCCAGAAAAATATATTTAGTAGTTTTTTAAATAAAAAATTAAAATTATAATTACACCTCTTATATGAAGATATCGCCAGATTCACTTCAAAATAAAATATAGCATCCATCTTGTGTCATAATCGTGATTTTTAAAGTTTTTTAAATTCATATATAGTGTTGTTTTTGTCCTAAAACCGCTTTATTTTTGCTTAAATTCTGTGCATCTACATATTGGAACAACGCAATTACAATATATTTGAGTTTAAATGATCATACAATTTTGATTATTTCTACAACGAGGCCTAATTTCACTTATGGAGAATGGAGATACCAAAAGATGTAGAATGAGTTGTATAAGAATTGCTGCATTTCTTTAACGCAAAAATTATTTAGCTTATGGTGTCTGCATAGCTGATATGAATGAAATATTAATTGATTTTACAGAGAGAAGGATGATTTTTTTCGATGAAGTTTTAAGTATTGCGACGGGGGTCAAAAATTCGAATTCGAGTTTTCAACGGGAGAGCAAGTTTTAAGCATCCCTGTACACGAATCAAATATTTTTGAGATGATGTCTGTGTGTGTATGTATGCATCAGTGAGTCAGTGGAGACGATATCTCACGAACAACCGGAGAGATTCGTACGAAATTTGGTACAAAAATTAAAATCAGTGGATACTGGAAGCCTATTGTTTCAAACGCAATCGAATGTACAGAACCCTCCTAAATTTTGAAATGAAATGTTAAAAGATCATCAAAAAATCAAAACTTTCAATAAAGTTAAGTAAATAAATATTTCTAATGTCATTTTTCATTAGAAAAGGATTGACATCAACTTTAGAATGCTAGCATGAATCGTTCTCGAGATACTGCAAATTTTTCAAATGGATTTATCAAAATATCACATAAAATTAAAAAAAAAGTAATAACTATTGTGATATATGTTCACTTTTCATATGTAATATTATACGATAAGTTTGTAATCGCACTCTTGAATCTAGCTCGTTTCTTTAACGAAGGATGAAGCTTTGGTTAATAGTTTTGTATATGGACACCATTAGTCGTTTATCTAGCATAAGTATAATCTTTTTTCAGTTATTACTGATTGGAGAAATTTTGATAGAATATCGCCCACTTGGCGAGTTTTTAAATTTTGCCAAATTAACGAAAATGTCGCCGAACTGATAAACTGACGCAAAATCAAAGAATGTGACGACAAATTGGTAAACTTTCAATATCTTGGAAAAAATATAAGAATTTACTGTAAGAGTAATCTAGTTCTCCGTCTTTTTCTCTTAACAGGAATCCATTTGTTGTAGCTTTTTTCTCAAATGTTACAAGAAACGTTTTGAAAATCGCTATCATGGGTCCATATGCTTACAATTACAGCGTGTTAACTTACTCTTTAAAAGGCTTAAAAAAATCTTTGGATTGAACCCATACTTGAAATTGTACTCCCGAGGGAGGGGAGTAGCTTGACGTCAAGAATAAAAAAATTGTATCACGGCTATTTTCCAGAACAATGACTTAAACAAGTAAGCCTCGTGATCATTGAGTCATAACTAACCCCTTTTATGCATGATTATCTCAAATTTTGCCCTATACGTCCATATGAAAAAATATAAATTTTCGAAGTTTTTACTTGAAGTTAAGATTCTTTTTATCTAGTTCTACATTTTTCTGAGAACAACGCCGGATATAAAGTTTCGTGAAAATTCATCAATATTTGTGGGCGCTACAAGAAATCGACCACAGATATAAAGGCTTTCACACACATGGGAAACGGTTACCTTACACCTTTTTGGTAGGTCGGACGGTCTGGGTCTCAACAACAACACACATGGGAAAGATAGACAGACAGAAAGATATCACTCTAAAAATAGTCAAAACGTGTTCAGTGTTTTTTGTCGGGAAAACAATACTTCTCTATTCTATATTACATAGTATGTGAGAAGAAAAATGTAGCAGTTATAATATCTGGGAGCAATTCGTGAGACTTGGTTTCGATTCCTGGTTCCAGCTGCTGTATTTTTCATATCAGAAATAGTAGTATAGAGTAACTTAACCGGCCTCTATTTAACCAGTTTTCCGCTATATCGGCTTCAATTTGATCTGTAAAAATTGAAATTCTCCCATTTAAATGGGAGTTTTATTATTTGATCTGCAGATATTCATCATATGCTGTAGTGATATTGCAGAAGTAGATGGGTAAGCGTAAAGTGTTTGAGACATACATCCGGGGGGGGGGGGCGAAGCCACCGCCATAGACATTTTACTCTTAGTTAATATTTATGTGATAGCATTCAGATATTTTTATATAGAGCAAATAGAAAACAAGTCCCCCACCCCGGCCATAAAATCCGGAAAGACTACCCGGAGGCGTGGTTTAAATCTGATGTTTATTTTTTTTTCCCTTGGACCTCGAAATGCTGCTTGACGGAAACTGCTTTCATCATCTACCGATAGAATGCATGCTTTAGAAGTGGTTCTCCGTTATGTTAAACAACATTCAACATTCTCTTCAATAGATTTAATGCTAATAAAGAAATTGCGGGACTTTAAAACTAAAAACAAATTTTAAAGTTTGAAACAAAAAATTCACTCGTGTGTCGCTCAGCTCGAATTTCTCATAGTTTTTTTTTCAAATTTTCAAGAAAAAGTTTGAAAAATTTGGGCCGTTGTATCAAATGATCACATATATAGCTTGTTACCCTTCATTTTAAAGAGTTTGGAAAAATCAAAACATTTTGCCCTTTGATAATGTACCTACGGGAATAACGTGTCCCCGTAGTCAAAACGTTGGAGTAAAAACGTTGCGAATACAAAAATAGCATCTCTGCTATTTGTATTAATTGTATTACTGCTCTTTTAAATGGCACAAAATTAACGAAAATGTCGCCAAATTGATAAAAATGTCGCTAAAGTAATGATAATGAAGATTAATTTATGACAATTCAACATCTTGGACAGAACATAAGAATCGGCTATAGGAATAACCCATTTCTCCGTCATTAACGCTTGGCAAAAAATTTGGCGGGATAACGCCAACTTGACGATTTTTTTAAATGCTGACAAATGGACGAAAGTGTCGCCAAATTGACAAAAATGACGCTAAATGGGAGGTAACGTTTGGCAAATTTTGAATTCCGTCGGATGACGGGCTACCTTTTAGTATAGAAGAAATGCTCTTTTTTTGTATTTCTATAACGCTTGGCAATACGTAAACTAGCAAAATATCGCCAACGTAGCGATATTTCGACCCACATTGGCGAAAATATCGTCAAAATTGCCAAAATGACGACTAATTGATGAATTAATTATTAAAATATTTTAATATATGAACTATATCGCTTATTGGGGATGCTATCAATATTGATAATTTTTAATTTAAAGTTGCGAGATATATAAGTTAATTGGGTAATTACTCAATTTAGGCCGGAATCATCGAACTCCAACTATAGCTAGAGTTTGATGACTGGAATCCAGTGGGGGCGACTTCTACAAGGACAGTAAACTCTTTCCCCTACTACCGACTTGACGGAAGAACTTAGGAACTCACATATTTAACAATCCCGTATTGCGCGTTAACGCGAGGACAGTTTGAGCAGAGCCAGAGATCGAACACGGACCGTCTGAATGCAATCCCCGCGCGCAAAACCACTGGGTTGTTCCACCCCTAAAATTTTTACCCCCAATTTGAATTTCAGCCTGACGGTCCCTGGCTAGCGTTTATTGCGTCTAATGGGAAATTCGGCCCACGTCTGCTTGTACTTAGGAGCCTGATATCAAAAAGACAATTCTTTATCAAGCGAGGAAAATAAAATCTGTTTTAATATATTTAAAAAAAAAGAATAAAGTTCCTCATATTTTCAATTTTTATATTATTTAAAATATTTTGGTAGTGGCGAAGAAAAATAATTAAAATATCCAAATATAAAAATCTGATTACCTAAGAGATAACTTTTCTTATCATTTGCAATACAAATTAATTTTAAATATATGTATACATATATATATAATTTTTTTTTTTCGCGACGATTTTTCTTAAGACTCAATATTATTTTTCCATTTTACGTTTACAGTCAATTTTTGTTCAATTGTTTTCTGTCAGTTAGTGAATATTCTATAGATAAGTCAAATTTTAATAGTATATACGTGTATATTTCTTTCATGAGCCATACAGCTTTCCTACGGTAATAATATATTTTTTGTATAATTAAAGCTTGACACAAAATTCTTAAAATTATTATTTAAGTATTATACAATTTCTTTGTATTTGTGTGTTAGAACTGTTCATAAATAATGCCATACATATATGTTAAAATATAAATTTTTCAAAAACCGTTCTGAGAAATGCATTTCGCTACGCTAAAGATGGTTGGGCGAAAAATGAAGTCGTTTATCCAAACGCCCTGAACTGAACGATCAGATCCAGGAAGAATCTTGAAGGTCAAAGATAATGCACCCCCTCCCCTCTTCTTGTTTGACTGAAAAGATACATTTTCCCCTCATAAGATTAAAACTGAAACAAATTTCAGCATTGCCATTATAAGATCCCGTTCTCATTCAATCCTTGACCCCCCCCCCCATTAGTGAAACCTCCTGTCTAAGTATGTAGTACTAATAAAAGTACTACTTATTTGATAGCAATGGTCCCACAGCTATCAGCAGAGGTTCCCATCACGCGGATGCCCTGTCGGCAACAGTATTGAAATGCTCGGAAAAAGTTTAATTAAAGGTAATTTTAACAAGGAAAGCAATCCGGATACATCGACGAAACTTTTGAACCATGATATCTTTAATGTTGTTCAAAAGCATTCGGCGAAATTTTTGATCAACGTCAAGGTCATAGAAAAAGCAAACCATTAAATGTTAATGGTCATGGTAGGATAAGTAAAGGTAATCTCTCTTCTTTCCACTCTTATTAATTTGCATAAAATGACCGCAAGTAGGATGCTGTCAAATATTACAATAGGTCTTTTGAAGTCTATGTAATCTGGACATCCGTTCCTGTGCTTCCTGGATTGTCACACTTCTGGCGTCTAAGCTGCCAATAAATTGAATTGCATCCCTCTCTACAGACACAGTACTGAGAGATCAGGTGGGCTCTTGGGTAAGATCAAGGTACTTTAAACATAAGGTAGGTCAAAGAAAGGGGGTTGCTTTTCGACCGGGAGAGAAACTTGATGCGTGACGTCACTGACTTGAACGTCACTGAAATGAAGTCTAGAAGAGGGGACATAGAGATACGTGTATAAAGTTTAGAAAGTTCGCGTTTATCATTGGAAAAGGAGATAAGATCATTTGTAATAAAATTTTAGAAGAATGAAATTAAATGATTCTACTCATAAATGCATAGGGCTATCATTAAAATATTATAATACATATATTATTTATAATAAAAGCTGAAATATATCGTGAAAAGTGTAGTAAATATAAAAATTACATTTCAAGTGTTTTAATATAGATATGATGATATGAATAAATATCTAATCATCGGATTTTTAAAAATATAGTATCCATTATCTTAAACATTGATAATACTTTCTACATGTAATATAAATATGTATTTCAAAAATACCTAATTGCGTAAAAGATCCCACATACATATAACATATATTGATGACTATGAAATATCATCAATCTAGTAGTTACATAACTATATATTATATTAAGAAGCGTAGATCGGATCTTAGGAAAAAGGGGGAGTTGACGGTCGAATGGATGGTCAATGGCAGTCGATTTATTTTATTTACCCAACAAAAAGACGATGCATTTTGTGAGCTAGTAGAGTATTGTGACTCTTGGTTAAGCCACTGCATCTGTCAGTTTCACAAATATATTTTAAGCATGCAAAATTCATGTGTAGGGGACCACCTATTTTACATATCAATGAAACATGTCAATCATAAGTATTTTTATACTACTATATTAAAAACATTATTTTTAACTGCGGTATTAATGGTATGCGAGATTTTTGTGCCGTTGGCTTCTTGTTTTAATCGTTTAACCGGTTTAAATTCAAAATCATCAGAAAAGTGACTCGAACAGTCAGTTGCGTTTGCAATGTTTATTTTATCCTCTCTTTTGCACTTCACGATCCATAATTTTTGGAGTGCAGGATCTTTTGGAAATCTATGAAAACTGATAGATTCCATTGACTTCTTATAATAATTTGAACACAAAGCAACCGAGCATCAACCAGGCATTTTCGTGCTTACCAAAATTATACTTTATATACGTGAAAATACTAATATATATACATCTATAATACACAAATTTACACTTAAACTTCACTTTTACGATAGAATTACAAATTATATTAAAGGAACGACTGACACAGTCTCTGTTTTCCAATAGAAATGAATGCTAGTCGGAGAAACTGGCAATTCTCCTTCTAAACCAGTGACGTCACGAACGGCGATAACGTCCGCCTTCTAGAATACTGTCAACGGCGGCATTCTGGTCTTTTGATCTCTGACCCTCCCTGGGGTAAGATAACCCGTTAATCCTTTTGTTCATCTCCCCAAGTACATTTCACTGAGGAAAATTTAAACTTGCAGTGACACGTCCAACAATAGAGGAGATAAGAATAGAATCTTCCACACGATACACAGGTTAGCTCAATCTTGAAGATGGGTAAAGTGAACAAATATTTCCAGTATGGGCAATAGCACCATTATTGCTCAACCACCCCATCAAAAATAGACTACTCCAATAATAAAAGCGAACAAACTTTATTACTTTATTCCTTATACCGCAAGCCTCATTCAAGTTGATTTGCTTGAGAGATATAGTATAGTCTAGTTTTACTGTTTTGTCTTCCTTTGTGTGCTACTATCCTGGAATTATACTGGATTTTAGGAATTATTAGAAATTTCAGTGTTTTTTTTCAAAATTCGACTGCTGATTTCAGACCGAAAGCTTGGATTGTGTTAGGAGGAAGTATACAGCATGGCTCCCAATCAGGCAAACCCTCATCAGTACTTAGAAGAAATTGTAAAATACCTCCCGGACTTTTCGAAATTAAACGGCCAAAGTGATCAATTTATCTGGGACAGCGTGTATTTCGCTAGCCGGCACTTTGACATCCTTTGGTACGTTCACGATTTCCAGAAAGAGTTCTTCGATTATATCTTTAAAGTTCTGAACTGGCAAGAGTATAGGAGTGTTGATAATGCAGGGGTATTGAGCCTAATTTGCTCCTTGCATGCCCCTACATATCTGATCTATAATGTTAAAAACAATCGTACTACAATGGGAAGAACAAATTCATCTTCTAATGACAAATGTGGACAATGGTATTTATCCTACATGATACATCTCATGAAGACTGAATACGGAAAATTCAAGACGTATTGGCCGATAGAGCTCGATCCAATAAGCAACGCGTTAATACAAGCAGATGAATACCGGCTGAACGTCCTTTTATATTATGGTGTTTCCTATGTACAGCCATTTGATGATCTTAAACAATGGGAGATAGCCGCTAGTAATTTGAAGCGATTGTAAGTACTGAATATTTTTTTATAATTTTTATAATTTGTCTTAAATTCAGTGAGGTAACTTGTTGAAGAGATCCAACCAAAAGCAGAAACACTGAAATTAAAAAATTATTAACTTCGCAAATGATATCTACAATACTAAAACTTGATCGCCTATATTTGTTCATATTTGTGTATATCTGTCGCCTCTCCTTCCGAAACCTCTACAAGGCCTATAATATCCGGGCTTTGACGGGTCGATAATTTAAATTTAAGTTTTTAATGGAAGAGCACGTTTAAAGCATGCTTTTACTCGAATTAATCGTTTTTGAGAGGATTTCGATTTTCCCGTATTTGTTCCGTTTTGTGAGTCCTGTTCCGGGAATCCGATCTTTCATCGCCATAACGTTTGTAATTATTTTAAGCAAATCTGTTTTTTTTAAATCTGCATAAGAGTATCTACATATAACGAATGTCATAAAATAGGAAATAGATCACAAATGTTACTAAATGAGAAGCAAATTCATGAATTTTGAGATCGAGGTATTTCAGTTTTTCTTTTACATCTGAAAATCTCTTTCCATGCAATCGGCGCTAGCAAAAGTCAATTATTCCCATACATTCACAAAAGAGAGAGAGAGAGATAGAAATGACGAAAGATTACCTAATTAATGTGGGAGAAGTTTGCATTGGATAAAATTTTTATAATTATTTCCTGTTATATATAAGAAAACTATTTTTCAGACGTATTATTAATGAAATGAAAGACTATACTGCAGCCGCACCGCGATAAACGGCATTTGTGCTCGACCATCCGTATATTTTGTTTAATTGTGACAATCACATTTCCACTTTTGCTATCTGTTTGCATCGTCTCCAATTTTTGTAATTATTTTGTGTTTTGTACAGAAAAACTTTTTTTCAAACGTGTTATTAATGACATGAAGGGCTATTTTCTTTATAACAATATTAAAATATGAATTCGGTTACTTAAGAAATGCAACCATTTCAAAAGCATAAAGTAGAATTTAATGCATTTGCATTTAAAATTACATATCTTTGGAATTTTAAATAAAAATTAATATTTTATTCATTCTTCAGTTTAAATAAAGATAAAAATCATAATTATAGTTTAGATGAGTTCTGAAAATAATAAACTTTTAAGAAAATACAGCTTCAGAATTATTAAAGCGTGCTGAAAAAAGCGAATTCAGCTACAGTTCTAGCACTTAATAAAAAATAATAAGATAAATTATTCTATTTCAGTTTAGAGTATGTTTTGAATAAGCTTAATATATGTGAGCATCAGTTAATTTACAATTTTACAATAAGTGAACACTGGAAATCTATAGATTTTGTGCGCAATCGAATGTTAGAAGATGCCCAATTTTTCGAATGGAATTTTGAAAAATTTGTCAAAAAATCAAAACTTTTATTATTACTAAAATAATTATTCCGTATGCAGTTTTTTATTAGAAAAAGATTGGCATAAATTTTAAAACGATAGCATGAACTGTTCTCGAAATATTACAATTTTTAAACAAATTTATCAAAAGAATCACATATAATTAACAAGAAGGATCAATCCTGCATAAAACATTGATCATGAAACATTTTCCAACTGAAATACAATCCGCTGAATGTATAGTATCTCTAAATTGCTATACATTCAGCGGTGATATTTTTTTAATTTTCACAAAACTATAATAATTTCTTTTGACTTGAAAACTTAAATCTTTATAGCAAAAAATGAACTTTATTCAGATGACGTCAACGAAATATAAATCGTCTGGCTCTCTATGTAAAATTAGAGTGTATTTCATTCTTACACTTTTATTCCAGGCTAAGTTAAATAATTTTACGAGAAAAAAAATTCAGCAATGCTTATACAACTCATCTTACAATCACTTGTTTACATTCTGCATCCATTAAAATTTGGCTTCGTTGTAGAAATGATCAAAGTTTGATGATCATTTAAACTCAAAAATATTGTAATTGTAGTGGCACAGAATATAGATTCACAGAAAATACACAGAAATAAAGCGGTTTTAGGTTGAATGCAACACTAAATATAAATTTAAAAGAACTTTAAAAATCACGATTTTTACTATGGGAGAAAAAGGTGGATGCCATGCTACATTTTGAAGTGGGTTACTTGGTCTCTTCATATTATATGGGTGTAATTACTATTTTAATTTTTATTTAAAAAACTTCCGAACATATTTTGCTGAATTTTTTTTTATATATTATATTTTATAGCATAATTTGAATATTTTCTAAAATTTTCGAAGCAATTTGTGAATTTCAACTTCGCTTAAAAATATTTGAAAAATTAGCTTCCGTAGGGTTCAATGTATTCTATTTTTTCGACCCGGGTTCAATACAAAACGAATTGGGTGATATTATTCATTTATATTCCCATATGTTCCACAGAAATGGTCTCAACAGTAAGTGCAGCTAAACTATACAGGAATGTGCACAAAAAATCAAAAGAATTTTAATATTTTCCATTGCTAAAAAGCTATATTTTACTTAAAAAATCAATTTAGGCTCTCATTTTTTTTTAATACGGGTCAACTAAATTGACTGTGTACCCCATAAGCCCGATTTTCCAAAATGTCGATAGTATTTTAATACAGATTTTTAAAACCGATTATTCAGATATATCGACTGTCCGTATTTCTCATATTCCAACAGTGACCGAAGAATGACTTTTCAAGGTACGGTTTTTAAAATTTGTCATCGTGAAGACTCATTCCTTAGCTTTAGAAAACTGCAACTGTTTTCTTTGGTTTTTCCTTTGTTAATTTTTTACAATTAAATTAATGATTCAATAAACAGATCTACGGAAGCTTTGTCTATCTCTTTCAACTCGAGTTTGGGTGTTTTTCATTTTAGAATATGAGTCATGGTGTCAAAACTACGATAAAAATTATCAATTAAGATTTTAATATTTGTACTTCACTCAGCCAGAAATTATTAGGTTGAAAGTATGTCATGTGGCGTTATACATGATTTAGTGGGTTTGTCCGTCGGCATGTTTCGCGACCATAGGGGCGGGGGAAGGAGTCAAAAGATTTTTGTCCATCGACATGTTTCGTGAATGTGGGTAGACAGGGGTATTTATCATAGATCTTGCAGCGTTGGGATTAAATTTTTTTTTGTGTCAGGCATTGAGTCTGAACCACCTAGCTGCTTTATTTTTTAATATGCTCAAGCGCGTCCATGCGGGTTCATCTATTCTGATTTAAGGTAGTTAACAATGGGGTGAAAATTAAAATGCCTTACCAAATATTCGAGTGGGTTATCAAAATATAGGGCATATTTTACCAATACCAATTATACAATCATTAGAGAGGAAAGGGTGGCTAAAAGAAACAATATTCCCGATTTTTTTCTTTGTTTTCAAGAAAAGAATCGACCGAAAATATAAGAGTTAACTGATACCACCCCAAATACAAGACAAGAAAGATCAATCATGCCAAAAATCATTGATTATGAAACACTTTCCAACTTCAATGCAATTTTACTTAAACATCTCTAAAACGCGATACATTCCTCGGTAATATTTTTAAAATTATCACAATACTACAATAATTTATTATATTTGAAATCTTCATGGAAAACAAATGAACTTTTTCAAAAGACGCCAGGGAAATATAAATCGGCTGGCTCTTTAAATAAAAGCAGCATTTCATTCATAGCGTTTTCCGATTCATTTCATTTATCATAATATTATAATAATGAATTTTATTTGAAACTTAAAACCATGGAGGTACAAGTAATTTAACTCTATGCTCAAAACTTTATCAAAAAATCGTTTGCTTCTCTGTAAAATCAAGGATTGTTTCATTCATATCAGCAATATTGCAGACTCCACGAGTTAAATAATTTTGCTTTAAAGAGACAAAGCAATTCTTATACAACTCATTCTACAAATTTTGCTGTTTACATTTTCCATAAGTGAAAAGCAGGCTTCGTAGTAGAAATATTCTAATTTGGATGATCATTTAAACTGAAATATATTATAATTGCGTTTTTCCAGTATGTAGATGCACACAATTTACACAAAAATAAAGCGGTTTTAGGACAAATACAACACTAAATATGAATTAAAAAGAACTTTAAAAATCACGATTTTGAGACAAGATGGATGCCATATTTTACTTTGAAGTGGGTTACGGGATCTCTTCATATAATGGTCACGTGATCGCTTCATATAAGAGGTGCAATTATTATTTTAATTTTCATTTAAAAAACTACTGAATATATTTTGCTAATTTTTTTTTATATATTTTATGGGATAATTTGAATATTTCCTAAAACTTTCGAAGCAATTTGTGAATTTTAAATCCGATTAGACAATGTTTGAAGAATTAAGTCCCATAGGGTTCAATGTATTTCATTTTTTTAACCCGGGTTCACTCCAAAACTAATTGGGTGATATTATTGATTTATATTCCCATTGGTCCCACAGAGAGTTTGAACAACATAATAAAATTTCATTTTGATATAGTATTTTTTACAGCAGTTATTGTGCTAACGGACAGACAGATAGAATGAACAAAGTCATAAACGCTTTTCAACTTTGTTGTAAAGTGTTAAAAACACTTTTCAACTTTGTTGTAAAGTTTTAAATATGGCATCCATCTTGTGTCGAAATCGTAATTTTTAAAGTTCTTTTTAATTTATATTGAGTGTTATATCCGTCCTAAAACCGGTTTTTTTTAGCTTAAATTCTGTGCATCTACACACTGAAACAACGCAATTACAGTATATTTGGGTTTAAATGATCATCCAAATTTGATTATTTCTACAACGAAGCCTATTTGTCACTTATGTAAAATGTAAACAGCAAAATATGTAGAATGACTTGTATAAGAATTTCTGCATTTCTCTAACGCAAAATTATTTTGCTTATGGAGTCTGCAATATAGCTGACATGAATGAAATATTCATTGATTTTACACAGAGAAGACGACTTTTACGATAAAGTTTTACGCATGAGTTTAATTACTTGTACCTCCATGGTCTTCAGTTTTTAAATAAAATAAATTATTATAGAATTGTGATGAATGAAATGAATAGAAAAAAGATAATGAATGAAATGCTGCTTTTATAGAGACAGACAGGCGTGTTATATTTCAAGAACGTCATTTGAATAAATTTCATTTGTTTTCGATGACATTTTCAAATTTAATAAATTATTGTAGTATTATGATAATTTAAAAAATATTACTGAGGAATGTGTCGCATTTTAGAGATGCTTAGACGAGGCAATTTATATTTCAATGCCGTCATTTGAATAAACTTAATATTTCTTTATGACGTTTTAAGTTTTCAAATATAATAAATTAATGTATTATTGTGATAATTTTAAAAATATTGCCGAGGAATGTATCGCATTTTAGCGATGTTTAAATAAAATTGTATTGAAGTTGGAAAGTGTTTCATAATCAATGCTTTATGCATGACTGATCTTTCTTGTTTTTCTTTTTTCCGTTTTATGAAAAGGGGACAACGGAAATATAGGAAGACCCTCTGTGGTTATGCCCCATGAAAGGGTTCAATATATAACTAAGGAACTCAATGAACGGTATAGTTCCACATTCTTTAAAACTTATTACCAGCATTTATTTTCATATAATTAAAATCAAAATTCCAAATAAATTATTAAATATAATTTAAAAATGTGGATGCATTGGATAACGTAATGTCAGATCTGGCTCGATTTTTAAAAAAATAATCCCAAGTCCGGTACCAGCCGAATTTGTGTAACAATAGTAAGGACTGTCCTTCCCCTTGCCTTGGATCCGGTCCGGTCTCGACTCGTGCGACCGATTAAAGTCCTTGTAGACCATTACAGACCGACTCCGGGTCAGATCTATAACATAACTCTTGCTAGTAGTTGCGTTATGTTCCGCATAGGTGTCGTCAACTTCAGATATCTTTTTCAATATATGTAAAGATTAATTTTTGATTCAAATTGTTTGATAGGAAATGTGTCATTTAATTTGCTTGATAATATAATTTTTAATAAAATTAAAAAAATTATTAATAATTTTCCAAATATACCAATTGAAGTCTCCGATTTAACTAGTTATCCACGGTTGGTCTACTAAAAAAAAATATTTAAAAAAAATACAAAAAAAAAACAGATACAGTAAGTGTTCATCGTCAACTGGGTAATTATATTCGCTGCTCAGATATTTTAGACTTTACATTTAAGTCAGGACCGCCTATAGGGATGGCAGGACACTAATTGAGTGGGGAGCCCGAGCGTCAGTAGGGGGTCCGAAGACCCGATTTCTTTATTTTTTATATTTGAGGGAGAAAAATGCATTGAAGATTCACAAGGAGTGGAAAGTCAAATATGGAGAGGGGGAACGTGGTAACTGTTTATATGGGAATCCACAACTTGTGCGAGAGTCCCAGTCTGGGGTTTTTATTTTGGACTTATTTCAGAAAAAGCCGGAAAGATGAAAAGTAGAATGCCACCATCAAGTCTACATTTTTGTTAGTCTATAGTAGATCTACACAAAGTCCAAAAGTCACAAAAAAAGACAAATTTCACATTTTTTCAATATTATCCTCTCGATTACATATTAAGGGAATGTTTCTTAAATGCATTTTTTAAGTATGAAATTAAAGCCCATTTCTCTCCCAAAGCTTTATATGAAAAAAATTGTTCCATCGCCTTGATTGTGTTGGGTGTCATTGGATAGAAACATATTGTTAGGGAGCTGCTTTTTCGATTATCGTATCTAGATATGAGTTAACAAAAGCAATTTATTGCCTATGTTATTCCAGTTGCGAGGTAAAAATATCTGACGGTTGACACGCATTATAGAAATATACGTTAAATATCGCTCTTTAAATGACTATATAGTTACTCAATAAGTAAAAACTATTTTGGACAGTGGATAAAGAAAACGTGAACAGCGTATTTAAGCACAAAATATAATAATTACATACATATGTGTCGAGGCTACCCTGAATATTTTTCGTCTGTGCTACGCACCAACAAACCCGAAGTTAATTTTTGTTGATGTATGATCCGTAGCAGTATTAATTTTTAGATTTTTCATGCAAATTTTTATATATTTTCTTTCGCAGGAGCGATAAAGTGCTATTTTTTCAACACGCCGACGGTCAGCAGCTTTTTGACACAGTCTCTAAATGCTGTGGCGCGGAGAAACGGAAGAGGATACTAACCGTCCTCAAAGGGTTAAACGTTCTCTTAATTAGGAGATGCACCTCTGACGATGAATATTTTGCCAAAGCAGTTCGGTGCTTGCAGAAGGTATTTAGAACCATTCCAGAACCCCATATTACAAGTTTGGAGGTCCGGGAGTTCCTTTGCCTATTCTCAAGCTACAATGCCAGCTGCAGAGAAGATCCGGAGGCGAAGAAGATTATACAAGAGCTCTCCGACGAATTAGAAGAAATATTGCCCCAGAGCTCTAAACCGAAGCGACCCAGGTCTTTACTCCATCTCAGCCGGTGCCAGGTGAGGCAAAATCTGAGGGAAGTTGGCAACTTTCCTCATGGTGTGAAAAAGTTGCATCTTCCAAAGATACTGTATAAGTATATCCTTCAGCAGGATAGCTAAATCTTTAAACCCATTTGGGGCATTAATGCTCAAGTGGGCATAGTGCCACAGATACCATGGAATCATTCCAAAGTTCATCGAAGCTCATTTGCAAAATTATATGTGTTATATGTGACTGAACTGAAATAAGCATCTTCTATTTGGTTAAACTTTGATTATCTGAAACCATAGAATTATTTCCAGTACAAGCTGTGTGCATAAGTGTTGTACAATAACGAATTTATTTGTTGCAATCATCTCAATTACTTGTGTATAATTATTGTTTTATTTATTTTTTATATAAAAGAAGTGAAAAAAATAAGGCATTTGTGTCATTTCTGTATTTTAACACTTTACAACAAAGTTGAAAAGTGTTTATGACTTTGTTCATTCATTCTGCCTCTCTGTCTGTCCGTTAACACGATAACTGCCGTAAAAATGACTTAATCAAAATGAAATTTTAGTATGTTGTTCAGACGGTCTGTGGAACCTATGGGAATATAACTGAATAATATCACCCAATGAGTTTTGGATTGAACCCGGGTTGAAAAATGAAATACACTGAACCCAATGGGACCTAATGCTTCAAACATTATTTAAGAGGATTTAAAATTCACAAATTGCTTCGAAAATTTTTGGAAATATTCAAATTATCCCATGAAATATATAAAAAAAAAATTCCAGAAAAATATATTTAGTATTTTTTTAAATAAAAAATTAAAATTATAATTACACCTCTTATATGAAGATATCGCCAGATTCACTTCAAAATAAAATATAGCATCCATCTTGTGTCATAATCGTGATTTTTAAAGTTTTTTAAATTCATATATAGTGTTGTTTTTGTCCTAAAACCGCTTTATTTTTGCTTAAATTCTGTGCATCTACATATTGGAACAACGCAATTACAATATATTTGAGTTTAAATGATCATACAATTTTGATTATTTCTACAACGAGGCCTAATTTCACTTATGGAGAATGGAGATACCAAAAGATGTAGAATGAGTTGTATAAGAATTGCTGCATTTCTTTAACGCAAAAATTATTTAGCTTATGGTGTCTGCATAGCTGATATGAATGAAATATTAATTGATTTTACAGAGAGAAGGATGATTTTTTTCGATGAAGTTTTAAGTATTGCGACGGGGGTCAAAAATTCGAATTCGAGTTTTCAACGGGAGAGCAAGTTTTAAGCATCCCTGTACACGAATCAAATATTTTTGAGATGATGTCTGTGTGTGTATGTATGCATCAGTGAGTCAGTGTAGAGGATATCTCACGAACAACCGGAGAGATTCGTACGAAATTTGGTACAAAAATTAAAATCAGTGGATACTGGAAGCCTATTGTTTCAAACGCAATCGAATGTACAGAACCCTCCTAAATTTTGAAATGAAATGTTAAAAGATCATCAAAAAATCAAAACTTTCAATAAAGTTAAGTAAATAAATATTTCTAATGTCATTTTTCATTAGAAAAGGATTGACATCAACTTTAGAATGCTAGCATGAATCGTTCTCGAGATACTGCAAATTTTTCAAATGGATTTATCAAAATATCACATAAAATTAAAAAAAAAGTAATAACTATTGTGATATATGTTCACTTTTCATATGTAATATTATACGATAAGTTTGTAATCGCACTCTTGAATCTAGCTCGTTTCTTTAACGAAGGATGAAGCTTTGGTTAATAGTTTTGTATATGGACACCATTAGTCGTTTATCTAGCATAAGTATAATCTTTTTTCAGTTATTACTGATTGGAGAAATTTTGATAGAATATCGCCCACTTGGCGAGTTTTTAAATTTTGCCAAATTAACGAAAATGTCGCCGAACTGATAAACTGACGCAAAATCAAAGAATGTGACGACAAATTGGTAAACTTTCAATATCTTGGAAAAAATATAAGAATTTACTGTAAGAGTAATCTAGTTCTCCGTCTTTTTCTCTTAACAGGAATCCATTTGTTGTAGCTTTTTTCTCAAATGTTACAAGAAACGTTTTGAAAATCGCTATCATGGGTCCATATGCTTACAATTATAGTGTGTTAACTTACTCTTTAAAAGGCTTAAAAAAATCTTTGGATTGAACCCATACTTGAAATTGTACTCCCGAGGGAGGGGAGTAGCTTGACGTCAAGAATAAAAAAATTGTATCACGGCTATTTTCCAGAACAATGACTTAAACAAGTAAGCCTCGTGATCATTGAGTCATAACTAAACCCTTTTATGCATGATTATCTCAAATTTTGCCCTATACGTCCATATGAAAAAATATAAATTTTCGAAGTTTTTACTTGAAGTTAAGATTCTTTTTATCTAGTTCTACATTTTTCTGAGAACAACGCCGGATATAAAGTTTCGTGAAAATTCATCAATATTTGTGGGCGCTACAAGAAATCGACCACAGATATAAAGGCTTTCACACACATGGGAAACGGTTACCTTACACCTTTTTGGTAGGTCGGACGGTCTGGGTCTCAACAACAACACACATGGGAAAGATAGACAGACAGAAAGATATCACTCTAAAAATAGTCAAAACGTGTTCAGTGTTTTTTGTCGGGAAAACAATACTTCTCTATTCTATATTACATAGTATGTGAGAAGAAAAATGTAGCAGTTATAATATCTGGGAGCAATTCGTGAGACTTGGTTTCGATTCCTGGTTCCAGCTGCTGTATTTTTCATATCAGAAATAGTAGTATAGAGTAACTTAACCGGCCTCTATTTAACCAGTTTTCCGCTATATCGGCTTCAATTTGATCTGTAAAAATTGAAATTCTCCCATTTAAATGGGAGTTTTATTATTTGATCTGCAGATATTCATCATATGCTGTAGTGATATTGCAGAAGTAGATGGGTAAGCGTCCAGTGTTTGAGACATACATCCGGGGGGGGGGGCGAAGCCACCGCCATAGACATTTTACTCTTAGTTAATATTTATGTGATAGCATTCAGATATTTTTATATAGAGCAAATAGAAAACAAGTCCCCCACCCCGGCCATAAAATCCGGAAAGACTACCCGGAGGCGTGGTTTAAATCTGATGTTTATTTTTTTTTTCCCTTGGACCTCGAAATGCTGCTTGACGGAAACTGCTTTCATCATCTACCGATAGAATGCATGCTTTAGAAGTGGTTCTCCGTTATGTTAAACAACATTCAACATTCTCTTCAATAGATTTAATGCTAATAAAGAAATTGCGGGACTTTAAAACTAAAAACAAATTTTAAAGTTTGAAACAAAAAATTCACTCGTGTGTCGCTCAGCTCGAATTTCTCATAGTTTTTTTTTCAAATTTTCAAGAAAAAGTTTGAAAAATTTGGGCCGTTGTATCAAATGATCACATATATAGCTTGTTACCCTTCATTTTAAAGAGTTTGGAAAAATCAAAACATTTTGCCCTTTGATAATGTACCTACGGGAATAACGTGTCCCCGTAGTCAAAACGTTGGAGTAAAAACGTTGCGAATACAAAAATAGCATCTCTGCTATTTGTATTAATTGTATTACTGCTCTTTTAAATGGCACAAAATTAACGAAAATGTCGCCAAATTGATAAAAATGTCGCTAAAGCAATGATAATGAAGATTAATTTATGACAATTCAACATCTTGGACAGAACATAAGAATCGGCTATAGGAATAACCCATTTCTCCGTCATTAACGCTTGGCAAAAAATTTGGCGGGATAACGCCAACTTGACGATTTTTTTAAATGCTGACAAATGGACGAAAGTGTCGCCAAATTGACAAAAATGACGCTAAATGGGAGGTAACGTTTGGCAAATTTTGAATTCCGTCGGATGACGGGCTACCTTTTAGTATAGAAGAAATGCTCTTTTTTTGTATTTCTATAACGCTTGGCAATACGTAAACTAGCAAAATATCGCCAACGTAGCGATATTTCGACCCACATTGGCGAAAATATCGTCAAAATTGCCAAAATGACGACTAATTGATGAATTAATTATTAAAATATTTTAATATATGAACTATATCGCTTATTGGGGATGCTATCAATATTGATAATTTTTAATTTAAAGTTGCGAGATATATAAGTTAATTGGGTAATTACTCAATTTAGGCCGGAATCATCGAACTCCAACTATAGCTAGAGTTTGATGACTGGAATCCAGTGGGGGCGACTTCTACAAGGACAGTAAACTCTTTCCCCTACTACCGACTTGACGGAAGAACTTAGGAACTCACATATTTAACAATCCCGTATTGCGCGTTAACGCGAGGACAGTTTGAGCAGAGCCAGAGATCGAACACGGACCGTCTGAATGCAATCCCCGCGCGCAAAACCACTGGGTTGTTCCACCCCTAAAATTTTTACCCCCAATTTGAATTTCAGCCTGACGGTCCCTGGCTAGCGTTTATTGCGTCTAATGGGAAATTCGGCCCACGTCTGCTTGTACTTAGGAGCCTGATATCAAAAAGACAATTCTTTATCAAGCGAGGAAAATAAAATCTGTTTTAATATATTTAAAAAAAAAGAATAAAGTTCCTCATATTTTCAATTTTTATATTATTTAAAATATTTTGGTAGTGGCGAAGAAAAATAATTAAAATATCCAAATATAAAAATCTGATTACCTAAGAGATAACTTTTCTTATCATTTGCAATACAAATTAATTTTAAATATATGTATACATATATATATAATTTTTTTTTTTCGCGACGATTTTTCTTAAGACTCAATATTATTTTTCCATTTTACGTTTACAGTCAATTTTTGTTCAATTGTTTTCTGTCAGTTAGTGAATATTCTATAGATAAGTCAAATTTTAATAGTATATACGTGTATATTTCTTTCATGAGCCATACAGCTTTCCTACGGTAATAATATATTTTTTGTATAATTAAAGCTTGACACAAAATTCTTAAAATTATTATTTAAGTATTATACAATTTCTTTGTATTTGTGTGTTAGAACTGTTCATAAATAATGCCATACATATATGTTAAAATATAAATTTTTCAAAAACCGTTCTGAGAAATGCATTTCGCTACGCTAAAGATGGTTGGGCGAAAAATGAAGTCGTTTATCCAAACGCCCTGAACTGAACGATCAGATCCAGGAAGAATCTTGAAGGTCAAAGATAATGCACCCCCTCCCCTCTTCTTGTTTGACTGAAAAGATACATTTTCCCCTCATAAGATTAAAACTGAAACAAATTTCAGCATTGCCATTATAAGATCCCGTTCTCATTCAATCCTTGACCCCCCCCCCCATTAGTGAAACCTCCTGTCTAAGTATGTAGTACTAATAAAAGTACTACTTATTTGATAGCAATGGTCCCACAGCTATCAGCAGAGGTTCCCATCACGCGGATGCCCTGTCGGCAACAGTATTGAAATGCTCGGAAAAAGTTTAATTAAAGGTAATTTTAACAAGGAAAGCAATCCGGATACATCGACGAAACTTTTGAACCATGATATCTTTAATGTTGTTCAAAAGCATTCGGCGAAATTTTTGATCAACGTCAAGGTCATAGAAAAAGCAAACCATTAAATGTTAATGGTCATGGTAGGATAAGTAAAGGTAATCTCTCTTCTTTCCACTCTTATTAATTTGCATAAAATGACCGCAAGTAGGATGCTGTCAAATATTACAATAGGTCTTTTGAAGTCTATGTAATCTGGACATCCGTTCCTGTGCTTCCTGGATTGTCACACTTCTGGCGTCTAAGCTGCCAATAAATTGAATTGCATCCCTCTCTACAGACACAGTACTGAGAGATCAGGTGGGCTCTTGGGTAAGATCAAGGTACTTTAAACATAAGGTAGGTCAAAGAAAGGGGGTTGCTTTTCGACCGGGAGAGAAACTTGATGCGTGACGTCACTGACTTGAACGTCACTGAAATGAAGTCTAGAAGAGGGGACATAGAGATACGTGTATAAAGTTTAGAAAGTTCGCGTTTATCATTGGAAAAGGAGATAAGATCATTTGTAATAAAATTTTAGAAGAATGAAATTAAATGATTCTACTCATAAATGCATAGGGCTATCATTAAAATATTATAATACTTATATTATTTATAATAAAAGCTGAAATATATCGTGAAAAGTGTAGTAAATATAAAAATTACATTTCAAGTGTTTTAATATAGATATGATGATATGAATAAATATCTAATCATCGGATTTTTAAAAATATAGTATCCATTATCTTAAACATTGATAATACTTTCTACATGTAATATAAATATGTATTTCAAAAATACCTAATTGCGTAAAAGATCCCACATACATATAACATATATTGATGACTATGAAATATCATCAATCTAGTAGTTACATAACTATATATTATATTAAGAAGCGTAGATCGGATCTTAGGAAAAAGGGGGAGTTGACGGTCGAATGGATGGTCAATGGCAGTCGATTTATTTTATTTACCCAACAAAAAGACGATGCATTTTGTGAGCTAGTAGAGTATTGTGACTCTTGGTTAAGCCACTGCATCTGTCAGTTTCACAAATATATTTTAAGCATGCAAAATTCATGTGTAGGGGACCACCTATTTTACATATCAATGAAACATGTCAATCATAAGTATTTTTATACTACTATATTAAAAACATTATTTTTAACTGCGGTATTAATGGTATGCGAGATTTTTGTGCCGTTGGCTTCTTGTTTTAATCGTTTAACCGGTTTAAATTCAAAATCATCAGAAAAGTGACTCGAACAGTCAGTTGCGTTTGCAATGTTTATTTTATCCTCTCTTTTGCACTTCACGATCCATAATTTTTGGAGTGCAGGATCTTTTGGAAATCTATGAAAACTGATAGATTCCATTGACTTCTTATAATAATTTGAACACAAAGCAACCGAGCATCAACCAGGCATTTTTGTGCTTACCAAAATTATACTTTATATACGTGAAAATACTAATATATATACATCTATAATACACAAATTTACACTTAAACTTCACTTTTACGATAGAATTACAAATTATATTAAAGGAACGACTGACACAGTCTCTGTTTTCCAATAGAAATGAATGCTAGTCGGAGAAACTGGCAATTCTCCTTCTAAACCAGTGACGTCACGAACGGCGATAACGTCCGCCTTCTAGAATACTGTCAACGGCGGCATTCTGGTCTTTTGATCTCTGACCCTCCCTGGGGTAAGATAACCCGTTAATCCTTTTGTTCATCTCCCCAAGTACATTTCACTGAGGAAAATTTAAACTTGCAGTGACACGTCCAACAATAGAGGAGATAAGAATAGAATCTTCCACACGATACACAGGTTAGCTCAATCTTGAAGATGGGTAAAGTGAACAAATATTTCCAGTATGGGCAATAGCACCATTATTGCTCAACCACCCCATCAAAAATAGACTACTCCAATAATAAAAGCGAACAAACTTTATTACTTTATTCCTTATACCGCAAGCCTCATTCAAGTTGATTTGCTTGAGAGATATAGTATAGTCTAGTTTTACTGTTTTGTCTTCCTTTGTGTGCTACTATCCTGGAATTATACTGGATTTTAGGAATTATTAGAAATTTCTGTGTGTTTTTTCAAAATTCGACTGCTGATTTCAGACCGAAAGCTTGGATTGTGTTAGGAGGAAGTATACAGCATGGCTCCCAATCAGGCAAACCCTCATCAGTACTTAGAAGAAATTGTAAAATACCTCCCGGACTTTTCGAAATTAAACGGCCAAAGTGATCAATTTATCTGGGACAGCGTGTATTTCGCTAGCCGGCACTTTGACATCCTTTGGTACGTTCACGATTTCCAGAAAGAGTTCTTCGATTATATCTTTAAAGTTCTGAACTGGCAAGAGTATAGGAGTGTTGATAATGCAGGGGTATTGAGCCTAATTTGCTCCTTGCATGCCCCTACATATCTGATCTATAATGTTAAAAACAATCGTACTACAATGGGAAGAACAAATTCATCTTCTAATGACAAATGTGGACAATGGTATTTATCCTACATGATACATCTCATGAAGACTGAATACGGAAAATTCAAGACGTATTGGCCGATAGAGCTCGATCCAATAAGCAACGCGTTAATACAAGCAGATGAATACCGGCTGAACGTCCTTTTATATTATGGTGTTTCCTATGTACAGCCATTTGATGATCTTAAACAATGGGAGATAGCCGCTAGTAATTTGAAGCGATTGTAAGTACTGAATATTTTTTTATAATTTTTATAATTTGTCTTAAATTCAGTGAGGTAACTTGTTGAAGAGATCCAACCAAAAGCAGAAACACTGAAATTAAAAAATTATTAACTTCGCAAATGATATATACAATACTAAAACTTGATCGCCTATATTTGTTCATATTTGTGTATATCTGTCGCCTCTCCTTCCGAAACCTCTACAAGGCCTATAATATCCGGGCTTTGACGGGTCGATAATTTAAATTTAAGTTTTTAATGGAAGAGCACGTTTAAAGCATGCTTTTACTCGAATTAATCGTTTTTGAGAGGATTTCGATTTTCCCGTATTTGTTCCGTTTTGTGAGTCCTGTTCCGGGAATCCGATCTTTCATCGCCATAACGTTTGTAATTATTTTAAGCAAATCTGTTTTTTTTAAATCTGCATAAGAGTATCTACATATAACGAATGTCATAAAATAGGAAATAGATCACAAATGTTACTAAATGAGAAGCAAATTCATGAATTTTGAGATCGAGGTATTTCAGTTTTTCTTTTACATCTGAAAATCTCTTTCCATGCAATCGCGCAATCGGCGCTAGCAAATGTCAATTATTCCCATACATTCACAAAAGAGAGAGAGAGAGATAGAAATGACGAAAGATTACCTAATTAATGTGGGACAAGTTTGCATTGGATAAAATTTTTATAATTATTTCCTGTTATATATAAGAAAACTATTTTTCAGACGTATTATTAATGAAATGAAAGACTATACTGCAGCCGCACCGCGATAAACGGCATTTGTGCTCGACCATCCGTATATTTTGTTTAATTGTGACAATCACATTTCCACTTTTGCTATCTGTTTGCATCGTCTCCAATTTTTGTAATTATTTTGTGTTTTGTACAGAAAAACTTTTTTTCAAACGTGTTATTAATGACATGAAGGGCTATTTTCTTTATAACAATATTAAAATATGAATTCGGTTACTTAAGAAATGCAACCATTTCAAAAGCATAAAGTAGAATTTAATGCATTTGCATTTAAAATTACATATCTTTGGAATTTTAAATAAAAATTAATATTTTATTCATTCTTCAGTTTAAATAAAGATAAAAATCATAATTATAGTTTAGATGAGTTCTGAAAATAATAAACTTTTAAGAAAATACAGCTTCAGAATTATTAAAGCGTGCTGAAAAAAGCTAATTCAGCTACAGTTCTAGCACTTAATAAAAAATAATAAGATAAATTATTCTATTTCAGTTTAGAGTATGTTTTGAATAAGCTTAATATATGTGAGCATCAGTTAATTTACAATTTTACAATAAGTGAACACTGGAAATCTATAGATTTTGTGCGCAATCGAATGTTAGAAGATGCCCAATTTTTCGAATGGAATTTTGAAAAATTTGTCAAAAAATCAAAACTTTTATTATTACTAAAATAATTATTCCGTATGCAGTTTTTTATTAGAAAAAGATTGGCATAAATTTTAAAACGATAGCATGAACTGTTCTCGAAATATTACAATTTTTAAACAAATTTATCAAAAGAATCACATATAATTAACAAGAAGGATCAATCCTGCATAAAACATTGATCATGAAACATTTTCCAACTGAAATACAATCCGCTGAATGTATAGTATCTCTAAATTGCTATACATTCAGCGGTGATATTTTTTTAATTTTCACAAAACTATAATAATTTCTTTTGACTTGAAAACTTAAATCTTTATAGCAAAAAATGAACTTTATTCAGATGACGTCAACGAAATATAAATCGTCTGGCTCTCTATGTAAAATTAGAGTGTATTTCATTCTTACACTTTTATTCCAGGCTAAGTTAAATAATTTTACGAGAAAAAAAATTCAGCAATGCTTATACAACTCATCTTACAATCACTTGTTTACATTCTGCATCCATTAAAATTTGGCTTCGTTGTAGAAATGATCAAAGTTTGATGATCATTTAAACTCAAAAATATTGTAATTGTAGTGGCACAGAATATAGATTCACAGAAAATACACAGAAATAAAGCGGTTTTAGGTTGAATGCAACACTAAATATAAATTTAAAAGAACTTTAAAAATCACGATTTTTACTATGGGAGAAAAAGGTGGATGCCATGCTACATTTTGAAGTGGGTTACTTGGTCTCTTCATATTATATGGGTGTAATTACTATTTTAATTTTTATTTAAAAAACTTCCGAACATATTTTGCTGAATTTTTTTTTATATATTATATTTTATAGCATAATTTGAATATTTTCTAAAATTTTCGAAGCAATTTGTGAATTTCAACTTCGCTTAAAAATATTTGAAAAATTAGCTTCCGTAGGGTTCAATGTATTCTATTTTTTCGACCCGGGTTCAATACAAAACGAATTGGGTGATATTATTCATTTATATTCCCATATGTTCCACAGAAATGGTCTCAACAGTAAGTGCAGCTAAACTATACAGGAATGTGCACAAAAAATCAAAAGAATTTTAATATTTTCCATTGCTAAAAAGCTATATTTTACTTAAAAAATCAATTTAGGCTCTCATTTTTTTTTAATACGGGTCAACTAAATTGACTGTGTACCCCATAAGCCCGATTTTCCAAAATGTCGATAGTATTTTAATACAGATTTTTAAAACCGATTATTCAGATATATCGACTGTCCGTATTTCTCATATTCCAACAGTGACCGAAGAATGACTTTTCAAGGTACGGTTTTTAAAATTTGTCATCGTGAAGACTCATTCCTTAGCTTTAGAAAACTGCAACTGTTTTCTTTGGTTTTTCCTTTGTTAATTTTTTACAATTAAATTAATGATTCAATAAACAGATCTACGGAAGCTTTGTCTATCTCTTTCAACTCGAGTTTGGGTGTTTTTCATTTTAGAATATGAGTCATGGTGTCAAAACTACGATAAAAATTATCAATTAAGATTTTAATATTTGTACTTCACTCAGCCAGAAATTATTAGGTTGAAAGTATGTCATGTGGCGTTATACATGATTTAGTGGGTTTGTCCGTCGGCATGTTTCGCGACCATAGGGGCGGGGGAAGGAGTCAAAAGATTTTTGTCCATCGACATGTTTCGTGAATGTGGGTAGACAGGGGTATTTATCATAGATCTTGCAGCGTTGGGATTAAATTTTTTTTTGTGTCAGGCATTGAGTCTGAGCCACCTAGCTGCTTTATTTTTTAATATGCTCAAGCGCGTCCATGCGGGTTCATCTATTCTGATTTAAGGTAGTTAACAATGGGGTGAAAATTAAAATGCCTTACCAAATATTCGAGTGGGTTATCAAAATATAGGGCATATTTTACCAATACCAATTATACAATCATTAGAGAGGAAAGGGTGGCTAAAAGAAACAATATTCCCGATTTTTTTCTTTGTTTTCAAGAAAAGAATCGACCGAAAATATAAGAGTTAACTGATACCACCCCAAATACAAGACAAGAAAGATCAATCATGCCAAAAATCATTGATTATGAAACACTTTCCAACTTCAATGCAATTTTACTTAAACATCTCTAAAACGCGATACATTCCTCGGTAATATTTTTAAAATTATCACAATACTACAATAATTTATTATATTTGAAATCTTCATGGAAAACAAATGAACTTTTTCAAAAGACGCCAGGGAAATATAAATCGGCTGGCTCTTTAAATAAAAGCAGCATTTCATTCATAGCGTTTTCCGATTCATTTCATTTATCATAATATTATAATAATGAATTTTATTTGAAACTTAAAACCATGGAGGTACAAGTAATTTAACTCTATGCTCAAAACTTTATCAAAAAATCGTTTGCTTCTCTGTAAAATCAAGGATTGTTTCATTCATATCAGCAATATTGCAGACTCCACGAGTTAAATAATTTTGCTTTAAAGAGACAAAGCAATTCTTATACAACTCATTCTACAAATTTTGCTGTTTACATTTTCCATAAGTGAAAAGCAGGCTTCGTAGTAGAAATATTCTAATTTGGATGATCATTTAAACTGAAATATATTATAATTGCGTTTTTCCAGTATGTAGATGCACACAATTTACACAAAAATAAAGCGGTTTTAGGACAAATACAACACTAAATATGAATTAAAAAGAACTTTAAAAATCACGATTTTGAGACAAGATGGATGCCATATTTTACTTTGAAGTGGGTTACGGGATCTCTTCATATAATGGTCACGTGATCGCTTCATATAAGAGGTGCAATTATTATTTTAATTTTCATTTAAAAAACTACTGAATATATTTTGCTAATTTTTTTTTATATATTTTATGGGATAATTTGAATATTTCCTAAAACTTTCGAAGCAATTTGTGAATTTTAAATCCGATTAGACAATGTTTGAAGAATTAAGTCCCATAGGGTTCAATGTATTTCATTTTTTTAACCCGGGTTCACTCCAAAACTAATTGGGTGATATTATTGATTTATATTCCCATTGGTCCCACAGAGAGTTTGAACAACATAATAAAATTTCATTTTGATATAGTATTTTTTACAGCAGTTATTGTGCTAACGGACAGACAGATAGAATGAACAAAGTCATAAACGCTTTTCAACTTTGTTGTAAAGTTTTAAATATGGCATCCATCTTGTGTCGAAATCGTAATTTTTAAAGTTCTTTTTAATTTATATTGAGTGTTATATCCGTCCTAAAACCGGTTTTTTTTTAGCTTAAATTCTGTGCATCTACACACTGAAACAACGCAATTACAGTATATTTGGGTTTAAATGATCATCCAAATTTGATTATTTCTACAACGAAGCCTATTTGTCACTTATGTAAAATGTAAACAGCAAAATATGTAGAATGACTTGTATAAGAATTTCTGCATTTCTCTAACGCAAAATTATTTTGCTTATGGAGTCTGCAATATAGCTGACATGAATGAAATATTCATTGATTTTACACAGAGAAGACGACTTTTACGATAAAGTTTTACGCATGAGTTTAATTACTTGTACCTCCATGGTCTTCAGTTTTTAAATAAAATAAATTATTATAGAATTGTGATGAATGAAATGAATAGAAAAAAGATAATGAATGAAATGCTGCTTTTATAGAGACAGACAGGCGTGTTATATTTCAAGAACGTCATTTGAATAAATTTCATTTGTTTTCGATGACATTTTCAAATTTAATAAATTATTGTAGTATTATGATAATTTAAAAAATATTACTGAGGAATGTGTCGCATTTTAGAGATGCTTAGACGAGGCAATTTATATTTCAATGCCGTCATTTGAATAAACTTAATATTTCTTTATGACGTTTTAAGTTTTCAAATATAATAAATTAATGTATTATTGTGATAATTTTAAAAATATTGCCGAGGAATGTATCGCATTTTAGCGATGTTTAAATAAAATTGTATTGAAGTTGGAAAGTGTTTCATAATCAATGCTTTATGCATGACTGATCTTTCTTGTTTTTCTTTTTTCCGTTTTATGAAAAGGGGACAACGGAAATATAGGAAGACCCTCTGTGGTTATGCCCCATGAAAGGGTTCAATATATAACTAAGGAACTCAATGAACGGTATAGTTCCACATTCTTTAAAACTTATTACCAGCATTTATTTTCATATAATTAAAATCAAAATTCCAAATAAATTATTAAATATAATTTAAAAATGTGGATGCATTGGATAACGTAATGTCAGATCTGGCTCGATTTTTAAAAAAATAATCCCAAGTCCGGTACCAGCCGAATTTGTGTAACAATAGTAAGGACTGTCCTTCCCCTTGCCTTGGATCCGGTCCGGTCTCGACTCGTGCGACCGATTAAAGTCCTTGTAGACCATTACAGACCGACTCCGGGTCAGATCTATAACATAACTCTTGCTAGTAGTTGCGTTATGTTCCGCATAGGTGTCGTCAACTTCAGATATCTTTTTCAATATATGTAAAGATTAATTTTTGATTCAAATTGTTTGATAGGAAATGTGTCATTTAATTTGCTTGATAATATAATTTTTAATAAAATTAAAAAAATTATTAATAATTTTCCAAATATACCAATTGAAGTCTCCGATTTAACTAGTTATCCACGGTTGGTCTACTAAAAAAAAATATTTAAAAAAAATACAAAAAAAAAACAGATACAGTAAGAGTTCATCGTCAACTGGGTAATTATATTCGCTGCTCAGATATTTTAGACTTTACATTTAAGTCAGGACCGCCTATAGGGATGGCAGGACACTAATTGAGTGGGGAGCCCGAGCGTCAGTAGGGGGTCCGAAGACCCGATTTATTTATTTTTTATATTTGAGGGAGAAAAATGCATTGAAGATTCACAAGGAGTGGAAAGTCAAATATGGAGAGGGGGAACGTGGTAACTGTTTATATGGGAATCCACAACTTGTGCGAGAGTCCCAGTCTGGGGTTTTTATTTTGGACTTATTTCAGAAAAAGCCGGAAAGATGAAAAGTAGAATGCCACCATCAAGTCTACATTTTTGTTAGTCTATAGTAGATCTACACAAAGTCCAAAAGTCACAAAAAAAGACAAATTTCACATTTTTTCAATATTATCCTCTCGATAACATATTAAGGGAATGTTTCTTAAATGCATTTTTTAAGTATGAAATTAAAGCCCATTTCTCTCCCAAAGCTTTATATGAAAAAAATTGTTCCATCGCCTTGATTGTGTTGGGTGTCATTGGATAGAAACATATTGTTAGGGAGCTGCTTTTTCGATTATCGTATCTAGATATGAGTTAACAAAAGCAATTTATTGCCTATGTTATTCCAGTTGCGAGGTAAAAATATCTGACGGTTGACACGCATTATAGAAATATACGTTAAATATCGCTCTTTAAATGATTATAGTTACTCAATAAGTAAAAACTATTTTGGACAGTGGATAAAGAAAACGTGAACAGCGTATTTAAGCACAAAATATAATAATTACATACATATGTGTCGAGGCTACCCTGAATATTTTTCGTCTGTGCTACGCACCAACAAACCCGAAGTTAATTTTTGTTGATGTATGATCCGTAGCAGTATTAATTTTTAGATTTTTCATGCAAATTTTTATATATTTTCTTTCGCAGGAGCGATAAAGTGCTATTTTTTCAACACGCCGACGGTCAGCAGCTTTTTGACACAGTCTCTAAATGCTGTGGCGCGGAGAAACGGAAGAGGATACTAACCGTCCTCAAAGGGTTAAACGTTCTCTTAATTAGGAGATGCACCTCTGACGATGAATATTTTGCCAAAGCAGTTCGGTGCTTGCAGAAGGTATTTAGAACCATTCCAGAACCCCATATTACAAGTTTGGAGGTCCGGGAGTTCCTTTGCCTATTCTCAAGCTACAATGCCAGCTGCAGAGAAGATCCGGAGGCGAAGAAGATTATACAAGAGCTCTCCGACGAATTAGAAGAAATATTGCCCCAGAGCTCTAAACCGAAGCGACCCAGGTCTTTACTCCATCTCAGCCGGTGCCAGGTGAGGCAAAATCTGAGGGAAGTTGGCAACTTTCCTCATGGTGTGAAAAAGTTGCATCTTCCAAAGATACTGTATAAGTATATCCTTCAGCAGGATAGCTAAATCTTTAAACCCATTTGGGGCATTAATGCTCAAGTGGGCATAGTGCCACAGATACCATGGAATCATTCCAAAGTTCATCGAAGCTCATTTGCAAAATTATATGTGTTATATGTGACTGAACTGAAATAAGCATCTTCTATTTGGTTAAACTTTGATTATCTGAAACCATAGAATTATTTCCAGTACAAGCTGTGTGCATAAGTGTTGTACAATAACGAATTTATTTGTTGCAATCATCTCAATTACTTGTGTATAATTATTGTTTTATTTATTTTTTATATAAAAGAAGTGAAAAAAATAAGGCATTTGTGTCATTTCTGTATTTTAACACTTTACAACAAAGTTGAAAAGTGTTTATGACTTTGTTCATTCATTCTGCCTCTCTGTCTGTCCGTTAACACGATAACTGCCGTAAAAATGACTTAATCAAAATGAAATTTTAGTATGTTGTTCAGACGGTCTGTGGAACCTATGGGAATATAACTGAATAATATCACCCAATGAGTTTTGGATTGAACCCGGGTTGAAAAATGAAATACACTGAACCCAATGGGACCTAATGCTTCAAACATTATTTAAGAGGATTTAAAATTCACAAATTGCTTCGAAAATTTTTGGAAATATTCAAATTATCCCATGAAATATATAAAAAAAAAATTCCAGAAAAATATATTTAGTAGTTTTTTAAATAAAAAATTAAAATTATAATTACACCTCTTATATGAAGATATCGCCAGATCCACTTCAAAATAAAATATAGCATCCATCTTGTGTCATAATCGTGATTTTTAAAGTTTTTTAAATTCATATATAGTGTTGTTTTTGTCCTAAAACCGCTTTATTTTTGCTTAAATTCTGTGCATCTACATATTGGAACAACGCAATTACAATATATTTGAGTTTAAATGATCATACAATTTTGATTATTTCTACAACGAGGCCTAATTTCACTTATGGAGAATGGAGATACCAAAAGATGTAGAATGAGTTGTATAAGAATTGCTGCATTTCTTTAACGCAAAAATTATTTAGCTTATGGTGTCTGCATAGCTGATATGAATGAAATATTAATTGATTTTACAGAGAGAAGGATGATTTTTTTCGATGAAGTTTTAAGTATTGCGACGGGGGTCAAAAATTCGAATTCGAGTTTTCAACGGGAGAGCAAGTTTTAAGCATCCCTGTACACGAATCAAATATTTTTGAGATGATGTCTGTGTGTGTATGTATGCATCAGTGAGTCAGTGGAGACGATATCTCACGAACAACCGGAGAGATTCGTACGAAATTTGGTACAAAAATTAAAATCAGTGGATACTGGAAGCCTATTGTTTCAAACGCAATCGAATGTACAGAACCCTCCTAAATTTTGAAATGAAATGTTAAAAGATCATCAAAAAATCAAAACTTTCAATAAAGTTAAGTAAATAAATATTTCTAATGTCATTTTTCATTAGAAAAGGATTGACATCAACTTTAGAATGCTAGCATGAATCGTTCTCGAGATACTGCAAATTTTTCAAATGGATTTATCAAAATATCACATAAAATTAAAAAAAAAGTAATAACTATTGTGATATATGTTCACTTTTCATATGTAATATTATGCGATAAGTTTGTAATCGCACTCTTGAATCTAGCTCGTTTCTTTAACGAAGGATGAAGCTTTGGTTAATAGTTTTGTATATGGACACCATTAGTCGTTTATCTAGCATAAGTATAATCTTTTTTCAGTTATTACTGATTGGAGAAATTTTGATAGAATATCGCCCACTTGGCGAGTTTTTAAATTTTGCCAAATTAACGAAAATGTCGCCGAACTGATAAACTGACGCAAAATCAAAGAATGTGACGACAAATTGGTAAACTTTCAATATCTTGGAAAAAATATAAGAATTTACTGTAAGAGTAATCTAGTTCTCCGTCTTTTTCTCTTAACAGGAATCCATTTTTTGTAGCTTTTTTCTCAAATGTTACAAGAAACGTTTTGAAAATCGCTATCATGGGTCCATATGCTTACAATTATAGCGTGTTAACTTACACTTTAAAAGGCTTAAAAAAATCTTTGGATTGAACCAATACTTGAAATTGTACTCCCGAGGGAGGGGAGTAGCTTGACGTCAAGAATAAAAAAATTGTATCACGGCTATTTTCCAGAACAATGACTTAAACAAGTAAGCCTCGTGATCATTGAGTCATAACTAACCCCTTTTATGCATGATTATCTCAAATTTTGCCCTATACGTCCATATGAAAAAATATAAATTTTCGAAGTTTTTACTTGAAGTTAAGATTCTTTTTATCTAGTTCTACATTTTTCTGAGAACAACGCCGGATATAAAGTTTCGTGAAAATTCATCAATATTTGTGGGCGCTACAAGAAATCGACCACAGATATAAAGGCTTTCACACACATGGGAAACGGTTACCTTACACCTTTTTGGTAGGTCGGACGGTCTGGGTCTCAACAACAACACACATGGGAAAGATAGACAGACAGAAAGATATCACTCTAAAAATAGTCAAAACGTGTTCAGTGTTTTTTGTCGGGAAAACAATACTTCTCTATTCTATATTACATAGTATGTGAGAAGAAAAATGTAGCAGTTATAATATCTGGGAGCAATTCGTGAGACTTGGTTTCGATTCCTGGTTCCAGCTGCTGTATTTTTCATATCAGAAATAGTAGTATAGAGTAACTTAACCGGCCTCTATTTAACCAGTTTTCCGCTATATCGGCTTCAATTTGATCTGTAAAAATTGAAATTCTCCCATTTAAATGGGAGTTTTATTATTTGATCTGCAGATATTCATCATATGCTGTAGTGATATTGCAGAAGTAGATGGGTAAGCGTCCAGTGTTTGAGACATACATCCGGGGGGGGGGGGGCGAAGCCACCGCCATAGACATTTTACTCTTAGTTAATATTTATGTGATAGCATTCAGATATTTTTATATAGAGCAAATAGAAAACAAGTCCCCCACCCCGGCCATAAAATCCGGAAAGACTACCCGGAGGCGTGGTTTAAATCTGATGTTTATTTTTTTTTTCCCTTGGACCTCGAAATGCTGCTTGACGGAAACTGCTTTCATCATCTACCGATAGAATGCATGTTTTAGAAGTGGTTCTCCGTTATGTTAAACAACATTCAACATTCTCTTCAATAGATTTAATGCTAATAAAGAAATTGCGGGACTTTAAAACTAAAAACAAATTTTAAAGTTTGAAACAAAAAATTCACTCGTGTGTCGCTCAGCTCGAATTTCTCATAGTTTTTTTTTCAAATTTTCAAGAAAAAGTTTGAAAAATTTGGGCCGTTGTATCAAATGATCACATATATAGCTTGTTACCCTTCATTTTAAAGAGTTTGGAAAAATCAAAACATTTTGCCCTTTGATAATGTACCTACGGGAATAACGTGTCCCCGTAGTCAAAACGTTGGAGTAAAAACGTTGCGAATACAAAAATAGCATCTCTGCTATTTGTATTAATTGTATTACTGCTCTTTTAAATGGCACAAAATTAACGAAAATGTCGCCAAATTGATAAAAATGTCGCTAAAGCAATGATAATGAAGATTAATTTATGACAATTCAACATCTTGGACAGAACATAAGAATCGGCTATAGGAATAACCCATTTCTCCGTCATTAACGCTTGGCAAAAAATTTGGCGGGATAACGCCAACTTGACGATTTTTTTAAATGCTGACAAATGGACGAAAGTGTCGCCAAATTGACAAAAATGACGCTAAATGGGAGGTAACGTTTGGCAAATTTTGAATTCCGTCGGATGACGGGCTACCTTTTAGTATAGAAGAAATGCTCTTTTTTTGTATTTCTATAACGCTTGGCAATACGTAAACTAGCAAAATATCGCCAACGTAGCGATATTTCGACCCACATTGGCGAAAATATCGTCAAAATTGCCAAAATGACGACTAATTGATGAATTAATTATTAAAATATTTTAATATATGAACTATATCGCTTATTGGGGATGCTATCAATATTGATAATTTTTAATTTAAAGTTGCGAGATATATAAGTTAATTGGATAATTACTCAATTTAGGCCGGAATCATCGAACTCCAACTATAGCTAGAGTTTGATGACTGGAATCCAGTGGGGGCGACTTCTACAAGGACAGTAAACTCTTTCCCCTACTACCGACTTGACGGAAGAACTTAGGAACTCACATATTTAACAATCCCGTATTGCGCGTTAACGCGAGGACAGTTTGAGCAGAGCCAGAGATCGAACACGGACCGTCTGAATGCAATCCCCGCGCGCAAAACCACTGGGTTGTTCCACCCCTAAAATTTTTACCCCCAATTTGAATTTCAGCCTGACGGTCCCTGGCTAGCGTTTATTGCGTCTAATGGGAAATTCGGCCCACGTCTGCTTGTACTTAGGAGCCTGATATCAAAAAGACAATTCTTTATCAAGCGAGGAAAATAAAATCTGTTTTAATATATTTAAAAAAAAAGAATAAAGTTCCTCATATTTTCAATTTTTATATTATTTAAAATATTTTGGTAGTGGCGAAGAAAAATAATTAAAATATCCAAATATAAAAATCTGATTACCTAAGAGATAACTTTTCTTATCATTTGCAATACAAATTAATTTTAAATATATTTATACATATATATATAATTTTTTTTTTTCGCGACGATTTTTCTTAAGACTCAATATTATTTTTCCATTTTACGTTTACAGTCAATTTTTGTTCAATTGTTTTCTGTCAGTTAGTGAATATTCTATAGATAAGTCAAATTTTAATAGTATATACGTGTATATTTCTTTCATGAGCCATACAGCTTTCCTACGGTAATAATATATTTTTTGTATAATTAAAGCTTGACACAAAATTCTTAAAATTATTATTTAAGTATTATACAATTTCTTTGTATTTGTGTGTTAGAACTGTTCATAAATAATGCCATACATATATGTTAAAATATAAATTTTTCAAAAACCGTTCTGAGAAATGCATTTCGCTACGCTAAAGATGGTTGGGCGAAAAATGAAGTCGTTTATCCAAACGCCCTGAACTGAACGATCAGATCCAGGAAGAATCTTGAAGGTCAAAGATAATGCACCCCCTCCCCTCTTCTTGTTTGACTGAAAAGATACATTTTCCCCTCATAAGATTAAAACTGAAACAAATTTCAGCATTGCCATTATAAGATCCCGTTCTCATTCAATCCTTGACCCCCCCCCCCCCATTAGTGAAACCTCCTGTCTAAGTATGTAGTACTAATAAAAGTACTACTTATTTGATAGCAATGGTCCCACAGCTATCAGCAGAGATTCCCATCACGCGGATGCCCTGTCGGCAACAGTATTGAAATGCTCGGAAAAAGTTTAATTAAAGGTAATTTTAACAAGGAAAGCAATCCGGATACATCGACGAAACTTTTGAACCATGATATCTTTAATGTTGTTCAAAAGCATTCGGCGAAATTTTTGATCAACGTCAAGGTCATAGAAAAAGCAAACCATTAAATGTTAATGGTCATGGTAGGATAAGTAAAGGTAATCTCTCTTCTTTCCACTCTTATTAATTTGCATAAAATGACCGCAAGTAGGATGCTGTCAAATATTACAATAGGTCTTTTGAAGTCTATGTAATCTGGACATCCGTTCCTGTGCTTCCTGGATTGTCACACTTCTGGCGTCTAAGCTGCCAATAAATTGAATTGCATCCCTCTCTACAGACACAGTACTGAGAGATCAGGTGGGCTCTTGGGTAAGATCAAGGTACTTTAAACATAAGGTAGGTCAAAGAAAGGGGGTTGCTTTTCGACCGGGAGAGAAACTTGATGCGTGACGTCACTGACTTGAACGTCACTGAAATGAAGTCTAGAAGAGGGGACATAGAGATACGTGTATAAAGTTTAGAAAGTTCGCGTTTATCATTGGAAAAGGAGATAAGATCATTTGTAATAAAATTTTAGAAGAATGAAATTAAATGATTCTACTCATAAATGCATAGGGCTATCATTAAAATATTATAATACATATATTATTTATAATAAAAGCTGAAATATATCGTGAAAAGTGTAGTAAATATAAAAATTACATTTCAAGTGTTTTAATATAGATATGATGATATGAATAAATATCTAATCATCGGATTTTTAAAAATATAGTATCCATTATCTTAAACATTGATAATACTTTCTACATGTAATATAAATATGTATTTCAAAAATACCTAATTGCGTAAAAAATCCCACATACATATAACATATATTGATGACTATGAAATATCATCAATCTAGTAGTTACATAACTATATATTATATTAAGAAGCGTAGATCGGATCTTAGGAAAAAGGGGGAGTTGACGGTCGAATGGATGGTCAATGGCAGTCGATTTATTTTATTTACCCAACAAAAAGACGATGCATTTTGTGAGCTAGTAGAGTATTGTGACTCTTGGTTAAGCCACTGCATCTGTCAGTTTCACAAATATATTTTAAGCATGCAAAATTCATGTGTAGGGGACCACCTATTTTACATATCAATGAAACATGTCAATCATAAGTATTTTTATACTACTATATTAAAAACATTATTTTTAACTGCGGTATTAATGGTATGCGAGATTTTTGTGCCGTTGGCTTCTTGTTTTAATCGTTTAACCGGTTTAAATTCAAAATCATCAGAAAAGTGACTCGAACAGTCAGTTGCGTTTGCATTGTTTATTTTATCCTCTCTTTTGCACTTCACGATCCATAATTTTTGGAGTGCAGGATCTTTTGGAAATCTATGAAAACTGATAGATTCCATTGACTTCTTATAATAATTTGAACACAAAGCAACCGAGCATCAACCAGGCATTTTTGTGCTTACCAAAATTATACTTTATATACGTGAAAATACTAATATATATACATCTATAATACACAAATTTACACTTAAACTTCACTTTTACGATAGAATTACAAATTATATTAAAGGAACGACTGACACAGTCTCTGTTTTCCAATAGAAATGAATGCTAGTCGGAGAAACTGGCAATTCTCCTTCTAAACCAGTGACGTCACGAACGGCGATAACGTCCGCCTTCTAGAATACTGTCAACGGCGGCATTCTGGTCTTTTGATCTCTGACCCTCCCTGGGGTAAGATAACCCGTTAATCCTTTTGTTCATCTCCCCAAGTACATTTCACTGAGGAAAATTTAAACTTGCAGTGACACGTCCAACAATAGAGGAGATAAGAATAGAATCTTCCACACGATACACAGGTTAGCTCAATCTTGAAGATGGGTAAAGTGAACAAATATTTCCAGTATGGGCAATAGCACCATTATTGCTCAACCACCCCATCAAAAATAGACTACTCCAATAATAAAAGCGAACAAACTTTATTATTTTATTCCTTATACCGCAAGCCTCATTCAAGTTGATTTGCTTGAGAGATATAGTATAGTCTAGTTTTACTGTTTTGTCTTCCTTTGTGTGCTACTATCCTGGAATTATACTGGATTTTAGGAATTATTAGAAATTTCTGTTTTTTTTTTCAAAATTCGACTGCTGATTTCAGACCGAAAGCTTGGATTGTGTTAGGAGGAAGTATACAGCATGGCTCCCAATCAGGCAAACCCTCATCAGTACTTAGAAGAAATTGTAAAATACCTCCCGGACTTTTCGAAATTAAACGGCCAAAGTGATCAATTTATCTGGGACAGCGTGTATTTCGCTAGCCGGCACTTTGACATCCTTTGGTACGTTCACGATTTCCAGAAAGAGTTCTTCGATTATATCTTTAAAGTTCTGAACTGGCAAGAGTATAGGAGTGTTGATAATGCAGGGGTATTGAGCCTAATTTGCTCCTTGCATGCCCCTACATATCTGATCTATAATGTTAAAAACAATCGTACTACAATGGGAAGAACAAATTCATCTTCTAATGACAAATGTGGACAATGGTATTTATCCTACATGATACATCTCATGAAGACTGAATACGGAAAATTCAAGACGTATTGGCCGATAGAGCTCGATCCAATAAGCAACGCGTTAATACAACCAGATGAATACCGGCTGAACGTCCTTTTATATTATGGTGTTTCCTATGTACAGCCATTTGATGATCTTAAACAATGGGAGATAGCCGCTAGTAATTTGAAGCGATTGTAAGTACTGAATATTTTTTTATAATTTTTATAATTTGTCTTAAATTCAGTGAGGTAACTTGTTGAAGAGATCCAACCAAAAGCAGAAACACTGAAATTAAAAAATTATTAACTTCGCAAATGATATCTACAATACTAAAACTTGATCGCCTATATTTGTTCATATTTGTGTATATCTGTCGCCTCTCCTTCCGAAACCTCTACAAGGCCTATAATATCCGGGCTTTGACGGGTCGATAATTTAAATTTAAGTTTTTAATGGAAGAGCACGTTTAAAGCATGCTTTTACTCGAATTAATCGTTTTTGAGAGGATTTCGATTTTCCCGTATTTGTTCCGTTTTGTGAGTCCTGTTCCGGGAATCCGATCTTTCATCGCCATAACGTTTGTAATTATTTTAAGCAAATCTGTTTTTTTTAAATCTGCATAAGAGTATCTACATATAACGAATGTCATAAAATAGGAAATAGATCACAAATGTTACTAAATGAGAAGCAAATTCATGAATTTTGAGATCGAGGTATTTCAGTTTTTCTTTTACATCTGAAAATCTCTTTCCATGCAATCGGCGCTAGCAAAAGTCAATTATTCCCATACATTCACAAAAGAGAGAGAGAGAGATAGAAATGACGAAAGATTACCTAATTAATGTGGGAGAAGTTTGCATTGGATAAAATTTTTATAATTATTTCCTGTTATATATAAGAAAACTATTTTTCAGACGTATTATTAATGAAATGAAAGACTATACTGCAGCCGCACCGCGATAAACGGCATTTGTGCTCGACCATCCGTATATTTTGTTTAATTGTGACAATCACATTTCCACTTTTGCTATCTGTTTGCATCGTCTCCAATTTTTGTAATTATTTTGTGTTTTGTACAGAAAAACTTTTTTTCAAACGTGTTATTAATGACATGAAGGGCTATTTTCTTTATAACAATATTAAAATATGAATTCGGTTACTTAAGAAATGCAACCATTTCAAAAGCATAAAGTAGAATTTAATGCATTTGCATTTAAAATTACATATCTTTGGAATTTTAAATAAAAATTAATATTTTATTCATTCTTCAGTTTAAATAAAGATAAAAATCATAATTATAGTTTAGATGAGTTCTGAAAATAATAAACTTTTAAGAAAATACAGCTTCAGAATTATTAAAGCGTGCTGAAAAAAGCTAATTCAGCTACAGTTCTAGCACTTAATAAAAAATAATAAGATAAATTATTCTATTTCAGTTTAGAGTATGTTTTGAATAAGCTTAATATATGTGAGCATCAGTTAATTTACAATTTTACAATAAGTGAACACTGGAAATCTATAGATTTTGTGCGCAATCGAATGTTAGAAGATGCCCAATTTTTCGAATGGAATTTTGAAAAATTTGTCAAAAAATCAAAACTTTTATTATTACTAAAATAATTATTCCGTATGCAGTTTTTTATTAGAAAAAGATTGGCATAAATTTTAAAACGATAGCATGAACTGTTCTCGAAATATTACAATTTTTAAACAAATTTATCAAAAGAATCACATATAATTAACAAGAAGGATCAATCCTGCATAAAACATTGATCATGAAACATTTTCCAACTGAAATACAATCCGCTGAATGTATAGTATCTCTAAATTGCTATACATTCAGCGGTGATATTTTTTTAATTTTCACAAAACTATAATAATTTCTTTTGACTTGAAAACTTAAATCTTTATAGCAAAAAATGAACTTTATTCAGATGACGTCAACGAAATATAAATCGTCTGGCTCTCTATGTAAAATTAGAGTGTATTTCATTCTTACACTTTTATTCCAGGCTAAGTTAAATAATTTTACGAGAAAAAAAATTCAGCAATGCTTATACAACTCATCTTACAATCACTTGTTTACATTCTGCATCCATTAAAATTTGGCTTCGTTGTAGAAATGATCAAAGTTTGATGATCATTTAAACTCAAAAATATTGTAATTGTAGTGGCACAGAATATAGATTCACAGAAAATACACAGAAATAAAGCGGTTTTAGGTTGAATGCAACACTAAATATAAATTTAAAAGAACTTTAAAAATCACGATTTTTACTATGGGAGAAAAAGGTGGATGCCATGCTACATTTTGAAGTGGGTTACTTGGTCTCTTCATATTATATGGGTGTAATTACTATTTTAATTTTTATTTAAAAAACTTCCGAACATATTTTGCTGAATTTTTTTTTATATATTATATTTTATAGCATAATTTGAATATTTTCTAAAATTTTCGAAGCAATTTGTGAATTTCAACTTCGCTTAAAAATATTTGAAAAATTAGCTTCCGTAGGGTTCAATGTATTCTATTTTTTCGACCCGGGTTCAATACAAAACGAATTGGGTGATATTATTCATTTATATTCCCATATGTTCCACAGAAATGGTCTCAACAGTAAGTGCAGCTAAACTATACAGGAATGTGCACAAAAAATCAAAAGAATTTTAATATTTTCCATTGCTAAAAAGCTATATTTTACTTAAAAAATCAATTTAGGCTCTCATTTTTTTTTAATACGGGTCAACTAAATTGACTGTGTACCCCATAAGCCCGATTTTCCAAAATGTCGATAGTATTTTAATACAGATTTTTAAAACCGATTATTCAGATATATCGACTGTCCGTATTTCTCATATTCCAACAGTGACCGAAGAATGACTTTTCAAGGTACGGTTTTTAAAATTTGTCATCGTGAAGACTCATTCCTTAGCTTTAGAAAACTGCAACTGTTTTCTTTGGTTTTTCCTTTGTTAATTTTTTACAATTAAATTAATGATTCAATAAACAGATCTACGGAAGCTTTGTCTATCTCTTTCAACTCGAGTTTGGGTGTTTTTCATTTTAGAATATGAGTCATGGTGTCAAAACTACGATAAAAATTATCAATTAAGATTTTAATATTTGTACTTCACTCAGCCAGAAATTATTAGGTTGAAAGTATGTCATGTGGCGTTATACATGATTTAGTGGGTTTGTCCGTCGGCATGTTTCGCGACCATAGGGGCGGGGGAAGGAGTCAAAAGATTTTTGTCCATCGACATGTTTCGTGAATGTGGGTAGACAGGGGTATTTATCATAGATCTTGCAGCGTTGGGATTAAATTTTTTTTGTGTCAGGCATTGAGTCTGAGCCACCTAGCTGCTTTATTTTTTAATATGCTCAAGCGCGTCCATGCGGGTTCATCTATTCTGATTTAAGGTAGCTAACAATGGGGTGAGAATTAAAATGCCTTACCAAATATTCGAGTGGGTTATCAAAATATAGGGCATATTTTACCAATACCAATTATACAATCATTAGAGAGGAAAGGGTGGCTAAAAGAAACAATATTCCCGATTTTTTTCTTTGTTTTCAAGAAAAGAATCGACCGAAAATATAAGAGTTAACTGATACCACCCCAAATACAAGACAAGAAAGATCAATCATGCCAAAAATCATTGATTATGAAACACTTTCCAACTTCAATGCAATTTTACTTAAACATCACTAAAACGCGATACATTCCTCGGTAATATTTTTAAAATTATCACAATACTACAATAATTTATTATATTTGAAATCTTCATGGAAAACAAATGAACTTTTTCAAAAGACGCCAGGGAAATATAAATCGGCTGGCTCTTTAAATAAAAGCAGCATTTCATTCATAGCGTTTTCCGATTCATTTCATTTATCATAATATTATAATAATGAATTTTATTTGAAACTTAAAACCATGGAGGTACAAGTAATTTAACTCTATGCTCAAAACTTTATCAAAAAATCGTTTGCTTCTCTGTAAAATCAAGGATTGTTTCATTCATATCAGCAATATTGCAGACTCCACGAGTTAAATAATTTTGCTTTAAAGAGACAAAGCAATTCTTATACAACTCATTCTACAAATTTTGCTGTTTACATTTTCCATAAGTGAAAAGCAGGCTTCGTAGTAGAAATATTCTAATTTGGATGATCATTTAAACTGAAATATATTATAATTGCGTTTTTCCAGTATGTAGATGCACACAATTTACACAAAAATAAAGCGGTTTTAGGACAAATACAACACTAAATATGAATTAAAAAGAACTTTAAAAATCACGATTTTGAGACAAGATGGATGCCATATTTTACTTTGAAGTGGGTTACGGGATCTCTTCATATAATGGTCACGTGATCGCTTCATATAAGAGGTGCAATTATTATTTTAATTTTCATTTAAAAAACTACTGAATATATTTTGCTAATTTTTTTTTATATATTTTATGGGATAATTTGAATATTTCCTAAAACTTTCGAAGCAATTTGTGAATTTTAAATCCGATTAGACAATGTTTGAAGAATTAAGTCCCATAGGGTTCAATGTATTTCATTTTTTTAACCCGGGTTCACTCCAAAACTAATTGGGTGATATTATTGATTTATATTCCCATTGGTCCCACAGAGAGTTTGAACAACATAATAAAATTTCATTTTGATATAGTATTTTTTACAGCAGTTATTGTGCTAACGGACAGACAGATAGAATGAACAAAGTCATAAACGCTTTTCAACTTTGTTGTAAAGTGTTAAAAACACTTTTCAACTTTGTTGTAAAGTTTTAAATATGGCATCCATCTTGTGTCGAAATCGTAATTTTTAAAGTTCTTTTTAATTTATATTGAGTGTTATATCCGTCCTAAAACCGGTTTTTTTTAGCTTAAATTCTGTGCATCTACACACTGAAACAACGCAATTACAGTATATTTGGGTTTAAATGATCATCCAAATTTGATTATTTCTACAACGAAGCCTATTTGTCACTTATGTAAAATGTAAACAGCAAAATATGTAGAATGACTTGTATAAGAATTTCTGCATTTCTCTAACGCAAAATTATTTTGCTTATGGAGTCTGCAATATAGCTGACATGAATGAAATATTCATTGATTTTACACAGAGAAGACGACTTTTACGATAAAGTTTTACGCATGAGTTTAATTACTTGTACCTCCATGGTCTTCAGTTTTTAAATAAAATAAATTATTATAGAATTGTGATGAATGAAATGAATAGAAAAAAGATAATGAATGAAATGCTGCTTTTATAGAGACAGACAGGCGTGTTATATTTCAAGAACGTCATTTGAATAAATTTCATTTGTTTTCGATGACATTTTCAAATTTAATAAATTATTGTAGTATTATGATAATTTAAAAAATATTACTGAGGAATGTGTCGCATTTTAGAGATGCTTAGACGAGGCAATTTATATTTCAATGCCGTCATTTGAATAAACTTAATATTTCTTTATGACGTTTTAAGTTTTCAAATATAATAAATTAATGTATTATTGTGATAATTTTAAAAATATTGCCGAGGAATGTATCGCATTTTAGCGATGTTTAAATAAAATTGTATTGAAGTTGGAAAGTGTTTCATAATCAATGCTTTATGCATGACTGATCTTTCTTGTTTTTCTTTTTTCCGTTTTATGAAAAGGGGACAACGGAAATATAGGAAGACCCTCTGTGGTTATGCCCCTTGAAAGGGTTCAATATATAACTAAGGAACTCAATGAACGGTATAGTTCCACATTCTTTAAAACTTATTACCAGCATTTATTTTCATATAATTAAAATCAAAATTCCAAATAAATTATTAAATATAATTTAAAAATGTGGATGCATTGGATAACGTAATGTCAGATCTGGCTCGATTTTAAAAAAAATAATCCCAAGTCCGGTACCAGCCGAATTTGTGTAACAATAGTAAGGACTGTCCTTCCCCTTGCCTTGGATCCGGTCCGGTCTCGACTCGTGCGACCGATTAAAGTCCTTGTAGACCATTACAGACCGACTCCGGGTCAGATCTATAACATAACTCTTGCTAGTAGTTGCGTTATGTTCCGCATAGGTGTCGTCAACTTCAGATATCTTTTTCAATATATGTAAAGATTAATTTTTGATTCAAATTGTTTGATAGGAAATGTGTCATTTAATTTGCTTGATAATATAATTTTTAATAAAATTAAAAAAATTATTAATAATTTTCCAAATATACCAATTGAAGTCTCCGATTTAACTAGTTATCCACGGTTGGTCTACTAAAAAAAAATATTTAAAAAAAATACAAAAAAAAACAGATACAGTAAGAGTTCATCGTCAACTGGGTAATTATATTCGCTGCTCAGATATTTTAGACTTTACATTTAAGTCAGGACCGCCTATAGGGATGGCAGGACACTAATTGAGTGGGGAGCCCGAGCGTCAGTAGGGGGTCCGAAGACCCGATTTCTTTATTTTTTATATTTGAGGGAGAAAAATGCATTGAAGATTCACAAGGAGTGGAAAGTCAAATATGGAGAGGGGGAACGTGGTAACTGTTTATATGGGAATCCACAACTTGTGCGAGAGTCCCAGTCTGGGGTTTTTATTTTGGACTTATTTCAGAAAAAGCCGGAAAGATGAAAAGTAGAATGCCACCATCAAGTCTACATTTTTGTTAGTCTATAGTAGATCTACACAAAGTCCAAAAGTCACAAAAAAAGACAAATTTCACATTTTTTCAATATTATCCTCTCTATAACATATTAAGGGAATGTTTCTTAAATGCATTTTTTAAGTATGAAATTAAAGCCCATTTCTCTCCCAAAGCTTTATATGAAAAAAATTCTTCCATCGCCTTGATTGTGTTGGGTGTCATTGGATAGAAACATATTGTTAGGGAGCTGCTTTTTCGATTATCGTATCTAGATATGAGTTAACAAAAGCAATTTATTGCCTATGTTATTCCAGTTGCGAGGTAAAAATATCTGACGGTTGACACGCATTATAGAAATATACGTTAAATATCGCTCTTTAAATGATTATAGTTACTCAATAAGTAAAAACTATTTTGGACAGTGGATAAAGAAAACGTGAACAGCGTATTTAAGCACAAAATATAATAATTACATACATATGTGTCGAGGCTACCCTGAATATTTTTCGTCTGTGCTACGCACCAACAAACCCGAAGTTAATTTTTGTTGATGTATGATCCGTAGCAGTATTAATTTTTAGATTTTTCATGCAAATTTTTATATATTTTCTTTCGCAGGAGCGATAAAGTGCTATTTTTTCAACACGCCGACGGTCAGCAGCTTTTTGACACAGTCTCTAAATGCTGTGGCGCGGAGAAACGGAAGAGGATACTAACCGTCCTCAAAGGGTTAAACGTTCTCTTAATTAGGAGATGCACCTCTGACGATGAATATTTTGCCAAAGCAGTTCGGTGCTTGCAGAAGGTATTTAGAACCATTCCAGAACCCCATATTACAAGTTTGGAGGTCCGGGAGTTCCTTTGCCTATTCTCAAGCTACAATGCCAGCTGCAGAGAAGATCCGGAGGCGAAGAAGATTATACAAGAGCTCTCCGACGAATTAGAAGAAATATTGCCCCAGAGCTCTAAACCGAAGCGACCCAGGTCTTTACTCCATCTCAGCCGGTGCCAGGTGAGGCAAAATCTGAGGGAAGTTGGCAACTTTCCTCATGGTGTGAAAAAGTTGCATCTTCCAAAGATACTGTATAAGTATATCCTTCAGCAGGATAGCTAAATCTTTAAACCCATTTGGGGCATTAATGCTCAAGTGGGCATAGTGCCACAGATACCATGGAATCATTCCAAAGTTCATCGAAGCTCATTTGCAAAATTATATGTGTTATATGTGACTGAACTGAAATAAGCATCTTCTATTTGGTTAAACTTTGATTATCTGAAACCATAGAATTATTTCCAGTACAAGCTGTGTGCATAAGTGTTGTACAATAACGAATTTATTTGTTGCAATCATCTCAATTACTTGTGTATAATTATTGTTTTATTTATTTTTTATATAAAAGAAGTGAAAAAAATAAGGCATTTGTGTCATTTCTGTATTTTAACACTTTACAACAAAGTTGAAAAGTGTTTATGACTTTGTTCATTCATTCTGCCTCTCTGTCTGTCCGTTAACACGATAACTGCCGTAAAAATGACTTAATCAAAATGAAATTTTAGTATGTTGTTCAGACGGTCTGTGGAACCTATGGGAATATAACTGAATAATATCACCCAATGAGTTTTGGATTGAACCCGGGTTGAAAAATGAAATACACTGAACCCAATGGGACCTAATGCTTCAAACATTATTTAAGAGGATTTAAAATTCACAAATTGCTTCGAAAATTTTTGGAAATATTCAAATTATCCCATGAAATATATAAAAAAAAATTCCAGAAAAATATATTTAGTAGTTTTTTAAATAAAAAATTAAAATTATAATTACACCTCTTATATGAAGATATCGCCAGATCCACTTCAAAATAAAATATAGCATCCATCTTGTGTCATAATCGTGATTTTTAAAGTTTTTTAAATTCATATATAGTGTTGTTTTTGTCCTAAAACCGCTTTATTTTTGCTTAAATTCTGTGCATCTACATATTGGAACAACGCAATTACAATATATTTGAGTTTAAATGATCATACAATTTTGATTATTTCTACAACGAGGCCTAATTTCACTTATGGAGAATGGAGATACCAAAAGATGTAGAATGAGTTGTATAAGAATTGCTGCATTTCTTTAACGCAAAAATTATTTAGCTTATGGTGTCTGCATAGCTGATATGAATGAAATATTAATTGATTTTACAGAGAGAAGGATGATTTTTTTCGATGAAGTTTTAAGTATTGCGACGGGGGTCAAAAATTCGAATTCGAGTTTTCAACGGGAGAGCAAGTTTTAAGCATCCCTGTAAACGAATCAAATATTTTTGAGATGATGTCTGTGTGTGTATGTATGCATCAGTGAGTCAGTGGAGACGATATCTCACGAACAACCGGAGAGATTCGTACGAAATTTGGTACAAAAATTAAAATCAGTGGATACTGGAAGCCTATTGTTTCAAACGCAATCGAATGTACAGAACCCTCCTAAATTTTGAAATGAAATGTTAAAAGATCATCAAAAAATCAAAACTTTCAATAAAGTTAAGTAAATAAATATTTCTAATGTCATTTTTCATTAGAAAAGGATTGACATCAACTTTAGAATGCTAGCATGAATCGTTCTCGAGATACTGCAAATTTTTCAAATGGATTTATCAAAATATCACATAAAATTAAAAAAAAAGTAATAACTATTGTGATATATGTTCACTTTCCATATGTAATATTATGCGATAAGTTTGTAATCGCACTCTTGAATCTAGCTCGTTTCTTTAACGAAGGATGAAGCTTTGGTTAATAGTTTTGTATATGGACACCATTAGTCGTTTATCTAGCATAAGTATAATCTTTTTTCAGTTATTACTGATTGGAGAAATTTTGATAGAATATCGCCCACTTGGCGAGTTTTTAAATTTTGCCAAATTAACGAAAATGTCGCCGAACTGATAAACTGACGCAAAATCAAAGAATGTGACGACAAATTGGTAAACTTTCAATATCTTGGAAAAATATAAGAATTTACTGTAAGAGTAATCTAGTTCTCCGTCTTTTTCTCTTAACAGGAATCCATTTGTTGTAGCTTTTTTCTCAAATGTTACAAGAAACGTTTTGAAAATCGCTATCATGGGTCCATATGCTTACAATTATAGCGTGTTAACTTACTCTTTAAAAGGCTTAAAAAAATCTTTGGATTGAACCCATACTTGAAATTGTACTCCCGAGGGAGGGGAGTAGCTTGACGTCAAGAATAAAAAAATTGTATCACGGCTATTTTCCAGAACAATGACTTAAACAAGTAAGCCTCGTGATCATTGAGTCATAACTAACCCCTTTTATGCATGATTATCTCAAATTTTGCCCTATACGTCCATATGAAAAAATATAAATTTTCGAAGTTTTTACTTGAAGTTAAGATTCTTTTTATCTAGTTCTACATTTTTCTGAGAACAACGCCGGATATAAAGTTTCGTGAAAATTCATCAATATTTGTGGGCGCTACAAGAAATCGACCACAGATATAAAGGCTTTCACACACATGGGAAACGGTTACCTTACACCTTTTTGGTAGGTCGGACGGTCTGGGTCTCAACAACAACACACATGGGAAAGATAGACAGACAGAAAGATATCACTCTAAAAATAGTCAAAACGTGTTCAGTGTTTTTTGTCGGGAAAACAATACTTCTCTATTCTATATTACATAGTATGTGAGAAGAAAAATGTAGCAGTTATAATATCTGGGAGCAATTCGTGAGACTTGGTTTCGATTCCTGGTTCCAGCTGCTGTATTTTTCATATCAGAAATAGTAGTATAGAGTAACTTAACCGGCCTCTATTTAACCAGTTTTCCGCTATATCGGCTTCAATTTGATCTGTAAAAATTGAAATTCTCCCATTTAAATGGGAGTTTTATTATTTGATCTGCAGATATTCATCATATGCTGTAGTGATATTGCAGAAGTAGATGGGTAAGCGTCCAGTGTTTGAGACATACATCCGGGGGGGGGGGGGGGCGAAGCCACCGCCATAGACATTTTACTCTTAGTTAATATTTATGTGATAGCATTCAGATATTTTTATATAGGGCAATAGAAAACAAGTCCCCCACCCCGGCCATAAAATCCGGAAAGACTACCCGGAGGCGTGGTTTAAATCTGATGTTTATTTTTTTTTTCCCTTGGACCTCGAAATGCTGCTTGACGGAAACTGCTTTCATCATCTACCGATAGAATGCATGCTTTAGAAGTGGTTCTCCGTTATGTTAAACAACATTCAACATTCTCTTCAATAGATTTAATGCTAATAAAGAAATTGCGGGACTTTAAAACTAAAAACAAATTTTAAAGTTTGAAACAAAAAATTCACTCGTGTGTCGCTCAGCTCGAATTTCTCATAGTTTTTTTTTCAAATTTTCAAGAAAAAGTTTGAAAAATTTGGGCCGTTGTATCAAATGATCACATATATAGCTTGTTACCCTTCATTTTAAAGAGTTTGGAAAAATCAAAACATTTTTCCCTTTGATAATGTACATACGGGGATAACGTGTCCCCGTAATAAAAACGTTGGAGTAAAAACGTTGCGAATACAAAAATAGCATCTCTGCTATTTGTATTAATTGTATTACTGCTTTTTTAAATGGCACAAAATTAACGAAAATGTCGCCAAATTGATAAAAATGTCGCTAAAACAATGATAATGAAGATTAATTTATGACAATTCAACATCTTGGACAGAACATAAGAATCGGCTATAGGAATAACCCATTTCTCCGTCATTAACGCTTGGCAAAAAATTTGGCGGGATAACGCCAACTTGACGATTTTTTTAAATGCTGACAAATGGACGAAAGTGTCGCCAAATTGACAAAAATGACGCTAAATGGGAGGTAACGTTTGGCAAATTTTGAATTCCGTCGGATGACGGGCTACCTTTTAGTATAGAAGAAATGCTCTTTTTTTTTTCTATAACGCTTGGCAATGCGTAAACTAGCAAAATATCGCCAACGTAGCGATATTTCGACCCACATTGGCGAAAATATCGTCAAAATTGCCAAAATGACGCTTAATTGATGAATTAATTATTAAAATATTTTATTATATGAACTATATCGCTTATTGAGGATGCCACTAATATTGATATATTTCTCGCAACTTTAAATTAAAAATTAAATTAATTGGGTACTTACTCAATTTAAGCCGGAATCATCGAACTCTAACCATAGTTTGATTTTGATGATCGGAACCCCGTGGGGACGACATCCACAAAGACTCTACTCTTCTTCCCCTACCACCGACTTCTCCGAAGAACTTATGTTGCGCGTGAACACTAGGACAGTTTGGGCAAAGCCAGGAGTTGAACTCGGGTCGTCCGAGTGAAATCCCCACGCGCTAACCACTGTCTTGTCCCATCCCAAAAGTTTTTACCGCCAATTTGAATTTCAGCCTGACTGCTCCTGGCTAGCTGTTATTGCGCCTAATGGGAAATTCGGCCCACGTCTGCTTGCACTTGGAGCCTGATATCAAAAAGACAATTCTTTATCAAGCGAGGAAAATGAAATCTGCTTTAATATATTTAAAAAAAAAATAAAGTTCCTCATATTTTCAATTTTTATATTATTTAAAATATTTTGGTAGTGGCGAAGAAAAATAATTAAAATATCCAAATATAAAAATCTGATTACCTAAGAGATAACTTTTCTTATCATTTGCAATACAAATTAATTTTAAATATATATATACATATATATATATATATTTTTTTTTTGCGCGACGATTTTTCTTAAGACTCAATATTATTTTTCCATTTTACGTTTACAGTCAATTTTTGTTCAATTGTTTTCTGTCAGTTATTGAATATTCTATAGATAAGTCAAATTTTAATAGTATATATGTGTATATTTCTTTCATGAGCCATACAGCTTTCCTACGGTTATAATATATTTTTTGTATAATTAAAGCTTGACACAAAATTCTTAAAATTATTATTTAAGTATTATACAATTTCTTTGTATTTGTGTGTTAGAACTGTTCATAAATAATGCCATACATATATGTTAAAATATAAATTTTTCAAAAACCGCTCTGAGAAATGCATTTCGCTACGCTAAAGATGGTTGGGCGAAAAATGAAGTCGTTTATCCAAACGCCCTGAACTGAACGACCAGATCCAGGAAGAATCTTGAAGGTCAAAGATCATGCACCCCCCCCCTCTTCTTGTTTGACTGAAAAGATACATTTTCCCCTCATAAGATTAAAACTGAAACAAATTTCAGCATTGCCATTATAAGATCCCGTTCTCATTCAATCCTTGACCCCCCCCCTCCCCCCATTAGTGAAACCTCCTGTCTAAGTATGTAGTGCTATTAAAAGTACTACTTATTTGATAGCAATGGTCCCACAGCTATCAGCAGAGGTTCCCAACCGTTTTCAACACGCGGATGCCCTGTCGGCAACAGTATTGAAATGCTCGGAAAAAGTTTAATTAAAGGTAATTTTAACAAGGAAAGCAATCCGGATACATCGACGAAACTTTTGAACCATGATATCTTTAATGTTGTTCAAAAGCATTCGGCGAAATTTTTGATCAACGTCAAGGTCATAGAAAAAGCAAACCATTAAATGTTAATGGTCATGGTAGGATAAGTAAAGGTAATCCCTCTTCTTGCCACTCTTATTAATTTGCATAAAATGACCGCAAGTAGGATGCTGTCAAATATTACAATAGGTCTTTTGAAGTCTATGTAATCTGGACATCCGTTCCTATGCTTCCTGGATTGTCACACTTCTGGCGCCTAAGCTGCCAATAAATTGAATTGCATCCCTCTCTACAGACACAGTACTGAGAGATCAGGTGGGCTCTTGGGTAAGATCAAGGTACTTTAAACATAAGGTAGGTCAAAGAAAGGGGGTTGCCTTTCGACCGGGAGAGAAACTTGATGCGTGACGTCACTGACTTGAACGTCACTGAAATGAAGTCAAGAAGAGGGGACATAGAGATACGTGCATAAAGTTTAGAAAGTTCGCGTTTATCATTGGAAAAGGAGATAAGATCATTTGTAATAAAATTTTAGAAGAATGAAATTAAATGATTCTACTCATAAATGCATAGGGCTATCATTAAAATATTATAATACATATATTATTTATAATAAAAGCTGAAATATATCGTGAAAAGTGTAGTAAATATAAAAATTACATTTCAAGTGTTTTAATACAGATATGATGATATGAATAAATATCTAATCATCGGATTTTTAAAAATATAGTATCCATTATCTTAAACATTGATAATACTTTCTACATGTAATATAAATATGTACTTCAAAAAAACCTAATTGCGTAAAAAATCCCACATACATATAACATATATTGATGACTATGAAATATCATCAATCTAGTAGTTACATAACTATATATTATATTAAGAAGCGTAGATCGGATCTTGGGAAAAAGGGGGAGATGAAGGTCGAATGGATGGTCAATGGCAGTCGATTTATTTTATTTACCCAACAAAAAGACGATGCATTTTGTGAGCTAGTAGAGTATTATGACTCTTGGTTAAGCCACTGCATCTGTCAGTTTCACAAATATATTTTAAGCATGCAAAATTGATGTGTAGAGGACCACCTATTTTACATATCAATGAAACATGTCAATCATAAGTATTTTTATACTACTATATTAAAAACATTATTTTTAACTGCGGTATTAATGGTATGCGAGATTTTTGCGCCGTTGGCTTTAATCGTTTACCCGGATTTAAATTCAAAATTTAGCCAGAAAATCTTCTTCAAAATCTTCATCAGAAAAGTGACTCGAACAGACAGTTGCGTTAGCAATGTTTATTTTATCCTCTCTTTTGCACTTCACGATCCATAATTTTTGGAGTGTAGGATCCTTTGGAAATCTATGAAAACTGATAGATTCCATTGGCTTCTTATAATAATTTGAACACAAAGCAACCGAGCATCAACCAGGCATTTTTGTGCTTACCAAAATTATACTCCATATACGTGAAAATACTAATATATATACATCTATAATACACAAATTTACACTTAAACTTAACTTTTACGATAGAATTACAAATCAACCAGGCATTTTTGTGCTTACCAAAATTATACTTTATATACGTGAAAATACTAATATATATACATCTATAATACACAAATTTACACTTAAACTTCACTTTTACGATAGAATTACAAATTATATTAAAAGAACGACTGACACAGTCTCTGTTTTCCCATAGAAAAGAATGCTAGTCGGAGAAACTGGCAATTCTCCTTCTAACCCAGTGACGTCAGGAACGGCGATAACGTCCGCCTTCTAGAATACTGTCAACGGCGGCATTCTGGTCTTTTGATCTCTGACCCTCCCTGGGGTAAGATAACCCGTTAATCCTTTTGTTCATCCCCCAAGTACATTTCACTGAGGAAAATTTAAACTTACAATGACACGTCCTACAATAGAGGAGAGAAGAATAGAATCGTCCACACGATACACAGGTTAGCTCAAACTTGAAGATGGGTAAAGTGAACAAATATTTCCAGTATAGGCAATAGCACCATTATTGCTCAACCACCCCATCAAAAATAGACTACTCCAATAATAAAAGCGAACAAACTTTATTACTTTATTCCTTATACCGCAAGCCTCATTCAAGTTGATTTGCTTGGGAGATATAGTATAGTCTAGTTTTACTGTTTTGTCTTTCTTTGTGTGCTACTATCGTGGAATTATACTGGATTTTTGGAATTATTAGAAATTTCTGTGTTTTTTTTCAAAATTCGACTGCTGATTTCAGACCGAAAGCTTGGATTGTGTTAGGAGGAAGTATACAGCATGGCTCCCAATCAGGCAAACCCTCATCAGTACTTAGAAGAAATTGTAAAATACCTCCCGGACTTTTCGAAATTAAACGGCCAAAGTGATCAATTTATCTGGGACAGCGTGTATTTCGCTAGTCGGCACTTTGACATCCTTTGGTACGTTCACGATTTCCAGAAAGAGTTCTTCGATTATATCTTTAAAGTTCTGAACTGGCAAGAGTATAGGAATGTTGATAATGCAGGGGTATTGAGCCTAATTTGCTCCTTGCATGCCCCTACATATCTGATCTATAATGTTAAAAACAGTCGTACTACAATGGGAAGAACAAATTCATCTTCTAATGACAAATGTGGACAATGGTATTTATCCTACATGGTACATCTCATGAAGACTGAATACGGAAAATTCAAGACGTATTGGCCGATAGAGCTCGATCCAGTAAGCAACGCGTTAATACAAGCAGATGAATACCGGCTGAACGTCCTTTTATATTATGGTGTTTCCTATGTACAGCCATTTGATGATCTTAAACAATGGGAGATAGCCGCTAGTAATTTGAAGCGATTGTAAGTACTGAATATTTTTTTATAATTTTTATAATTTGTCTTAAATTCAGTGAGGTAACCTGTTGAAGAGATCCAACCAAAAGCAGAAACACTGAAATTAAAAAATTATTAACTTCGCAAATGATATCTACACTACTAAAACTTGATCGCCTATATTTGTTCATATTTGTGTATATCTGTCGCCTCTTCTTCCGAAACCTCTACAAGGCCTATAATATCCGGGCTTTGACGGGTCGATAATTTAAATTTAAGTTTTTAATGGAAGAGCACGTTTAAAGCATGCTTTTACTCGAATTAATCGTTTTTGAGAGGATTTCGATTTTCCCGTATTTGTTCCGTTTTGTGAGTCCTGTTCCGGGAATCCGATCTTTCATCGCCATAACGTTTGTAATTATTTTAAGCAAATCTGTTTTTTTTAAATCTGCATAAGAGTATCTACATATAACGAATGTCATAAAATAGGAAATAGATCACAAATGTTACTAAATGAGAAGCAAATTCATGAATTTTGAGATCGAGGTATTTCAGTTTTTCTTTTACATCTGAAAATCTCTTTCCATGCAATCGGCGCTAGCAAAAGTCAATTATTCCCATACATTCACAAAAGAGAGAGAGAGAGATAGAAATGACGAAAGATTACCTAATTAATGTGGGAGAAGTTTGCATTGGATAAAATTTTTATAATTATTTCCTGTTATATATAAGAAAACTATTTTTCAGACGTATTATTAATGAAATGAAAGACTATACTGCAGCCGCACCGCGATAAACGGCATTTGTGCTCGACCATCCGTATATTTTGTTTAATTGTGACAATCACATTTCCACTTTTGCTATCTGTTTGCATCGTCTCCAATTTTTGTAATTATTTTGTGTTTTGTACAGAAAAACTTTTTTTCAAACGTGTTATTAATGACATGAAGGGCTATTTTCTTTATAACAATATTAAAATATGAATTCGGTTACTTAAGAAATGCAACCATTTCAAAAGCATAAAGTAGAATTTAATGCATTTGCATTTAAAATTACATATCTTTGGAATTTTAAATAAATATTAATATTTTATTCATTCTTCAGTTTAAATAAAGATAAAAATCATAATTATAGTTTAGATGAGTTCTGAAAATAATAAACTTTTAAGAAAATACAGCTTCAGAATTATTAAAGCGTGCTGAAAAAAGCTAATTAAGCTACAGTTCTAGCACTTAATAAAAAATAATAAGATAAATTATTCTATTTCAGTTTAGAGTATGTTTTGAATAAGCTTAATATATGTGAGCATCAGTTAATTTACAATTTTACAATAAGTGAACACTGGAAATCTATAGATTTTGTGCGCAATCGAATGTTAGAAGATGCCCAATTTTTCGAATGGAATTTTGAAAAATTTGTCAAAAAATCAAAACTTTTATTAGTACTAAAATAATTATTCCGTATGCAGTTTTTTATTAGAAAAAGATTGGCATAAATTTTAAAACGATAGCATGAACTGTTCTCGAAATATTACAATTTTTAAACAAATTTATCAAAAGAATCACATATAATTAACAAGAAGGATCAATCCTGCATAAAACATTGATCATGAAACATTTTCCAACTGAAATACAATCCGCTGAATGTATAGTATCTCTAAATTGCTATACATTCAGCGGTGATATTTTTTTAATTTTCACAAAACTATAATAATTTCTTTTGACTTGAAAACTTAAATCTTCATAGCAAAAAATGAACTTTATTCAGATGACGTCATCGAAATATAAATCGTCTGGCTCTCTATGTAAAATTAGAGTGTATTTCATTCTTACACTTTTATTCCAGGCTAAGTTAAATAATTTTACGAGAAAAAAAATTCAGCAATGCTTATACAACTCATCTTACAATCACTTGTTTACATTCTGCATCCATTAAAATTTGGCTTCGTTGTAGAAATGATCAAAGTTTGATGATCATTTAAACTCAAAAATATTGTAATTGTAGTGGCACAGAATATAGATTCACAGAAAATACACAGAAATAAAGCGGTTTTAGGTTGAATGCAACACTAAATATAAATTTAAAAGAACTTTAAAAATCACGATTTTTACTATGGGAGAAAAAGGTGGATGCCATGCTACATTTTGAAGTGGGTTACTTGGTCTCTTCATATTATATGGGTGTAATTACTATTTTAATTTTTATTTAAAAAACTTCCGAACATATTTTGCTGAAATTTTTTTTATATATTATATTTTATAGCATAATTTGAATATTTTCTAAAATTTTCGAAGCAATTTGTGAATTTCAACTTCGCTTAAAAATATTTGAAAAATTAGCTTCCGTAGGGTTCAATGTATTCTATTTTTTCGACCCGGGTTCAATACAAAACGAATTGGGTGATATTATTCATTTATATTCCCATATGTTCCACAGAAATGGTCTCAACAGTAAGTGCAGCTAAACTATACAGGAATGTGCACAAAAAATCAAAAGAATTTTAATATTTTCCATTGCTAAAAAGCTATATTTTACTTAAAAAATCAATTTAGGCTCTCATTTTTTTTTAATACGGGTCAACTAAATTGACTGTGTACCCCATAAGCCCGATTTTCCAAAATGTCGATAGTATTTTTCTACAGATTTTTAAAACCGATTATTCAGATATATCGACTGTCCGTATTTCTCATATTCCAACAGTGACCGAAGAATGACTTTTCAAGGTACGGTTTTTAAAATTTGTCATCGTGAAGACTCATTCCTTAGCTTTAGAAAACTGCAACTGTTTTCTTTGGTTTTTCCTTTGTTAATTTTTTACAATTAAATTAATGATTCAATAAACAGATCTACGGAAGCTTTGTCTATCTCTTTCAACTCGAGTTTGGGTGTTTTTCATTTTAGAATATGAGTCATGGTGTCAAAACTACGATAAAAATTATCAATTAAGATTTTAATATTTGTACTTCACTCAGCCAGAAATTATTAGGTTGAAAGTATGTCATGTGGCGTTATACATGATTTAGTGGGTTTGTCCGTCGGCATGTTTCGCGACCATAGGGGCGGGGGGAAGGAGTCAAAAGATTTTTGTCCATCGACATGTTTCGTGAATGTGGGTAGACAGGGGTATTTATCATAGATCTTGCAGCGTTGGGATTAAATTTTTTTTTGTGTCAGGCATTGAGTCTGAGCCACCTAGCTGCTTTATTTTTTAATATGCTCAAGCGCGTCCATGCGGGTTCATCTATTCTGATTTAAGGTAGTTAACAATGGGGTGAAAATTAAAATGCCTTACCAAATATTCGAGTGGGTTATCAAAATATAGGGCATATTTTACCAATACCAAATATACAATCATTAGAGAGGAAAGGGTGGCTAAAAGAAACAATATTCCCGATTTTTTTCTTTGTTTTCAAGAAAAGAATCGACCGAAAATATAAGAGTTAACTGATACCACCCCAAATACAAGACAAGAAAGATCAATCATGCCAAAAATCATTGATTATGAAACACTTTCCAACTTCAATGCAATTTTACTTAAACATCTCTAAAACGCGATACATTCCTCGGTAATATTTTTAAAATTATCACAATACTACAATAATTTATTATATTTGAAATCTTCATGGAAAACAAATGAACTTTTTCAAAAGACGCCAGGGAAATATAAATCGGCTGGCTCTTTAAATAAAAGCAGCATTTCATTCATAGCGTTTTCCGATTCATTTCATTTATCATAATATTATAATAATTTATTTTATTTGAAACTTAAAACCATGGAGGTACAAGTAATTTAACTCTATGCTCAAAACTTTATCAAAAAATCGTTTGCTTCTCTGTAAAATCAAGGATTGTTTCATTCATATCAGCAATATTGCAGACTCCACGAGTTAAATAATTTTGCTTTAAAGAGACAAAGCAATTCTTATACAACTCATTCTACAAATTTTGCTGTTTACATTTTCCATAAGTGAAAAGCAGGCTTCGTAGTAGAAATATTCTAATTTGGATGATCATTTAAACTGAAATATATTATAATTGCGTTTTTCCAGTATGTAGATGCACACAATTTACACAAAAATAAAGCGGTTTTAGGACAAATACAACACTAAATATGAATTAAAAAGAACTTTAAAAATCACGATTTTGAGACAAGATGGATGCCATATTTTACTTTGAAGTGGGTTACGGGATCTCTTCATATAATGGTCACGTGATCGCTTCATATAAGAGGTGCAATTATTATTTTAATTTTCATTTAAAAAACTACTGAATATATTTTGCTAATTTTTTTTTATATATTTTATGGGATAATTTGAATATTTCCTAAAACTTTCGAAGCAATTTGTGAATTTTAAATCCGATTAGACAATGTTTGAAGAATTAAGTCCCATAGGGTTCAATGTATTTCATTTTTTTAACCCGGGTTCACTCCAAAACTAATTGGGTGATATTATTGATTTATATTCCCATTGGTCCCACAGAGAGTTTGAACAACATAATAAAATTTCATTTTGATATAGTATTTTTTACAGCAGTTATTGTGCTAACGGACAGACAGATAGAATGAACAAAGTCATAAACGCTTTTCAACTTTGTTGTAAAGTGTTAAAAACACTTTTCAACTTTGTTGTAAAGTTTTAAATATGGCATCCATCTTGTGTCGAAATCGTAATTTTTAAAGTTCTTTTTAATTTATATTGAGTGTTATATCCGTCCTAAAACCGGTTTTTTTTAGCTTAAATTCTGTGCATCTACACACTGAAACAACGCAATTACAGTATATTTGGGTTTAAATGATCATCCAAATTTGATTATTTCTACAACGAAGCCTATTTGTCACTTATGTAAAATGTAAACAGCAAAATATGTAGAATGACTTGTATAAGAATTTCTGCATTTCTCTAACGCAAAATTATTTTGCTTATGGAGTCTGCAATATAGCTGACATGAATGAAATATTCATTGATTTTACACAGAGAAGACGACTTTTACGATAAAGTTTTACGCATGAGTTTAATTACTTGTACCTCCATGGTCTTCAGTTTTTAAATAAAATAAATTATTATAGAATTGTGATGAATGAAATGAATAGAAAAAAGATAATGAATGAAATGCTGCTTTTATAGAGACAGACAGGCGTGTTATATTTCAAGAACGTCATTTGAATAAATTTCATTTGTTTTCGATGACATTTTCAAATTTAATAAATTATTGTAGTATTATGATAATTTAAAAAATATTACTGAGGAATGTGTCGCATTTTAGAGATGCTTAGACGAGGCAATTTATATTTCAATGCCGTCATTTGAATAAACTTAATATTTCTTTATGACGTTTTAAGTTTTCAAATATAATAAATTAATGTATTATTGTGATAATTTTAAAAATATTGCCGAGGAATGTATCGCATTTTAGCGATGTTTAAATAAAATTGTATTGAAGTTGGAAAGTGTTTCATAATCAATGCTTTATGCATGACTGATCTTTCTTGTTTTTCTTTTTTCCGTTTTATGAAAAGGGGACAACGGAAATATAGGAAGACCCTCTGTGGTTATGCCCCTTGAAAGGGTTCAATATATAACTAAGGAACTCAATGAACGGTATAGTTCCACATTCTTTAAAACTTATTACCAGCATTTATTTTCATATAATTAAAATCAAAATTCCAAATAAATTATTAAATATAATTTAAAAATGTGGATGCATTGGATAACGTAATGTCAGATCTGGCTCGATTTTAAAAAAAATAATCCCAAGTCCGGTACCAGCCGAATTTGTGTAACAATAGTAAGGACTGTCCTTCCCCTTGCCTTGGATCCGGTCCGGTCTCGACTCGTGCGACCGATTAAAGTCCTTGTAGACCATTACAGACCGACTCCGGGTCAGATCTATAACATAACTCTTGCTAGTAGTTGCGTTATGTTCCGCATAGGTGTCGTCAACTTCAGATATCTTTTTCAATATATGTAAAGATTAATTTTTGATTCAAATTGTTTGATAGGAAATGTGTCATTTAATTTGCTTGATAATATAATTTTTAATAAAATTAAAAAAATTATTAATAATTTTCCAAACATACCAATTGAAGTCTCCGATTTAACTAGTTATCCACGGTTGGTCTACTAAAAAAAAATATTTAAAAAAAATACAAAAAAAAAACAGATACAGTAAGAGTTCATCGTCAACTGGGTAATTATATTCGCTGCTCAGATATTTTAGACTTTACATTTAAGTCAGGACCGCCTATAGGGATGGCAGGACACTAATTGAGTGGGGAGCCCGAGCGTCAGTAGGGGGTCCGAAGACCCGATTTCTTTATTTTTTATATTTGAGGGAGAAAAATGCATTGAAGATTCACAAGGAGTGGAAAGTCAAATATGGAGAGGGGGAACGTGGTAACTGTTTATATGGGAATCCACAACTTGTGCGAGAGTCCCAGTCTGGGGTTTTTATTTTGGACTTATTTCAGAAAAAGCCGGAAAGATGAAAAGTAGAATGCCACCATCAAGTCTACATTTTTGTTAGTCTATAGTAGATCTACACAAAGTCCAAAAGTCACAAAAAAAGACAAATTTCACATTTTTTCAATATTATCCTCTCGATTACATATTAAGGGAATGTTTCTTAAATGCATTTTTTAAGTATGAAATTAAAGCCCATTTCTCTCCCAAAGCTTTATATGAAAAAAATTGTTCCATCGCCTTGATTGTGTTGGGTGTCATTGGATAGAAACATATTGTTAGGGAGCTGCTTTTTCGATTATCGTATCTAGATATGAGTTAACAAAAGCAATTTATTGCCTATGTTATTCCAGTTGCGAGGTAAAAATATCTGACGGTTGACACGCATTATAGAAATATACGTTAAATATCGCTCTTTAAATGATTATAGTTACTCAATAAGTAAAAACTATTTTGGACAGTGGATAAAGAAAACGTGAACAGCGTATTTAAGCACAAAATATAATAATTACATACATATGTGTCGAGGCTACCCTGAATATTTTTCGTCTGTGCTACGCACCAACAAACCCGAAGTTAATTTTTGTTGATGTATGATCCGTAGCAGTATTAATTTTTAGATTTTTCATGCAAATTTTTATATATTTTCTTTCGCAGGAGCGATAAAGTGCTATTTTTTCAACACGCCGACGGTCAGCAGCTTTTTGACACAGTCTCTAAATGCTGTGGCGCGGAGAAACGGAAGAGGATACTAACCGTCCTCAAAGGGTTAAACGTTCTCTTATTTAGGAGATGCACCTCTGACGATGAATATTTTGCCAAAGCAGTTCGGTGCTTGCAGAAGGTATTTAGAACCATTCCAGAACCCCATATTACAAGTTTGGAGGTCCGGGAGTTCCTTTGCCTATTCTCAAGCTACAATGCCAGCTGCAGAGAAGATCCGGAGGCGAAGAAGATTATACAAGAGCTCTCCGACGAATTAGAAGAAATATTGCCCCAGAGCTCTAAACCGAAGCGACCCAGGTCTTTACTCCATCTCAGCCGGTGCCAGGTGAGGCAAAATCTGAGGGAAGTTGGCAACTTTCCTCATGGTGTGAAAAAGTTGCATCTTCCAAAGATACTGTATAAGTATATCCTTCAGCAGGATAGCTAAATCTTTAAACCCATTTGGGGCATTAATGCTCAAGTGGGCATAGTGCCACAGATACCATGGAATCATTCCAAAGTTCATCGAAGCTCATTTGCAAAATTATATGTGTTATATGTGACTGAACTGAAATAAGCATCTTCTATTTGGTTAAACTTTGATTATCTGAAACCATAGAATTATTTCCAGTACAAGCTGTGTGCATAAGTGTTGTACAATAACGAATTTATTTGTTGCAATCATCTCAATTACTTGTGTATAATTATTGTTTTATTTATTTTTTATATAAAAGAAGTGAAAAAAAATAAGGCATTTGTGTCATTTCTGTATTTTAACACTTTACAACAAAGTTGAAAAGTGTTTATGACTTTGTTCATTCATTCTGCCTCTCTGTCTGTCCGTTAACACGATAACTGCCGTAAAAATGACTTAATCAAAATGAAATTTTAGTATGTTGTTCAGACGGTCTGTGGAACCTATGGGAATATAACTGAATAATATCACCCAAAGAGTTTTGGATTGAACCCGGGTTGAAAAATGAAATACACTGAACCCAATGGGACCTAATGCTTCAAACATTATTTAAGAGGATTTAAAATTCACAAATTGCTTCGAAAATTTTTGGAAATATTCAAATTATCCCATGAAATATATAAAAAAAAATTCCAGAAAATTATATTTAGTAGTTTTTTAAATAAAAAATTAAAATTATAATTACACCTCTTATATGAAGATATCGCCAGATCCACTTCAAAATAAAATATAGCATCCATCTTGTGTCATAATCGTGATTTTTAAAGTTTTTTAAATTCATATATAGTGTTGTTTTTGTCCTAAAACCGCTTTATTTTCGCTTAAATTCTGTGCATCTACATATTGGAACAACGCAATTACAATATATTTGAGTTTAAATGATCATACAATTTTGATTATTTCTACAACGAGGCCTAATTTCACTTATGGAGAATGGAGATACCAAAAGATGTAGAATGAGTTGTATAAGAATTGCTGCATTTCTTTAACGCAAAAATTATTTAGCTTATGGTGTCTGCATAGCTGATATGAATGAAATATTAATTGATTTTACAGAGAGAAGGATGATTTTTTTCGATGAAGTTTTAAGTATTGCGACGGGGGTCAAAAATTCGAATTCGAGTTTTCAACGGGAGAGCAAGTTTTAAGCATCCCTGTAAACGAATCAAATATTTTTGAGATGATGTCTGTGTGTGTATGTATGCATCAGTGAGTCAGTGGAGACGATATCTCACGAACAACCGGAGAGATTCGTACGAAATTTGGTACAAAAATTAAAATCAGTGGATACTGGAAGCCTATTGTTTCAAACGCAATCGAATGTACAGAACCCTCCTAAATTTTGAAATGAAATGTTAAAAGATCATCAAAAAATCAAAACTTTCAATAAAGTTAAGTAAATAAATATTTCTAATGTCATTTTTCATTAGAAAAGGATTGACATCAACTTTAGAATGCTAGCATGAATCGTTCTCGAGATACTGCAAATTTTTCAAATGGATTTATCAAAATATCACATAAAATTAAAAAAAAAGTAATAACTATTGTGATATATGTTCACTTTCCATATGTAATATTATGCGATAAGTTTGTAATCGCACTCTTGAATCTAGCTCGTTTCTTTAACGAAGGATGAAGCTTTGGTTAATAGTTTTGTATATGGACACCATTAGTCGTTTATCTAGCATAAGTATAATCTTTTTTCAGTTATTACTGATTGGAGAAATTTTGATAGAATATCGCCCACTTGGCGAGTTTTTAAATTTTGCCAAATTAACGAAAATGTCGCCGAACTGATAAACTGACGCAAAATCAAAGAATGTGACGACAAATTGGTAAACTTTCAATATCTTGGAAAAAATATAAGAATTTACTGTAAGAGTAATCTAGTTCTCCGTCTTTTTCTCTTAACAGGAATCCATTTGTTGTAGCTTTTTTCTCAAATGTTACAAGAAACGTTTTGAAAATCGCTATCATGGGTCCATATGCTTACAATTATAGCGTGTTAACTTACTCTTTAAAAGGCTTAAAAAAATCTTTGGATTGAACCCATACTTGAAATTGTACTCCCGAGGGAGGGGAGTAGCTTGACGTCAAGAATAAAAAAATTGTATCACGGCTATTTTCCAGAACAATGACTTAAACAAGTAAGCCTCGTGATCATTGAGTCATAACTAACCCCTTTTATGCATGATTATCTCAAATTTTGCCCTATACGTCCATATGAAAAAATATAAATTTTCGAAGTTTTTACTTGAAGTTAAGATTCTTTTTATCTAGTTCTACATTTTTCTGAGAACAACGCCGGATATAAAGTTTCGTGAAAATTCATCAATATTTGTGGGCGCTACAAGAAATCGACCACAGATATAAAGGCTTTCACACACATGGGAAACGGTTACCTTACACCTTTTTGGTAGGTCGGACGGTCTGGGTCTCAACAACAACACACATGGGAAAGATAGACAGACAGAAAGATATCACTCTAAAAATAGTCAAAACGTGTTCAGTGTTTTTTGTCGGGAAAACAATACTTCTCTATTCTATATTACATAGTATGTGAGAAGAAAAATGTAGCAGTTATAATATCTGGGAGCAATTCGTGAGACTTGGTTTCGATTCCTGGTTCCAGCTGCTGTATTTTTCATATCAGAAATAGTAGTATAGAGTAACTTAACCGGCCTCTATTTAACCAGTTTTCCGCTATATCGGCTTCAATTTGATCTGTAAAAATTGAAATTCTCCCATTTAAATGGGAGTTTTATTATTTGATCTGCAGATATTCATCATATGCTGTAGTGATATTGCAGAAGTAGATGGGTAAGCGTCCAGTGTTTGAGACATACATCCGGGGGGGGGGGGGGGGGCGAAGCCACCGCCATAGACATTTTACTCTTAGTTAATATTTATGTGATAGCATTCAGATATTTTTATATAGGGCAATAGAAAACAAGTCCCCCACCCCGGCCATAAAATCCGGAAAGACTACCCGGAGGCGTGGTTTAAATCTGATGTTTATTTTTTTTTTCCCTTGGACCTCGAAATGCTGCTTGACGGAAACTGCTTTCATCATCTACCGATAGAATGCATGCTTTAGAAGTGGTTCTCCGTTATGTTAAACAACATTCAACATTCTCTTCAATAGATTTAATGCTAATAAAGAAATTGCGGGACTTTAAAACTAAAAACAAATTTTAAAGTTTGAAACAAAAAATTCACTCGTGTGTCGCTCAGCTCGAATTTCTCATAGTTTTTTTTTCAAATTTTCAAGAAAAAGTTTGAAAAATTTGGGCCGTTGTATCAAATGATCACATATATAGCTTGTTACCCTTCATTTTAAAGAGTTTGGAAAAATCAAAACATTTTGCCCTTTGATAATGTACCTACGGGAATAACGTGTCCCCGTAGTCAAAACGTTGGAGTAAAAACGTTGCGAATACAAAAATAGCATCTCTGCTATTTGTATTAATTGTATTACTGCTCTTTTAAATGGCACAAAATTAACGAAAATGTCGCCAAATTGATAAAAATGTGGCTAAAGCAATGATAATGAAGATTAATTTATGACGATTCAACATCTTGGACAGAACATAAGAATCGGCTATAGGAATCCCCCATTTCTCCGTCATTAACGCTTGGCAAAAAATTTGGCGGGATAACGCCAACTTGACGATTTTTTTAAATGCTGACAAATGGACGAAAGTGTCGCCAAATTGACAAAAATGACGCTAAATGGGAGGTAACGTTTGGCAAATTTTGAATTCCGTCGGATGACGGGCTACCTTTTAGTATAGAAGAAATGCTCTTTTTTTGTATTTCTATAACGCTTGGCAATACGTAAACTAGCAAAATATCGCCAACGTAGCGATATTTCGACCCACATTGGCGAAAATATCGTCAAAATTGCCAAAATGACGACTAATTGATGAATTAATTATTAAAATATTTTAATATATGAACTATATCGCTTATTGGGGATGCTATCAATATTGATAATTTTTAATTTAAAGTTGCGAGATATATAAGTTAATTGGGTAATTACTCAATTTAGGCCGGAATCATCGAACTCCAACTATAGCTAGAGTTTGATGACCGGAATCCAGTGGGGGCGACTTCTACAAGGACAGTAAACTCTTTCCCCCACTACCGACTTGACGGAAGAACTTAGGAACTCACATATTTAACAATCCCGTATTGCGCGTTAACGCGAGGACAGTTTGAGCAGAGCCAGAGATCGAACACGAACCGTCTGAATGCAATCCCCGCGCGCAAAACAACTGGGTTGTTCCACCCCTAAAATTTTTACCCCCAATTTGAATTTCAGCCTGACGGTCCCTGGCTAGCGTTTATTGCGTCTAATGGGAAATTCGGCCCACGTCTGCTTGTACTTAGGAGCCTGATATCAAAAAGACAATTCTTTATCAAGCGAGGAAAATAAAATCTGTTTTAATATATTTAAAAAAAAAGAATAAAGTTCCTCATATTTTCAATTTTTATATTATTTAAAATATTTTGGTAGTGGCGAAGAAAAATAATTAAAATATCCAAATATAAAAATCTGATTACCTAAGAGATAACTTTTCTTATCATTTGCAATACAAATTAATTTTAAATATATGTATACATATATATATAATTTTTTTTTTCGCGACGATTTTTCTTAAGACTCAATATTATTTTTCCATTTTACGTTTACAGTCAATTTTTGTTCAATTGTTTTCTGTCAGTTAGTGAATATTCTATAGATAAGTCAAATTTTAATAGTATATACGTGTATATTTCTTTCATGAGCCATACAGCTTTCCTACGGTAATAATATATTTTTTGTATAATTAAAGCTTGACACAAAATTCTTAAAATTATTATTTAAGTATTATACAATTTCTTTGTATTTGTGTGTTAGAACTGTTCATAAATAATGCCATACATATATGTTAAAATATAAATTTTTCAAAAACCGTTCTGAGAAATGCATTTCGCTACGCTAAAGATGGTTGGGCGAAAAATGAAGTCGTTTATCCAAACGCCCTGAACTGAACGATCAGATCCAGGAAGAATCTTGAAGGTCAAAGATAATGCACCCCCTCCCCTCTTCTTGTTTGACTGAAAAGATACATTTTCCCCTCATAAGATTAAAACTGAAACAAATTTCAGCATTGCCATTATAAGATCCCGTTCTCATTCAATCCTTGACCCCCCCCCCCCCCCTATTAGTGAAACCTCCTGTCTAAGTATGTAGTACTAATAAAAGTACTACTTATTTGATAGCAATGGTCCCACAGCTATCAGCAGAGGTTCCCATCACGCGGATGCCCTGTCGGCAACAGTATTGAAATGCTCGGAAAAAGTTTAATTAAAGGTAATTTTAACAAGGAAAGCAATCCGGATACATCGACGAAACTTTTGAACCATGATATCTTTAATGTTGTTCAAAAGTATCGGAAAAAGCATTGGTATGTTTGAGACATACATCCGGGGGAGGGGGGGGGGGCGAAGCCACCACCATAGACATTTTAATCTTAGTTTATATTTATGTGATAGCATTCAGATATTTTTATATAGGGCAAATAGAAAACAAGTCCCCCACCCCGGCCATAAAATCCGGAAAGACTACCCGGAGGCGTGGTTTAAATCTGATGTTTATTTTTTTTTCCCTTGGGCCTCGAAATGCTGCTTGACGGAAACTGCCTTCATCATCTAGTAATAGAATGCATGCTTTAGAAGTGGTTCTCCGTTATGTTAAACAAAATTCAACATTCTCTTCAGAAGATTTAATGCTAATAAAGAAATTGCGGGACTTTAAAACTAAAAACAAATTTTAAAGTTTGAAACAACAAATTCACTGGTGTGTCGCTCAGCTCGAATTTCTCATAGTTTTTTTTTTCAAATTTTACAGGAAACAATTGGAAAAATTTGGACCGTTGTATCAAATGATCACATATATAGCTTGTTACCCTTCATTTTAAAGAGTTTGGAAAAATCAAAACATTTTTCCCTTTGATAATGTACATACGGGGATAACGTGTCCCCGTAATAAAAACGTTGGAGTAAAAACGTTGCGAATACAAAAATAGCATCTCTGCTATTTGAATTAATTGTATTACTGCTTTTTTAAATGGCACAAAATTAACGAAAATGTCGCCAATTGATAAAAATGTCGCTGAAACAATGATAATGAAGATTAATTTATGACAATTCAACATCTTGGACAGAACATAAGAATCGGCTATAGGAATAACCCATTTCTCCGTCATTAACGCTTGGCAAAAAATTTGGCGGGATAACGCCAACTTGACGATTTTTTTAAATGCTGACAAATGGACGAAAGTGTCGCCAAATTGACAAAAATGACGCTAAATGGGAGGTAACGTTTGGCAAATTTTGAATTCCGTCGGATGACGGGCTACCTTTTAGTATAGAAGAAATGCTCTTTTTTTTTTTCTATAACGCTTGGCAATGCGTAAACTAGCAAAATATCGTCAACGTAGCGATATTTCGACCCACATTGGCGAAAATATCGTCAAAATTGCCAAAATGACGCTTAATTGATGAATTAATTATTAAAATATTTTATTATATGAACTATATCGCTTATTGAGGATGCCACTAATATTGATATATTTCTCGCAACTTTAAATTAAAAATTAAATTAATTGGGTACTTACTCAATTTAAGCCGGAATCATCGAACTCTAACCATAGTTTGATTTTGATGATCGGAACCCCGTGGGGACGACATCCACAAAGACTCTACTCTTCTTCCCCTACCACCGACTTCTCCGAAGAACTTATATTGCGCGTGAACACTAGGACAGTTTGGGCAAAGCCAGGAGTTGAACTCGGGTCGTCCGAGTGAAATCCCCACGCGCTAACCACTGTCTTGTCCCATCCCAAAAGTTTTTACCGCCAATTTGAATTTCAGCCTGACGGCTCCTGGCTAGCTGTTATTGCGCCTAATGGGAAATTCGGCCCACGTCTGCTTGCACTTGGAGCCTGATATCAAAAAGACAATTCTTTATCAAGCGAGGAAAATGAAATCTGCTTTAATATATTTAAAAAAAAAATAAAGTTCCTCATATTTTCAATTTTTATATTATTTAAAATATTTTGGTAGTGGCGAAGAAAAATAATTAAAATATCCAAATATAAAAATCTGATTACCTAAGAGATAACTTTTCTTATCATTTGCAATACAAATTAATTTTAAATATATATATACATATATATATATATATATATTTTTTTTTTTTTGCGCGACGATTTTTCTTAAGACTCAATATTATTTTTCCATTTTACGTTTACAGTCAATTTTTGTTCAATTGTTTTCTGTCAGTTATTGAATATTCTATAGATAAGTCAAATTTTAATAGTATATATGTGTATATTTCTTTCATGAGCCATACAGCTTTCCTACGGTTATAATATATTTTTTGTATAATTAAAGCTTGACACAAAATTCTTAAAATTATTATTTAAGTATTATACAATTTCTTTGTATTTGTGTGTTAGAACTGTTCATAAATAATGCCATACATATATGTTAAAATATAAATTTTTCAAAAACCGCTCTGAGAAATGCATTTCGCTACGCTAAAGATGGTTGGGCGAAAAATGAAGTCGTTTATCCAAACGCCCTGAACTGAACGACCAGATCCAGGAAGAATCTTGAAGGTCAAAGATCATGCACCCCCAACCCCCTCTTCTTGTTTGACTGAAAAGATACATTTTCCCCTCATAAGATTAAAACTGAAACAAATTTCAGCATTGCCATTATAAGATCCCGTTCTCATTCAATCCTTGACCCCCCCTCCCCCCATTAGTGAAACCTCCTGTCTAAGTATGTAGTGCTATTAAAAGTACTACTTATTTGATAGCAATGGTCCCACAGCTATCAGCTGGTTCCCAACCGTTTTCAACACGCGGATGCCCTGTCGGCAACAGTATTGAAATGCTCGGAAAAAGTTTAATTAAAGGTAATTTTAACAAGGAAAGCAATCCGGATACATCGACGAAACTTTTGAACCATGATATCTTTAATGTTGTTCAAAAGCATTCGGCAAAATTTTTGATCAACGTCAAGGTCATAGAAAAAGCAAACCATTAAATGTTAATGGTCATGGTAGGATAAGTAAAGGTAATCCCTCTTCTTGCCACTCTTATTAATTTGCATAAAATGACCGCAAGTAGGATGCTGTCAAATATTACAATAGGTCTTTTGAAGTCTATGTAATCTGGACATCCGTTCCTGTGCTTCCTGGATTGTCACACTTCTGGCGCCTAAGCTGCCAATAAATTGAATTGCATCCCTCTCTACAGACACAGTACTGAGAGATCAGGTGGGCTCTTGGGTAAGATCAAGTTACTTTAAACATAAGGTAGGTCAGAGAAAGGGGGTTGCCTTTCGACCGGGAGAGAAACTTGACGCGTGACGTCACTGACTTGAACGTCACTGAAATGAAGTCAAGAAGAGGGGACATAGAGATACGTGCATAAAGTTTAGAAAGTTCGCGTTTATCATTGGAAAAGGAGATAAGATCATTTGTAATAAAATTTTAGAAGAATGAAATTAAATGATTCCACTCATAAATGCATAGGGCTATCATTAAAATATTATAATACATATATTATTTATAATAAAAGCTGAAATATATCGTGAAAAGTGTAGTAAATATAAAAATTACATTTCAAGTGTTTTAATACAGATATGATGATATGAATAAATATCTAATCATCGGATTTTTAAAAATATAGTATCCATTATCTTAAACATTGATAATACTTTCTACATGTAATATAAATATGTACTTCAAAAAAACCTAATTGCGTAAAAAATCCCACATACATATAACATATATTGATGACTATGAAATATCATCAATCTAGTAGTTACATAACTATATATTATATTAAGAAGCGTAGATCGGATCTTGGGAAAAAGGGGGAGATGAAGGTCGAATGGATGGTCAATGGCAGTCGATTTATTTTATTTACCCAACAAAAAGACGATGCATTTTGTGAGCTAGTAGAGTATTATGACTCTTGGTTAAGCCACTGCATCTGTCAGTTTCACAAATATATTTTAAGCATGCAAAATTGATGTGTAGAGGACCACCTATTTTACATATCAATGAAACATGTCAATCATAAGTATTTTTATACTACTATATTAAAAACATTATTTTTAACTGCGGTATTAATGGTATGCGAGATTTTTGTGCCGTTGGCTTTAATCGTTTAACCGGCTTTAAATTCAAAATTTAGCCAGAAAATCTTCTTCAAAATCTTCATCAGAAAAGTGACTCGAACAGACAGTTGCGTTAGCAATGTTTATTTTATCCTCTCTTTTGCACTTCACGATCCATAATTTTTGGAGTGTAGGATCCTTTGGAAATCTATGAAAACTGATAGATTCCATTGGCTTCTTATAATAATTTGAACACAAAGCAACCGAGCATCAACCAGGCATTTTTGTGCTTACCAAAATTATACTCTATATACGTGAAAATACTAATATATATACATCTATAATACACAAATTTACACTTAAACTTAACTTTTACGATAGAATTACAAATCAACCAGGCATTTTTGTGCTTACCAAAATTATACTTTATATACGTGAAAATACTAATATATATACATCTATAATACACAAATTTACACTTAAACTTCACTTTTACGATAGAATTACAAATTATATTAAAAGAACGACTGACACAGTCTCTGTTTTCCCATAGAAAAGAATGCTAGTCGGAGAAACTGGCAATTCTCCTTCTAACCCAGTGACGTCAGGAACGGCGATAACGTCCGCCTTCTAGAATACTGTCAACGGCGGCATTCTGGTCTTTTGATCTCTGACCCTCCCTGGGGTAAGATAACCCGTTAATCCTTTTGTTCATCCCCCCAAGTACATTTCACTGAGGAAAATTTAAACTTACAATGACACGTCCTACAATAGAGGAGAGAAGAATAGAATCTTCCACACGATACACAGGTTAGCTCAAACTTGAAGATGGGTAAAGTGAACAAATATTTCCAGTATAGGCAATAGCACCATTATTGCTCAACCACCCCATCAAAAATAGACTACTCCAATAATAAAAGCGAACAAACTTTATTACTCTATTCCTTATACCGCAAGCCTCATTCAAGTTGATTTGCTTGGGAGATATAGTATAGTCTAGTTTTACTGTTTTGTCTTTCTTTGTGTGCTAATATCGTGGAATTATACTGGATTCTTGGAATTATTAGAAATTTCTGTGTTTTTTTTCAAAATTCGACTGCTGATTTCAGACCGAAAGCTTGGATTGTGTTAGGAGGAAGTATACAGCATGGCTCCCAATCAGGCAAACCCTCATCAGTACTTAGAAGAAATTGTAAAATACCTCCCGGACTTTTCGAAATTAAACGGCCAAAGTGATCAATTTATCTGGGACAGCGTGTATTTCGCTAGCCGGCATTTTAACATCCTTTGGTACGTTCACGATTTCCAGAAAGAGTTCTTCGATTATATCTTTAAAGTTCTGAACTGGCAAGAGTATAGGAATGTTGATAATGCAGGGGTATTGAGCCTAATTTGCTCCTTGCATGCCCCTACATATCTGATCTATAATGTTAAAAACAATCGTACTACAATGGGAAGAACAAATTCATCTTCTAATGACAAATGTGGACAATGGTATTTATCCTACATGGTACATCTCATGAAGACTGAATACGGCAAATTCAAGACGTATTGGCCGATAGAGCTCGATCCAGTAAGCAACGCATTAATACAAGCAGATGAATACCGGCTGAACGTCCTTTTATATTATGGTGTTTCCTATGTACAGCCATTTGATGATCTTAAACAATGGGAGATAGCCGCTAGTAATTTGAAGCGATTGTAAGTACTGAATATTTTTTTATAATTTTTATAATTTGTCTTAAATGCAGTGAGGTAACTTGTTGAAGAGATCCAACCAAAAGCAGAAACACTGAAATTAAAAAATTATTAACTTCGCAAATGATATCTACACTACTAAAACTTGATCGCCTATATTTGTTCATATTTGTGTATATCTGTCGCCTCTTCTTCCGAAACCTCTACTAGGCCTATAATATCCGGGCTTTGACGGGTCGATAATTTAAATTTAAGTTTTAATGGAAGAGCACGTTTAAAGCATGCTTTTACTCGAATTAATCGTTTTTGGGAGGATTTCGATTTTCACGTATTTGTTCCGTTTTGTGAGTCCTGTTCCGGGAATCCGATTTTTCATCGACATAACGTTTGTAATTATTTTAAGCAAATCTGTTTTTTTTAAATCTGCATAAGAGTATCTACATATAACGAATGTCATAAAATAGGAAATAGATCACAAATGTTACTAAATGAGAAGCAAATTCATGAATTTTGAGATCGAGGTATTTCAGTTTTTCTTTTACATCTGAAAATCTCTTTCCATGCAATCGCGCAATCGGCGATAGCAAAAGTCAATTATTCCCATAGATTCACAAGAGAGAGAGAGAGATAGAAATGACGAACGATTACCTAATAAATGTGGGAGAAGTTTGCATTGGATAAAATTTTTATAATTATTTCCTGTTGTATATAAGAAAACTATTTTTCAGACGTATTATTAATGAAATGAAAGACTATACTGCAGCCGCACCGCGATAAACGGCATTTGTGCTCGACCATCCGTATATTTTGTTTAATTGTGACAATCACATTTCCACTTTTGCAATCTGTTTGCATCGTCTCAAATTTTTGTAATTATTTTGTGTTTTGTACAGAAAAACTTTTTTTCAAACGTGTTATTATTGACATGAAGGGCTATTTTCTTTATAACAATATTAAAATATGAATTCGGTTACATAAGAAATGCAACCATTTCAAAAGCATAAAGTAGAATTTAATGCATTTGCATTTAAAATTACATATCTTTGGAATTTTAAATAAAAATTAATATTTTATTCATTCTTCAGTTTAAATAAAGATAAAAATCATAATTATAGTTTAGATAAGTTCTGAAAATAATAAACTTTTAAGAAAATACACCTTCAGAATTATTAAAGCGTGCTGAAAAAAGCTAATTCAGCTACAGTTCTAGCACTTAATAAAAAATAATAAGATAAATTATTCTATTTCAATTTAGAGTATGTTTTGAATAAGCTTAATATATGTGAGCATCAGTTAATTTACAATTTTACAATAAGTGAACACTGGAAATCTATAGATTTTGTGCGCAATCGAATGTTAGGTAGATGCTCAATTTTTCGAATGGAATTTTGAAAAATTTGTCAAAAAATCAAAACTTTTATTATTACTAAAATAATTATTCCGTATGCAGTTTTTGATTAGAAAAAGATTGGCATAAATTTTAAAACGATAGCATGAACTGTTCTAGAAATATTACAATTTTTAAACAAATTTATCAAAAGAATCACATATAATTAACAGGAAGGATCAATCCTGCATAAAACATTGATCATGAAACATTTTCCAACTGAAATGCAATCCGCTGAATGTATCGTATCTCTAAATTGCAATAAATTCAGCGGTGATATTTTTTTAATTTTCACAAAACTATAATAATTTCTTTTGACTTGAAAACTTAAATTTTCATAGCAAAAAATGAACTTTATTCAGATGACGTCATCGAAATATAAATCGTCTGGCTCTCTATGTAAAATTAGAGAGTATTTCATTCTTACACTTTTATTCCAGGCTAAGTTAAATAATTTTCCGAGAAAAAGAATTCAGCAATGCTTATACAACTCATCTTACAATCACTTGTTTACATTCTGCACCCATTAAAATTTGGCTTCGTTGTAGAAATGATCAAAGTTTGATGATCATTTAAACTCAAAAATATTGTAATTGTGGTGGCACAGAATATAGATTCACAGAAAATACACAGATATAAAGCGGTTTTAGGTCGGATGCAACACTAAATATAAGTTTAAAAGAACTTTTAAAATACGATTTTTACTATGGGATGCCATGCTACATTTTGAAGTGGGTTACTTGGTCTCTTCATATTATATGGGTGTAATTACTATTTTAATTTTTATTTTAAAAACTTCCGAACATATTTTGCTGAAATTTTTTTTATATATTATATTTTATAGGATAATTTGAATATTTTCTAAAATTTTCGAAGCAATTTGTGAATTTCAACTTCGCTTAAAAATATTTGAAAAATTAGCTTCCGTAGGGTTCAATGTATTCTATTTTTCAATACAAAAGGAATTGAGTGATATTATTCATTTATATTCCCATATGTTCCACAGAAATGGTCTCAACAGTAAGTGCAGCTAAACTATACAGGAATGTGCACAACATCTTTCAAAAAATCAAAAGAATTTTAATATTTTCCATTGCTAAATATCTATATTTTACTTAAAAAATCAATTTAGGCTCTCATTTTTTTTTAATACGGGTCAACTAAATTGACTGTGTACCCCATAAGCCCGATATTCCAAAATGTCGATAGTATATTTCTACAGATTTTTAAAACCGATTATTCAGATATATCGACTGTCCGTATTTCTCATATTCAAATAGTGACCGAAGAATGACTTTTCAAGGTACGGTTTTTAAAATTTGTCATCGTGAAGACACATTCTTTAGCTTTAGAAAACTGCAACTGTTTTCTTTGGTTTTTCCGTTGTTAATTTTTTACAATTAAATTAAAGATTCAATAAACAGATCTACGGAAGCTTTGTCTATCTCTTTCAACTCGAGTTTAGGTGTTTTTCATTTTATAATATGAGTCATGGTGTCAAAATTATGATAAAAATTATCAATTAAAATTTTAATATTTGTACTTCACTCAGCCAGAAATTATTAGGTTGAAAGTATGTCATGTGGCGTTATACATGATTTAGTGGGTTTGTCCGTCGGCATGTTTCGCGACTATAGGGGCGGGAGGAAGGAGTGAAAAGATTTTTGTCCATCGACATGTTTCGTGAATGTGGGTAGACAGGGGTATTTATCATAGATCTTACAGCGTTGGGATTAAATTTTTTTTGTGTCAGGCATTGAGTCTGAGCCACCTATCTGCCTTATTTTTTAATATGCTCAAGCGCGTCCATGCGGGTTCATCTATTCTGATTTAAGGTAGTTAACAATGGGGTGAAAATTAAAATGCCTTACAAAATATTCGTGTGGGTTATCAAAATATAGGGCATATTTTACCAATACCAATTATACAATCATTAGAGAGGAAAGGGTGGCTAAAAGAGACAATATTCCCGATTTTTTTCTTTGTTTTCAAGAAAAGAATCCACCGAAAATATAAGAATTAACTGATACCACCCCAAATACAAGATAAGAAAGGTCAATCATGCCAAAAATCATTGATTATGAAACACTTTCCAACTTCAATGCAATTTTACTTAAACATCTCTAAAACGCGATACATTCCTCGGAAATATTTTTAAATCACAATACTACAATAATTTATTATATTTGAAATCTTCATGGAAAACAAATGAACTTTTTCAAAAGACGCCAGGGAAATATAAATCGGCTGGCTCTTTAAATAAAAGCAGCATTTCATTCATAGCTTTTTCCCATTCCTTTCATTTATCATAATATTATAATAATGAATTTTATTTGAAACTTAAAACCATGGAGGTACAAGTAATTTAACTCTATGCTCAAAACTTTATCAAAAAATCGTTTGCTTCTCTGTAAAATCAAGGATTGTTTCATTCATATCAGCAATATTGCAGACTCCACGTGTTAAATAATTTTGCTTTAAAGAGACAAAGCAATTCTTATACAACTCATTCTACAAATTTTGCTGTTTACATTTTCCATAAGTGAAAAGCAGGCTTCGTAGTAGAAATAGTCAAATTTGGATGATCATTTATACTCAAATATATTATAATTGCGTTTTTCCAGTATGTAGATGCACACAATTTAGACAAAAATAAAGCGGTTTTAGGACAGATACAACACTAAATATGAATTAAAAAGAACTTTAAAAATCACGATTTTGAGACAAGATGGATGTCATATTTTACTTTGAAGTGGGTTACGCGATCTCTTCATATAATGGTCACGTGATCGCTTCATATAAGAGGTGCAATTATTATTTTAATTTTCATTTAAAAAACTAATGAATATATTTTGCTGAATTTTTTTTATATATTTTATGGGATAATTTGAATATTTCCTAAAACTTTTGAAGCAATTTGCGAATTTTAAATCCGATTAAACAATGTTTGAAGAATTAAGTCCCATAGGGTTCAATGTATTTCATTTTTTTAACCCGGGTTCACTCCAAAACTAATTGGGTGATATTATTGATTTATATTCCCATTGGTCCCACAGAGAGTCTGAACAACATACTAAAATTTCATTTTGATATAGTATTTTTTACAGCAGTTATTGTGCTAACGGACAGACAGATAGAATGAACAAAGTCATAAACGCTTTTCAACTTTGTTGTAAAGTGTTAAAAACACTTTTCAACTTTGTTGTAAAGTTTTAAATATGGCATCCATCTTGTGTCAAAATCGTGATTTTTAAAGTTCTTTTTAATTTATATTGAGTGTTATATCCGTCCTAAAACCGGTTTATTTTTGCTTAAATTCTGTGCATCTACATACTGAAACAACGCAATTACAGTATATTTGGGTTAAAATGATCATCCAAATTTGATTATTTCTACAACGAAGCCTATTTGTCACTTATGTAAAATGTAAACAGCAAAATATGTAGAATGACTTGTATAAGAATTTCTGCATTTCTCTAACGCAAAATTATTTAGCTTATGGAGTCTGCAATATAGCTGACATGAATGAAATATTCATTGATTTTGCACAGAGAAGACGACTTTTACGATAAAGTTTTACGCATGAGTTTAATTACTTGTACCTCCATGGTCTTCAGTTTTTAAATAAAATAAATTATTATAGAATTGTGATGAATGAAATGAATAGAAAAAAGATAATGAATGAAATGCTGCTTTTATAGAGACAGACAGGCGTGTTATATTTCAAGAACGTCATTTGAATAAATTTCATTTGTTTTCGATGACATTTTCAAATTTAATAAATTATTGTAGTATTATGATAATTTAAAAAATATTACTGAGGAATTATTTACTTGTTTAATTACTTGTACCTCCATGGTCTTCAGTTTTTAAATAAAATAAATTATTTTAGAATTCATCATATGCTGTAGTGATATTGCAGAAGTAGATGGGTAAGCGTCCAGTGTTTGAGACATACATCCGGGGGGGGGGGGGGGGAGGCGAAGCCACCACCATAGACATTTTAATCTTAGTTTATATTTATGTGATAGCATTCAGATATTTTTATATAGGGCAAATAGAAAACAAGTCCCCCACCCCGGCCATAAAATCCGGAAAGACTACCCGGAGGCGTGGTTTAAATCTGATGTTTATTTTTTTTCCCCTTGGACCTCGAAATGCTGCTTGACGGAAACTGCTTTCATCATCTAGTGATAGAATGCATGCTTTAGAAGTGGTTCTCCGTTATGTTAAACAAAATTCAACATTCTCTTCAGAAGATTTAATGCTAATAAAGAAATTGCGGGACTTTAAAACTAAAAACAAATTTTAAAGTTTGAAACAACAAATTCACTGGTGTGTCGCTCAGCTCGAATTTCTCATAGTTTTTTTTTCAAATTTTACAGGAAACAATTGGAAAAATTTGGACCGTTGTATCAAATGATCACATATATAGCTTGTTACCCTTCATTTTAAAGAGTTTGGAAAAATCAAAACATTTTTCCCTTTGATAATGTACATACGGGGATAACGTGTCCCCGTAATAAAAACGTTGGAGTAAAAACGTTGCGAATACAAAAATAGCATCTCTGCTATTTGTATTAATTGTATTACTGCTTTTTTAAATGGCACAAAATTAACGAAAATGTCGCCAAATTGATAAAAATGTCGCTAAAACAATGATAATGAAGATTAATTTATGACAATTCAACATCTTGGACAGAACATAAGAATCGGCTATAGGAAGAACCCATTTCTCCGTCATTAACGCTTGGCAAAAAATTTGGCGGGATAACGCCAACTTGACGATTTTTTTAAATGCTGACAAATGGACGAAAGTGTCGCCAAATTGACAAAAATGACGCTAAATGGGAGGTAACGTTTGGCAAATTTTGAATTCCGTCGGATGACGGGCTACCTTTTAGTATGGAAGAAATGCTCTTTTTTTTTTCTATAACGCTTGGCAATGCGTAAACTAGCAAAATATCGCCAACGTAGCGATATTTCGACCCACATTGGCGAAAATATCGTCAAAATTGCCAAAATGACGCTTAATTGATGAATTAATTATTAAAATATTTTATTATATGAACTATATCGCTTATTGAGGATGCCACTAATATTGATATATTTCTCGCAACTTTAAATTAAAAATTAAATTAATTGGGTACTTACTCAATTTAAGCCGGAATCATCGAACTCTAACCATAGTTTGATTTTGATGATCGGAACCCAGTGGGGACGACATCCAAAAAGACTCTACTCTTCTTCCCCTACCACCGACTTCTCCGAAGAACTTATATTGCGCGTGAACACTAGGACAGTTTGGGCAAAGCCAGGAGTTGAACTCGGGTCGTCCGAGTGAAATCCCCACGCGCTAACCACTGTCTTGTCCCATCCCAAAAGTTTTTACCGCCAATTTGAATTTCAGCCTGACGGCTCCTGGCTAGCTGTTATTGCGCCTAATGGGAAATTCGGCCCACGTCTGCTTGCACTTGGAGCCTGATATCAAAGAGATAATTCTTTATCAAGCGAGGAAAATGAAATCTGCTTTAATATATTTAAAAAAAAAAATAAATTTCCTCATATTTTCAATTTTTATATTATTTAAAATATTTTGGTAGTGGCGAAGAAAAATAATTAAAATATCCAAATATAAAAATCTGATTACCTAAGAGATAACTTTTCTTATCATTTGCAATACAAATTAATTTTAAATATATATATACATATATATATATATTTTTTTTTTTTTGCGCGACGATTTTTCTTAAGACTCAATATTATTTTTCCATTTTACGTTTACAGTCAATTTTTGTTCAATTGTTTTCTGTCAGTTATTGAATATTCTATAGATAAGTCAAATTTTAATAGTATATATGTGTATATTTCTTTCATGAGCCATACAGCTTTCCTACGGTTATAATATATTTTTTGTATAATTAAAGCTTGACACAAAATTCTTAAAATTATTATTTAAGTATTATACAATTTCTTTGTATTTGTGTGTTAGAACTGTTCATAAATAATGCCATACATATATGTTAAAATATAAATTTTTCAAAAACCGCTCTGAGAAATGCATTTCGCTACGCTAAAGATGGTTGGGCGAAAAATGAAGTCGTTTATCCAAACGCCCTGAACTGAACGACCAGATCCAGGAAGAATCTTGAAGGTCAAAGATAATGCACCCCCCCCCCTCTTCTTGTTTGACTGAAAAGATACATTTTCCAGAGTATAGGAATGTTGATAATGCAGGGGTATTGAGCCTAATTTGCTCCTTGCATGCCTCTACATATCTGATCTATAATGTTAAAAACAGTCGTACTACAATGGGAAGAACAAATTCATCTTCTAATGACAAATGTGGACAATGGTATTTATCCTACATGGTACATCTCATGAAGACTGAATACGGCAAATTCAAGACGTATTGGCCGATAGAGCTCGATCCAGTAAGCAACGCGTTAATACAAGCAGATGAATACCGGCTGAACGTCCTTTTATATTATGGTGTTTCCTATGTACAGCCATTTGATGATCTTAAACAATGGGAGATAGCCGCTAGTAATTTGAAGCGATTGTAAGTACTGAATATTTTTTTATAATTTTTATAATTTGTCTTAAATTCAGTGAGGTAACTTGTTGAAGAGATCCAACCAAAAGCAGAAACACTGAAATTAAAAAATTATTAACTTCGCAAATGATATCTACACTTCTAAAACTTGATCGCCTATATTTGTTCATATTTGTGTATATCTGTCGCCTCTTTTTCCGAAACCTCTACAAGGCCTATAATATCCGGGCTTTGACGGGTCGATAATTTAAATTTAAGTTTTAATGGAAGAGCACGTTTAAAGCATGCTTTTACTCGAATTAATCGTTTTTGAGAGGATTTCGATTTTCCCGTATTTGTTCCGTTTTGTGAGTCCTGTTCCGGGAATCCGATTTTTCATCGACATAACGTTTGTAATTATTTTAAGCAAATCTGTTTTTTTTAAATCTGCATAAGAGTATCTACATATAACGAATGTCATAAAATAGGAAATAGATCACAAATGTTACTAAATGAGAAGCAAATTCATGAATTTTGAGATCGAGGTATTTCAGTTTTTCTTTTACATCTGAAAATCTTTTTCCATGCAATCGCGCAATCGGCGCTAGCAAAAGTCAATTATTCCCATACATTCACAAAAGAGAGAGAGAGATAGAAATGACGAACGATTACCTAATTAATGTGGGAGCAGTTTGCATTGGATAAAATTTTTATAATTATTTCCTGTTATATATAAGAAAACTATATTTCAGACGTATTATTAATGAAATGAAAGACTATACTGCAGCCGCACCGCGATAAACGGCATTTGTGCTCGACCATCCGTATATTTTGTTTAATTGTGACAATCACATTTCCACTTTTGCTATCTGTTTGCATCGTCTCAAATTTTTGTAATTATTTTGTGTTTTGTACAGAAAAACTTTTTTTCAAACGTGTTATTAATGACATGAAGGGCTCTTTTCTTTATAACAATATTAAAATATGAATTCGGTTACTTAAGAAATGCAACCATTTCAAAAGCATAAAGTAGATTTTAATGCATTTGCATTTAAAATTACATATCTTTGGAATTTTAAATAAAAATTAATATTTTATTCATTCTTCAGTTTAAATAAAGATAAAAATCATAATTATAGTTTAGATGAGTTCTGAAAATAATAAACTTTCTGAAAATAAAAAGAAAATACAGCTTCAGAATTATTAAAGCGTGCTGAAAAAAGCTAATTCAGCTACAGTTCTAGCACTTAATAAAAAATAATAAGATAAATTATTCTATTTCACTTTAGAGTATGTTTTGAATAAGCTTAATATATGTGAGCATCAGTTAATTTACAATTTTACAATAAGTGAACACTGGAAATCTATAGATTTTGTGCGCAATCGAATGTTAGGTAGATGCCCAATTTTTCGAATGGAATTTTGAAAAATTTGTCAAAAAATCAAAACTTTTATTATTACTAAAATAATTATTCCGTATGCAGTTTTTGATTAGAAAAAGATTGGCATAAATTTTAAAACGATAGCATGAACTGTTCTCGAAATATTACAATTTTTAAACAAATTTATCAAAAGAATCACATATAATTAACAAGAAGGATCAATCCTGCATAAAACATTGATCATGAAACATTTTCCAACTGAAATGCAATCCGCTGAATGTATCGTATCTCTAAATTGCAATAAATTCAGCGGTGATATTTTTTTAATTTTCACAAAACTATAATAATTTCTTTTGACTTGAAAACTTAAATCTTCATAGCAAAAAATGAACTTTTTTCAGATGACGTCATCGAAATATAAATCGTCTGGCTCTCAATGTAAAATTAGAGAGTATTTCATTCTTACACTTTTATTCCAGGCTAAGTTAAATAATTTTACGAGAAAAAAAATTCAGCAATGCTTATACAACTCATCTTACAATCACTTGTTTACATTCTGCATCCATTAAAATTTGGCTTCGTTGTAGAAATGATCAAAGTTTAATGATCATTTAAACTCAAAAATATTGTAATTGTGGTGGCACAGAATATAGATTCACAGAAAATACACAGAAATAAAGCGGTTTTAGGTCGGATGCAACACTAAATATAAGTTTAAAAGAACTTTTAAAATACGATTTTTATTATGGGATGCCATGCTACATTTTGAAGTGGGTTACTTGGTCTCTTCATATTATATGGGTGTAATTACTATTTTAATTTTTATTTAAAAAACTTCCGAACATATTTTGCTGAAATTTTTTTTATATATTATATTTTATAGGATAATTTGAATATTTTCTAAAATTTTCGAAGCAATTTGTGAATTTTAACTTCGCTTAATAGTATTTGAAAAATTAGCTTCCGTAGGGTTCAATGTATTCTATTTTTTCGACCCGGGTTCAATACAAAAGGAATTGAGTGATATTATTCATTTATATTCCCATATGTTCCACAGAAATGGTCTCAACAGTAAGTGCAGCTAAACTATACAGGAATGTGCACAACATCTTTCAAAAAATCAATAGAATTTTAATATTTTCCATTGCAAAAAATCTATATTTTACTTAAAAAATCAATTTAGGCTCTCATTTTTTTTTAATACGGGTCAAATAAATTGACTGTGTACCCCATAAGCCCGATTTTCCAAAATGTCGATAGTATATTTCTACAGATTTTTAAAACCCATTATTCAGATATATCGACTGTCCGTATTTCTCATATTCAAACAGTGACCGAAGAATGACTTTTCAAGGTACGATTTTTAAAATTTGTCATCGTGAAGACTCATTCCTTAGCTTTAGAAAACTGCAACTGTTTTCTTTGGTTTTTCCGCTGTTAATTTTTTACAATTAAATTAAAGATTCAATAAACAGATCTACGGAAGCTTTGTCTATCTCTTTCAACTCGAGTTTGGGTGTTTTTCATTTTAGAATATGAGTCATGGTGTCAAAATTATGATAAAAATTATCAATTAAAATTTTAATATTTGTACTTCACTCAGCCAGAAATTATTAGGTTGAAAGTATGTCATGTGGCGTTATACATGATTTAGTGGGTTTGTCCGTCGGCATGTTTCGCGACCATAGGGGCGGGGGGAAGGAGTGAAAAGATTTTTGTCCATCGACATGTTTCGTGAATGTGGGTAGACAGGGGTATTTATCATAGATCTTACAGAGTTGGGATTAAATTTTTTTTGTGTCAGGCATTGAGTCTGAGCCACCTATCTGCCTTATTTTTTAATATGCTCAAGCGCGTCCATGCGGGTTCATCTATTCTGATTTAAGGTAGTTAACAATGGGGTGAAAATTAAAATGATTTACAAAATATTCGTGTGGGTTATCAAAATATAGGGCACATTTTACAAATACCAATTATACTATCATTAGAGAGGAAAGGGTGGCTAAAAGAGACAATATTCCCGATTGTTTTCTTTGTTTTCAAGAAAAGAATCGACCGAAAATATAAGAGTTAACTGATACCACCCCAAATACAAGACAAGAAAGATCAATCATTCCTAAAATCATTGATTATGAAACACTTTCCAACTTCAATGCAATTTTACTTAAACATCTCTAAAACGCGATACATTCCTCGGAAATATTTTTAAAATTATCACAATACTACAATAATTTATTATATTTGAAATCTTCATGGTAAACAAATGAACTTTTTCAAAAGACGCCAGGGAAATATAAATCGGCTGGCTCTTTAAATAAAAGCAGCATTTCATTCATAGCTTTTTCCCATTCCTTTCATTTATCATAATATTATAATAATGAATTTTATTTGAAACTTAAAACCATGGAGGTACAAGTAATTTAACTCTATGCTCAAAACTTTATCAAAAAATCGTTTGCTTCTCTGTAAAATCAAGGATTGTTTCATTCATATCAGCAATATTGCAGACTCCACGAGTTAAATAATTTTGCTTTAAAGAGACAAAGCAATTCTTATACAACTCATTCTACAAATTTTGCTGTTTACATTTTCCATAAGTGAAAAGCAGGCTTCGTAGTAGAAATATTCTAATTTGGATGATCATTTAAACTGAAATATATTATAATTGCGTTTTTCCAGTATGTAGATGCACACAATTTACACAAAAATAAAGCGGTTTTAGGACAAATACAACACTAAATATGAATTAAAAAGAACTTTAAAAATCACGATTTTGAGACAAGATGGATGCCATATTTTACTTTGAAGTGGGTTACGGGATCTCTTCATATAATGGTCACGTGATCGCTTCATATAAGAGGTGCAATTATTATTTTAATTTTCATTTAAAAAACTACTGAATATATTTTGCTAATTTTTTTTTATATATTTTATGGGATAATTTGAATATTTCCTAAAACTTTCGAAGCAATTTGTGAATTTTAAATCCGATTAGACAATGTTTGAAGAATTAAGTCCCATAGGGTTCAATGTATTTCATTTTTTTAACCCGGGTTCACTCCAAAACTAATTGGGTGATATTATTGATTTATATTCCCATTGGTCCCACAGAGAGTTTGAACAACATAATAAAATTTCATTTTGATATAGTATTTTTTACAGCAGTTATTGTGCTAACGGACAGACAGATAGAATGAACAAAGTCATAAACGCTTTTCAACTTTGTTGTAAAGTGTTAAAAACACTTTTCAACTTTGTTGTAAAGTTTTAAATATGGCATCCATCTTGTGTCGAAATCGTAATTTTTAAAGTTCTTTTTAATTTATATTGAGTGTTATATCCGTCCTAAAACCGTTTTTTTTTAGCTTAAATTCTGTGCATCTACACACTGAAACAACGCAATTACAGTATATTTGGGTTTAAATGATCATCCAAATTTGATTATTTCTACAACGAAGCCTATTTGTCACTTATGTAAAATGTAAACAGCAAAATATGTAGAATGACTTGTATAAGAATTTCTGCATTTCTCTAACGCAAAATTATTTAGCTTATGGAGTCTGCAATATAGCTGACATGAATGAAATATTCATTGATTTTACACAGAGAAGACGACTTTTACGATAAAGTTTTACGCATGAGTTTAATTACTTGTACCTCCATGGTCTTCAGTTTTTAAATAAAATAAATTATTATAGAATTGTGATGAATGAAATGAATAGAAAAAAGATAATGAATGAAATGCTGCTTTTATAGAGACAGACAGGCGTGTTATATTTCAAGAACGTCATTTGAATAAATTTCATTTGTTTTCGATGACATTTTCAAATTTAATAAATTATTGTAGTATTATGATAATTTAAAAAATATTACTGAGGAATGTGTCGCATTTTAGAGATGCTTAGACGAGGCAATTTATATTTCAATGCCGTCATTTGAATAAACTTAATATTTCTTTATGACGTTTTAAGTTTTCAAATATAATAAATTAATGTATTATTGTGATAATTTTAAAAATATTGCCGAGGAATGTATCGCATTTTAGCGATGTTTAAATAAAATTGTATTGAAGTTGGAAAGTGTTTCATAATCAATGCTTTATGCATGACTGATCTTTCTTGTTTTTCTTTTTTCCGTTTTATGAAAAGGGGACAACGGAAATATAGGAAGACCCTCTGTGGTTATGCCCCTTGAAAGGGTTCAATATATAACTAAGGAACTCAATGAACGGTATAGTTCCACATTCTTTAAAACTTATTACCAGCATTTATTTTCATATAATTAAAATCAAAATTCCAAATAAATTATTAAATATAATTTAAAAATGTGGATGCATTGGATAACGTAATGTCAGATCTGGCTCGATTTTTAAAAAAATAATCCCAAGTCCGGTACCAGCCGAATTTGTGTAACAATAGTAAGGACTGTCCTTCCCCTTGCCTTGGATCCGGTCCGGTCTCGACTCGTGCGACCGATTAAAGTCCTTGTAGACCATTACAGACCGACTCCGGGTCAGATCTATAACATAACTCTTGCTAGTAGTTGCGTTATGTTCCGCATAGGTGTCGTCAACTTCAGATATCTTTTTCAATATATGTAAAGATTAATTTTTGATTCAAATTGTTTGATAGGAAATGTGTCATTTAATTTGCTTGATAATATAATTTTTAATAAAATTAAAAAAATTATTAATAATTTTCCAAACATACCAATTGAAGTCTCCGATTTAACTAGTTATCCACGGTTGGTCTACTAAAAAAAAATATTTAAAAAAAATACAAAAAAAAAACAGATACAGTAAGAGTTCATCGTCAACTGGGTAATTATATTCGCTGCTCAGATATTTTAGACTTTACATTTAAGTCAGGACCGCCTATAGGGATGGCAGGACACTAATTGAGTGGGGAGCCCGAGCGTCAGTAGGGGGTCCGAAGACCCGATTTCTTTATTTTTTATATTTGAGGGAGAAAAATGCATTGAAGATTCACAAGGAGTGGAAAGTCAAATATGGAGAGGGGGAACGTGGTAACTGTTTATATGAGAATCCACAACTTGTGCGAGAGTCCCAGTCTGGGGTTTTTATTTTGGACTTATTTCAGAAAAAGCCGGAAAGATGAAAAGTAGAATGCCACCATAAAGTCTACATTTTTGTTAGTCTATAGTAGATCTACACAAAGTCCAAAAGTCACAAAAAAAGACAAATTTCACATTTTTTCAATATTATCCTCTCGATTACATATTAAGGGAATGTTTCTTAAATGCATTTTTTAAGTATGAAATTAAAGCCCATTTCTCTACCAAAGCTTTATATGAAAAAAATTGTTCCATCGCCTTGATTGTGTTGGGTGTCATTGGATAGAAACATATTGTTAGGGAGCTGCTTTTTCGATTATCGTATCTAGATATGAGTTAACAAAAGCAATTTATTGCCTATGTTATTCCAGTTGCGAGGTAAAAATATCTGACGGTTGACACGCATTATAGAAATATACGTTAAATATCGCTCTTTAAATGATTATAGTTACTCAATAAGTAAAAACTATTTTGGACAGTGGATAAAGAAAACGTGAACAGCGTATTTAAGCACAAAATATAATAATTACATACATATGTGTCGAGGCTACCCTGAATATTTTTCGTCTGTGCTACGCACCAACAAACCCGAAGTTAATTTTTGTTGATGTATGATCCGTAACAGTATTAATTTTTAGATTTTTGATGCACATTTTTATACGTTTTCTTTCGCAGGAGCGATAAACTGCTATTTTTTCAATACGCCGACGGTCAGCAGCTTTTTGACACAGTCTCTAAATGCTGTGGCGCGGAGAAACGGAGGAGGATACTAACCGTCCTCAAAGGGTTAAACGTTCTCTTAATTAGGAGATGCACCTCTGACGATGAATATTTTGCCAAAGCTGTTCGGTGCTTGCAGAAGGTATTTAGAACCATTCCAGAACACCATATTACAAGTCTGGAGGTCCGGGAGTTCCTTCGTCTATTCTCAAGCTACAATGCCAGCTGCAGAGAAGATCCGGAGGCGAAGAAGATTATACAAGAGCTCTCCGACGAATTAGAAGAAATATTGCCCCAGAGCTCTAAACCGAAGCGACCCAGGTCTTTACTCCATCTCAGCCGGTGCCAGGTGAGGCAAAATCTGAGGGAAGTTGGCAACTTTCCTCATGGTGTGAAAAAGTTGCATCTTCCAAAGATACTGTATAAGTATATCCTTCAGCAGGATAACTAAACCTTTAAACCCATTTGCGGCATTAATGCTCAAGTGGGCATAGTGCCACAGATACCATGGAATCATTCCAAAGTTCATCGAAGCTCATTTGCAAAATTATATGTGTTATATGTGACTGAAGTGAAATAAGCATCTTCTATTTGGTTAAACTTTGATTGTCTGAAACCATAGAGTTGTTTCCAGTACAAGCTGTGTGCATAAGTGTTGTTCAATAACGAATTTATTTGTTGCAATCATCTCAATTACTTGTGTATAATTATTGTTTTATTTATTTTTTATATAAAATAAGTGAAAAAAATAAGGCATTTGTGTCATTTCTGTATTTTAAAAACTTTACAACAAAGTTGAAAAGTGTTTATGACTTTGTTCATTCATTCTGCCTCTCTGTCTGTCCGTTAACACGATAACTGCCGTAAGAATGACTTAATCAAAATGAAACTTTAGTATGTTGTTCAGACGGTCTGTGGAACCTATGGGAATATAACTGAATAATATCACCCAAAGAGTTTTGGATTGAACCCGGGTTGAAAAAATGAAATACACTGAACCCAATGGACCTAATGTTTCAAACATTATTTAAGCGGATTTAAAATTCACAAATTGCATCGAAACATTTTGGAAATATTTAAATTATCCCATGAAATATATAAAAAAAAATTCCAGAAAAATATATTTAGTAGTTCTTTAAATAAAAAATTAAAATTATAATTACACCATTTATTGTTGTTTTTGTCCTAAAACCGCTTTATTTTTGCTTAAAATCTGTGCATCTATATATTGGAACAACGCAATTACAATATATTTGAGTTTAAATGATCATACAATTTTGATTATTTCTACAACGAGGCCTAATTTCACTTATGGAGAATGGAGATACCAAAAGATATAGAATGAGTTGTATAAGAATTGCTGCATTTCTTTAACGCAAAATTATTTAGCTTATGGAGTCTGCATAGCTGATATGAATGAAATATTAATTGATTTTACAGAGAGAAGGATGGTTTTTTTCGATGAAGTTTTAAGTATTGCGACGGGGGTCAAAAATTCGAATTCGAGTTTTCAACGGAGGAGCAAGTTTTAAGCATCCCTGTACACGAATCAAATATTTTTGAGATGATGTCTGTGTGTGTATGTATGCATCAGTGAGTCAGTGGAGACGATATCTCACGAACAACCGGAGAGATTCGTACGAAATTTGGTACAAAAATTAAAATCAGTGGATACTGGAAGCCTATTGTTTCAAACGCAATCGAATGTACAGAACACTCCTAAATTTTGAAATGAAATGTTAAAAGATCATCAAAAAATCAAAACTTTCAATAAAGTTAAGTAAATAAATATTTCTTATGTCATTTTTCATTAGAAAAGGATTGACATCAACTTTGGAAGGCTAGCATGAATCGTTCTCGAGATACTGCAAATTTTTCAAATGAATTTATCGAAATATCACATAAAATTAAAAAAAAGTAATAACTATTGTGATATATGTTCACTTTTCATATGTAATATTATGCGATAAGTTTGTAATCGCACTCTTGAATCTAGCTCGTTCCTTTCACGAAGGATGATACTTTGGTTAATAGTTTTGTATATGGACACCATTAGTCGTTTATCTAGTATAAGTATAATCTATTTTTCAGTTATTACTGATTGGGGAAATTTTGATAGAATATCGCCAACTTGGCGAGTTTTTAAATTTTGCCAAATTAACGAAAATGTCGCCGAATTGATAAACTGACGCTAAATCAAAGAATGTGACGACAAATTGGTAACCTTTCAATATCTTGGAAAGAATATAAGAATTTACTGTAAGAGTAATCTAGTTCTCCGTCTTTTTCTCTTAACAGGAATCCATTTTTAGTAGCTTTTTTCTCAAATGTTACAAGAAACGTTTTGAAAATCGCTATCATGGGTCCATATGCTTACAATTATAGCGTGTTAACTTACTCTTTAAAAGGCTTAAAAAAAGCTTTGGATTGAACCCATACTTGAAATTGTACTCCCGAGGGAGGGGAGTAGCTTGACGGCACGAATAAAAAAATTGTATCACGGCTATTTTCCAGAACAATGATTGAAACAAGTAAGTCTCGTGATAATTGAGTCATAAATAACCCCTTTTATGTATGATTATCTCAAATTTTGCCCTATGCGTCCATATTAAAAATTATAAATTTTCGAAGTTTTCACTTGAAGTTAAAATTATTTTTATCTAGTTCTACATTTTTCTGAGAACAAAGCTGGATATAAAGTTACGTGAAAATCCATCAATATTTGTGGGCGCTACAAGAAATCGACCACAGATATAAAGACTTTCGCACACATGGGAAACGGTTACCTTACACCTTTCTGGTAGGTCGGACGGTCTGGGTCTCAACAACAACAACACACATGGGAAAGATAAACAGACAGAAGGATATCACTCTGAAAATAGTCAAAACGTGTTCAGTGCTTTTTTTTTCGGGAAAACAATACTTCTCTATACTATATTACATAGTATGTGAAAAGAAAAATGTAGCAGTTATAATATCTGGGAGCAATTCGTGAGACTTGGTTTCGATTCCTGGTTCCAGCTGCTGTATTTTTCATATCAGAAATAGTAGTATAGAGTAACTTAACCGGCCTCTATTTAACCAGTTTTCCGCTATATCGGCTTCAATTTGATCTGTAAAAATTGAAATTCTCCCATTTAAATGGGAGTTTTATTATTTCTTGATCTGCAGATATTCATCATATGCTGTAGTGATATTGCAGAAGTAGATGGGTAAGCGTCCAGTGTTTGAGATATACATCCGGGGGGGGGGGGGCGAAGCCACCGCCATAGACATTTTACTCTTAGTTTATATTTATGTGATAGCATTCAGATATTTTTATACAGGGCAAATAGAAAACAAGTCCCCCCCCCCGGCCATAAAATCCGGAAAGACTACCCGGACGCGTGGTTTAAATCTGATGTTTATTTTTTTTTTTCCCTTGGACCTCGAAATGCTGCTTGACGGAAACTGCTTTCATCATCTACTGAGAGAATGCATGCTTTAGAAGTGGTTCTCCGTTATGTTAAACAACATTCAACATTCTCTTCAATAGATTTAATGCTAATAAAGAAATTGCGGGACTTTAAAACTAAAAACAAATTTTAAAGTTTGAAACAAAAAATTCACTGGTGTCTCGCTCAGCTCGAATTTCTCATAGTTTTTTTTTTTCAAATTTTACAAGAAAAAATTGGAAAAATTCGGACCGTTGTATCAAATGATCACATATATAGCTTGTTACCCTTCATTTTAAAGAGTTTGGAAAAATCAAAACATTTTGCCCTTTGATAATGTACCTATAGGGATAACGTGTCCCCGTAGTAAAAACGTTGGAATAAAAACGTTGCGAATACAAAAATAGCATCTCTGCTATTTGTATTACTGCTTTTTTAAATGGCACAAAATTAACGAATATGTCGCCAAATTGATAAAAATGTCGCTAAAGCAATGATAATGAAGATTAATTTATGACAATTCAACATCTTGGACAGAACATAAGAATCGGCTATAGGAATAACCCATTTCTACGTCATTAACGCTTGGCAAAAAATTTGGCGGCATAACGCCAACTTGACGATTTTTTTAAATGCTGACAAATGGACGAAAGTGTCGCGAAATTGACAAAAATGACGCTAAATGGGAGGTAACGTTTGGCAAATTTTGAATTCCGTCGGATGACAGGCTACCTTTTAGTATAGAAGAAATGTTCTTTTTTTTGTATTTCTATAACGCTTGGCAATACGTAAACTAGCAAAATATCGCCAAAATGACGACTAATTGATGAATTAATTATTAAAATATTTTAATATATGAACTATATCGCTTATTGGGGAAGCTATCAATATTGATAATTTTTAATTTAAAGTTGCGAGATATATAAGTTAATTGGGTACTTACTCAATTTAGGCCGGAATCATCGAACTCCAACTATAGCTAGAGTTTGATGACCGGAATCCAGTGGGGGCGACTTCTACAAGGACAGTAAACTCTTTCCCCTACCACCGACTTGACGGAAGAACTTAGGAACTCACATATTTAACAATCCCGTATTGCGCGTTAACGCGAGGACAGTTTGAGCAGAGCCAGAGATCGAACTCGGACCGTCTAAATGCAATCCCCGCGCATAAAACCACTGGGTTGTTCCACCCCTAAATTTTTTAACCCCAATTTGAATTTCAGCCTGACGGTCCCTGGCTAGCGTTTATTGCGTCTAATGGGAAATTCGGCCCACGTCTGCTTGTACTTAGGAGCCTGATATCAAAAAGACAATTCTTTATCAAGCGAGGAAAATGAAATCTGTTTTAATATATTTAAAAAAAAAAGAATAAAATTCCTCATATTTTCAATTTTTATATTATTTAAAATATTTTGGTGATGGCGAAGAAAAATAATTAAAATATTCAAATATAAAAATCTGATTACCTAAGAGATAACTTTTCTTATCACTTGCAATACAAATTAATTTTAAATATATATATACATATATATATATATAATTTTTTTTGTTTTTGCGCGACGATTTTTCTTAAGACTCAATATTATTTTTCCATTTTACGTTTACAGTCAATTTTTGTTCAATTGTTTTCTGTCAGTTAGTGAATATTCTATAGATAAGTCAAATTTTAATAGTATATATGTGTATATTTCTTTCATGAGCCATACAGCTTTCCTACGGTAATAATATATTTTTTGTATAATTAACGCTTGACACAAAATTCTTAAAATTATTATTTAAGTATTATACATTTTCTTTGTATTTGTGTGTTTGAACTGTTCATAGATAATGCCATACATATATGTTAAAATATAAATTTTTCAAAAACAGTTCTGAGAAATGCATTTCGCTACGCTAAAGCTGGTTGGGGAAAAATGAAATTGTTTATCCAAACGCCCTGAACTGAACGACCAGATCAAGGAAGAATCTTGAAGGTCAAAGATAATGCACCCCCCTCTCTCTTCTATATTGACTGAAAAGATACATTTTCCCCTCATAAGATTAAAACTGAAACAAATTTCAGCATTATAAGATCCAGTTCTCATTCAATCCTTGACCCGCCCCCCCCATTAGTGAAACCTCCTGTCTGCAAAGGTTCCCAACCATTTTCAACACGCGGATGCCCTGTCGGCAACAGTATTGAAATGCTCGTGAAAAAGTTTAATTAAAGGTAATTTGAACAAGGAAAGCAATCCGGATACCTCGACGAAACTTTTTATCCATGATATTTTTGATGTTGTTCAAAACCATTGGGCGAAATGTTCAACGTCAAGGTCATAGAAAAAGCAAACCGTTAAATGTTAATGGCCATGGTAGGATAAGTAAAAGTAATCCCTCTTCCTGCCACTCTTATTAATTTGCATAAAATAACCGGAAGTAGGATGCTGTCAAATTTTACAATAGGTCTTTTGAAGTCTATATAATCTGGACATCCGTTACTGTGCTTCCTGGATTGTCACACTTGTGGCGCCTAAGCTGCCAATAAATTGAATTGCATCCCTCTCTACAGACACAGTACTGAGAGATCAGGTGGGCTCTTGGGTAAGATAACCCGTTAATCCTTTTGTTCATCCCCCCAAGTACATTTCACTGAGGAAAATTTAAACTTGTAGTGACACGTCCTACAATAGAGGAGGGAGGAATAGAATCTTCCACAGGATACACAGATTAGCTCAAACTGTCTTGTCTTCCTTTGTGTACTACTATCGTGGAATTATTAGAAATTTCTGTGGTTTTTTTCAAAATTCGACTGCTGATTTCAGACCGAAAGCTTGGTCTTGGATTGCGTTAGGAGGAAGTATACAGTATGGCTCCCAATCAGGCAAACCCTCTTCAGTACTTTGAAGAAATTGTAAAATACCTCCCGGACTTTTCGAAATTAAACGGCCAAAGTGATCAGTTTATCTGGGACAGCGTGTATTTCGCTAGCCGGCACTTTGACATCCTTTGGTACGTTCACGATTTCCAGAAAGAGTTCTTCGATTATATCTTTAAAGTTCTGAACTGCCAAGTGTATAGGAATGTTGATAATGCAGGGGTATTGAGCCTAATTTGCTCTTTGCATGTCCCTACATATCTGATCTATAATGTTAAAACTAATCGTACTGCAATGGGAAGAACAAACTCATCTTCTAATGACGAATGTGGGCAATGGTATTTATCCTACATGGTACACCTCATGAAGACTGAATACGGAAAATTCAAGACGTATTGGCCGATAGAGCTCGATCCAGTAAGCAACGCGTTAATACAAGCAGATGAATATCGGCTGAACGTCCTTTTATATTATGGTGTTTCCTATGTACAGCCATTTGATGATCTTAAACAATGGGAGATAGCCGCTAGTAATTTGAAGCGATTGTAAGTACTGAATATTTTTTTATAATTTTTATAAATTGTCTTAATTTCAGTGAGGTAACTTGTTGAAGAGATCCAACCAAAAGCAGAAACACTGAAATTAAAAAATTATTAACTTCGCAAATGATATCTACACTACTAAAACTTGATCGCCTATATTTGTTCATATTTGTGTATATCTGTCGCCTCTTCTTCCGAAACCTCTACTAGGCCTATAAGATCCGGGCTTTGACGGGGTCGATAATTTAAATTCAAGGTTTTAATGGAGGAGCACGTTTAAAGCATGCTTTTACTCGAATTAATCGTTATTGAGGGGATTTCGATTTTCCCGTATTTGTTCCGTTTTGCGAGTCCTATTCCGTGAATCCGATTTTTCATCTCCATAACGTTTGTAATTTTCTTAAGCAAATTTTTTTTTTAATCTGCATAAGAGTATCTACATGTGATGAATATCATAAAATAGGAAATAGATCACAAATGTTACTAAATGAGAAACAAATTCATGAATTTTGAGTTCGAGGTATTTCAGTTTTTCTTTTACATCTGAAAATATGTTTCCTTGCAATCGCGTAAACGGCGCTAGCAAAAGTCAATTATTCCCATAGATTCACAAGAGAGAAAGATAGAAATGACGAACGATTACCTAATTTATCTGGGAGAAGTTTGCATTGGATAAAATTTTTATAATTATTTCCTGTTATATATAAGAAAACTATTTTTCAGACGTATTATTAATGAAATGAAAGACTATACTGCAGCCGCACCGCGATAAACGGCATTTGTGCTCGACCATCCGTATATTTTGTTTAATTGTGAAAATCACATTTCCATTTTTGCAATCTGTTTGCATCGTCTCAAATTTTTGTAATTATTTTGTGTTTTGTACAGAAAAACTATTTTTCAAACGTGTTATTAATGACATGAAAGGCTATTTACTTTATAACAATATTAAAATATGAATTCGGTTACTTAAGAAATGCAACCATTTCAAAAGCATAAAGTAGAATTTATTGCATTTGCATTTAAAATTACATATCTTTGGACTTTTAAATAAAAATTAATATTTTATTCATTCTTCAGTTTAAATAAAAATAAAAATTACAATTTTACAATAAGTGAATACTGGAAATCTATAGATTATATAGGAAATCTATAGATAAATCAAAACTTTTATTATTACTAAAATAATTATTTCGTATGCAGTTTTTGATTACAAAACGATTGGCATAAATTTTAGAACGATAGCAGGAACTGTTCTCGAAATATTACAATATTTTAAACAAATTTATCAAAAGAATCACATATAATTAACAAGAAGGATCAATCCTGCATAAAACATTTTCTAACTGAAATGCAATCAGAAGGGCATCACTCTAAAAATAGTCAAAACGTGTTCAGTGTTCTCTTTTTCGGGAAAACAATAATTTCTCTATGCTATATTAAATTGTATGAGACGTAAAAATGTAACAGTTATAATATCTGGGAGCAATTCGTGAGACTTACTTTCGATTCCTGATTCCAACTGTTGTATTTTTCATATCAGAAATAGTAGTATAGGGTAACTTAACCGGCCTGTATATAACCAGTTTTCCGCTATATCGGCTTCAATTTGATCTATAAAAATTAACATTCTTCCATCTCTGTGGGAATTTTACTATTTCTTGATCTCCAGATATTCACCGTAACCTGCAGTGATATTACAGTAGATAGGGAAGCGTGGAGTGTTTCTTTGAGATATACATCTGGGGGGGGGGGGGGGGGGGGGTTGGCGAAGCGCCCCTGAGACATTTTGCTGTAACTTAGTTTATATTTATGGGACAGCATTTATATATTTTTATAAAGGGCAAATTGAAAACTTGTCCCCAACCCCGACCAAAACAACCGGAAAGACTATCCGGAGGAGTGGTTTAAGTCTGATGTTTATTTTTTTTTTTTGCTTGGACCTCGAAATGATGTTTCACGGAAACTGCTCTCATCATCTGCTGATAGAATGCATGCTTTAGAAGTGGTTCTCCGTAATATTAAACAGCATTCTGCATCCTCTTCAAGAGATTTAATGCTAATTAAGAACTTGCGGGATTTCAAAACTGAAAGCAGATTTTAAAATTTGAAACAAAAAATCGACTGGTGTGTCACTCAGCTCGACTTTCTCATATTAGAATCCATTTTTAAGCAGCTTGCAATTTTTGTTTCAAATTTTACAAGAAAAATTTGGAAAAATTTGCACAGTTGTATCAAATGATCACAATTATAGATTGTTACCCTTCGTTTTAAAGAGTTTGAAGAAAATCAAAACATTTTTTCAATCCCTTTCTAATGTACCTTCTGGGATAACATGTTCCTACCCAGTGAGGGGACTTAAAACGTTACAGATACAAAAATGGTATCTCTGTTATTTGTATTAATTGTATTTCTGCTTTTTTAAATGGCACAAAATTAACGAAAATTTCGCCAAAATGATAAAAATGTCGCTAAATCAATGAAAATGTTGATTAACTGCTGAGAACTCAACATCTTGTAAAGAACATAAGAGTTGACTATAAGAATAACCCATTTCTCTATCACTATAGTTCGAGTTTGATGACTGGAACCCAGTGGGGGCGACATCCACAAGGACCGTACTCTTCTTCCCCTACCACCGACTTGACGGAAGAACTTAGGAACTCACATGTTTTACAATCCCGTATGGCGCGTTAGCGTGAGGACAGTTTGAGCAGAGCCAGAGATCGGACTCGTCTGAATGGAATCCCCGCGCGCAAACCACTGGGAAGTCCCACCCCTAAAATTTTTACCCCCAATTTGAATTTCAGCCTGACGGTCCCTGGCTAGCGTTTATTGCGTCTAATGGGAAATTCGGCCCACGTCTGCTTGTCAAAAGACAGCCTGATATCAAAAAGACAATTCTTTATCAAGCGAGGAAAATGAAATCTGTTTTAATATATTTAAAAAAAAAAGAATAAAGTTCCTCATATTTTCAATTTTTATATTATTTAATATATTTTGGTAGTGGGGAAGAAAAATAATTAAAATATTCAAATATAAAAATCTGATTACCTAAGAGATAACATTTCTTATCATTTGCAATACAAATTAAATTTAAATATGTATATACATATATATATATATATATAATTTTTTTTTTTGCGCGACGATTTTTCTTTAGACTCAATATTATTTTTCCATTTTACGTTTATAGTCAATTTTTGTTCAATTGCTTTCTGTCTGTTAGTGATTATTCTATAGATAAGTCAAATTTTAATGGTACATATTTCTTTCATGAGCCATACAGCTTTCCTACGGTTAGAATATATTTTTTGTATAATTAGCGATTGATACAAAATTCTTAAAATTATTATTTAAGTATTATACAATTTCTTTGTATTTGTGTGTTAGAACTGTTCATAAATAATGCCATACATACATGTTAAAATATAAATTTTTCAAAAACCGTTCTGAGAAATGCATTTCGCTACGCTAAAGATGGTTGGGAGAAAAATGAAGTCGTTTATCCAAACGCCTTGAACTGAACGACCAGATCCAGGAAGAATCCCGAAGGTCAAAGATAATGCCCCACCTCCCACTTCATTGACTGAAAAGATACATTTTCCCCTCATAAGATTAAAACTGAAACAAATTTCAGCATTATAAGATCCCCTTCTCATTCAATCCTTGACCCCCCCCCCCCATTAGTGAAACCTCCTGTCTAAGTATGTAGTACTAATAAAAGTACTGCTTATTTGATAGCAATGGCGCCACAGGTATCAGCAGAGGTTCCCAACCGTTTTCAACACGCGGATGCCCTGTCGGCAACAGTATTGAAATGCTCGTGAAAAAGTTTAATTAAAGGTAATTTTAACAAGGAAAGCAATCCGGATACATCGACGAAACTTTTGAACCATGATATCTCTAATGTTGTTCAAAAGCATTCGGCGAAATTTTTAATCAACGTCACGGTCATAGAAATTTTAAACCATTAAATATTTATTGTCAAGGTGGGATGAGTAAAGAGGCATTCCCTCTTCTGGCCACTGTAATTAATTTGCATAAAGAGACCGCAAGTGGGATGCTGTCAAATATTACAATAGGGCTTTTCGAGTCTATGTAATCGGCACACTTCCTGCGTCTAAGCTGCTCATAAATAGAATTGTACCCCTGTCTACAGGCACAGAAGTCAGAGATCAGGTGGGCTCTTGGGTAAGATAATCCGTTAATCCTATTGTTCACCCCCCAAGTACATTTCACTGAGGAAAATTTAAACTTGCAGTGACACGTCCTACAATAGAGGAGCGAACAATAGAATCTTCTACATTCTTCCTTCATTCAAGTTGATTTGCTTGGGAGATATAGTATAGTCTAGTTTTACTGTCTTGTCTTCCTTTGTGTGCTACTATCGTGGAATTATTAGAAATTTCTGTGGTTTTTTTCAAAATTCGACTGCTGATTTCAGACCGAAAGTTTGGATTGTGTTTGGAGGAAGTATACAGAATGGCTCCCTATCATGCAAACCGTCTTCAGTACTTAGAAGAAATTAGGAAATACCTCCAGGACTTGTCGAAATTAAACGGCCAAAGGGATCAATTTATCTGGGACAGTGTGTATTTCGCTAGTCGGAACTTTGACATCCTTTGGTACGTTCACGATTTCCAGAAACAGTTCTTCGATTATATCTTTAAAGTTCTGAACTGTCAAGAGTATAGGAATGTTGATAATGCGGGGGTATTGAGCCTAATTTGCTCTTTGCATGCCCCTAATTATCTGATCTACAATGTTAAAACTAATCGTATTGCAATGGGAAGAACAAATTCATCTTCTAATGACGAATGGGGACAATGGTATTTATCCTACATGGTACACCTCATGAAGACTGAATACGGAAAATTCAAGACGTATTGGCCGATAGAGCTCGATCCAGTAAGCAACGCGTTAATACAAGCATCTGAACGTCCTTTTATATTATGGTGTTTCCTATGTACAGCCATTTGATGATCTTAAACAATGGGAGATAGCCGCTAGTAATTTGAAGCGATTGTAAGTACTGAATATTTTTTTATAATTTTTATAAATTGTCTTAATTTCAGTGAGGTAACTTGTTGAAGAGATCAAACCAAAAGCAGAAACATTGAAATTAAAAAATTATTAACTTCGCAAATGATATCTACACTACTAGAACTTGATCGCCTATATTTGTTCATATTTATGTATATCTGTCGCCTCTTCTTCCGAAACCTCGATAATTTAAATTCAAGGTTTTAATGGAAGAGCACGTTTAAAGCATGCTTTTACTCGAATTAATCGTTTTTGAGGGGATTTCGATTTTCCCGTATGTGTTCCGTTTTGTGAGTCCTGTTCCGGGAATCCGATTTTTCATCTCCATAACGTTTGTAATTTTTTTAAGCAAATCTTTTTTTTTAAATCTGCATAAGAGTATCTACATGACATGGATGTCATAAAATAGGAAATAGATCACAAATGCTACTAAATGAGAAACAAATTCATGAATTTTGAGTTCGAGGTATTTCAGTTTTTCTTTTACATCTGAAAATCTGTTTCCTTGCAATCGCGTAACCGGCGCTAGCAAAAGTCAATTATTCCCATAGATTCACAAGAGAGAGAGATAGAAATGACGAACGATTACCTAATTAATGTGGGAGAAGTTTGCATTGGATAAAATTTTTATAATTATGTCCTGTTATATATAAGAACGTTTGTAATTTTTTTAAGCAAATCTTTTATTTTAAAATCTGCATAAGAGTATCTACATGACATGAATGTCATAAAATAGAAATAGATCACAAATGCTACTAAATGAGAAACAAATTCATGAATTTTGAGTTCGAGGTATTTCAGTTTTTCTTTTACATCTGAAAACCTGTTTCCTTGCAATCGCGTAAACGGCGCTAGCAAAAGTCAATTATTCCCATAGATTCACAAGAGAGAGAGATAGAAATGACGAACGATTACCTAATTAATGTGGGAGAAGTTTGCATTGGATAAAATTTTTATAATTATTTCCTGTTATATATAAGAAAACTATTTTTCAGACGTATTATTAATGAAATGAAAGACTATACTGCAGCCGCACCGCGATAAACGGCATTTGTGCTCGACCATCTATATATTTTGTTTAATTGTGAAATTCATTTGCAATTTTGCAATCTGTTTGCATCGTCTCAAATTTTTGTAATTATTTTGTGTTTTGTACAGAGAAACTATTTTTCAAACGTGTTATTAATGACATGAAGGGCTATTTTCTTTATAACAATATTAAAATATGAATTCGGTTACTTAAGAAATGCAACCATTTCAAAAGCATAAAGTAGAATTTAATGCATTTGCATTTAAAATTACATATCTTTGGAATTTTAAATAAAAATTAATATTTTATTCATTCTTCAGTTTAAATAAAAATAAAAATCATAAATATAGTTTAGATGAGTTATGAAAATAATAAACTTTTAAGAAAATACAGCTTCAGAATTATTAAAGCGTGCTGAAAAAAGCTAATTCAGCTACAGTTCTAGCACTTAATAAAAAATAATAAGATAAATTTTTCTATTTCAGTTTAGACTATGCTTTGAATAAGCTTAATATCTGTGAGCATCAGTTAATTTACAATTTTACAATAAGTGAACACTAGAAATCTATAGATTTTGTGCGATATCGAATGTTAGGTAGATGCCCAATTTTTCGAATGGAATTTTGAAAAATTTGTCAAAAAATCAAAACTTTTATTATTACTAAAATAATTATTTCGTATGCTCTTTTTGATTAAAAAACGATTGGCATGAATTTTAGAACGATAGCATGAACTGTTCCCGAAATATTACAATTTTTTAAACAAATTTATCAAAAGAATCACATATAATTAACAAGAAGGATCAATCCTGCATAAAACATTGATCATGAAACATTTTCCAACTGAAATGCAATCCGCTGAATGTATCGCATTTCTAAATTGCAATAAATTCAGCGGTGATATTTTTTTAATTTTTACAGAACTATAATAATTTCTTTTACTTGAAAACTTAAATCTTCATAGCAAAAAATGAACTTTATTCAGATGACGTCTCAGTAATCGTTCGAATGGAATTTTGAAAAATTTGTCAAAAAATCAAAACTTTTATTATTACGTAAATAATTATTTCGTATGCAGTTTTTGATTAGAAAACGATTGGCATAAATTTTAGAACTATAGCATGAACTGTTCTCGAAATATTACAATTTTTTAAACAAATTTATCAAAAGAATCACATATAATTAACAAGAAGGATCAATCCTGCATAAACCATTGATTATGAAACATTTTCCAACTGAAATGCAATCCGTTGAATGTATAGTATCTCTAAATTGCTATACATTTAGCGGTGATATTTTTTTAGTTTTCACAGAACTTTAATAATTCCTTTTACTTGAAAACTTAAATCTTCATAGCAAAAAATGAACTTTATTCAGATGACGTCATCGAAATATAAATAGTCTGGCTCTCTATGTAAAATTAGAGAGTATTTCATTCATACACTTTTATTCCAGACTAAGCTAAATAATTTTGCGTGAAAAAAAAATCAGCAATGCTTATACAACTTATCTTACAATCACTTGTTTACATTCTGCTTCCATTAAAATTTGGCTTCGTTGTAGAAATAATCAAAAGTTGATGATCATTGAAACTCAAAAATATTGTAATTGTGGTGGCATAGAATATAGATTCACAGAAAATACGCAAAAGTAAAGCGGTTTTAGGTTGGATGCAACACTAAATATAAATTTAAAAGAACTTTAAAAATCACGATTTTTACTATGCGAGAAAAAGAAGGATACCATGCTTCATTTGAAGTGGGTTACTTGGTCTTTTCATAATATATGGGTGTAATTACTATTTTAATTTTTATTTAAAAAACATCCGAACATATTTTGCTGAAATTTTTTTTATATATTATATTTTATAGAATACTTTGAATATTTTATAAAATTTTCGAAGCAATTTGTGAATTTCAACTTCCCTTAAAAATATTTGAAAAATTAGTTTCCATAGGGTTCAATGTATTCTATTTCTTCGACCCGGGTTCAATACAAAACGAATTGGGCGATATTATTCATTTATATTCCCATATGTTCCACAGAAATGGTCTCAACAGTAAGAGAAGCTTAACTATACAGGAATGTGTACAACATCTTTCAAAAAATCAATAGATTTTTAATATTTTCCATTGCTAAAAATCTATATTTTACTTAAAAAATCAAGTTAGGCTCGCATTTTTTTTAGTACGGGTCAACCAAATTGACTGTGTACTTTATAAGTCCGATTTTCCAAAATGTCGATTGTATTTTTCTACAGATTTTTCAAACCGATTATTTAGATATATCGACTGTCCATATTTCTCATATTCAAACAGTGACCGAAGAATGACTTTTCAAGGTACGGTTTTTAAAATTTGTCATCGTGAAGACTCATTCCTTAGCTTTAGAAAACTGCAACTGTTGTCTTTGGTTTTTCCTTTGTTAATTTTTTACAATTAAATTAATGATTCAATAAACAGATCTACGGAAGCTTTGTCTATCTCTTTCAACTCGAGTTTGGGTGCTTTTCCATTTATAATATGAGTCATGGTGTAAACACTACGATAAAAATTATCAATTAAGATTTTAATATTTGTAGTTCACTCAGCCAGAAACTATTAGGTTGAAAGTGTGTCATGTGTCGTTATACATGATTTAGTGGGTTTGTCCGTCGGCATGTTTCGCGACCGTAGGGGCGGGGGGAAGGAGTCAAAAGATTTTTGTCCATCGACATGTTTCGTGAATGTTGGTAGACAGGGGTATTTATCATAGATCTTACAGCGTTGGGATTAAATTTTTTTTGTGTCAGGCATTGAGTCTGACCTAGCTGCTTTATTTTTTAATATGCTCAAGCGCGTCCATGCGGGTTCATCTATTCTGATTTAAGGTAGTTAACAATGGGGTGAAAATTAAGATACCTTACAAAATATTCGAGTGGGTTATCAAAATATAGGGCACATTTTACCAATACCAATTATACAATCATTAGAGAGGAAAGGGTGGCTAAAAGAGATAATATTCTCGATTTTTTTCTTTGTTTTCAAGAAAAGAATCGACCGAAAATATAAGAGTTTACTGATACCACCCCAAATACAAGACAAGAAAGATCAATCATGCATAAAATCATTGATTATGAAACACTTTCCAACTTCAATGCAATTTTACTTAAACATCTATAAAACGCGATACATTCCTCGGTAATATTTTTAAAATTATCACAATACTACAATAATTTATTATATTTGAAATCTTCATGGAAAACAAATGAACTTTTTCAAAAGACGCCAGGGAAATATAAATCGGCTGGCTCTTTAAATAAAAGCAGCATTTCATTCATAGCATTTTCCCATTCTACTCATTCATCATAATATTATAATAATGAATTTTATTTAAAACTTAAAACCATGGAGGTACAAGTAATTTTACTCTATGCTCAAAACTTCATCAAAAAATCGTTTGCTTCTCTGTAAAATCAAGGATTGTTTCATTCATATCAGCTATATAGCAGACTCCATGAGTTAAATAATTTTGCTTTAAAGAGACAAAGCAATTCCTATACAACTCATTCTACATATTTTGCTGTTTACATTTTCCATAAGTGAAAAGCAGGCTTCGCTGTAGAAATAGTCAAATTTGGATGATCATTTAAACTCAAATATATTATAATTGCGTTGTTCCAGTATGTAGATGCACAGAATTTAGGCAAAAATAAAGCGGTTTTAGGACAGATGCAAAACTAAATATGAATTAAAAAGAACTTTAAAAATCACGATTTTGAGACAAGATGGATGACATATTTTACATTGAAGTAGGTTAAGCGATCTCTTCATATAATGGTCACGTGATCTCTTCATATAAGAGATGTAATTAATATTTTAATTTTTATATCAAAAACTATTGAATATGTTTTGCTGAAATTTTTTTTATATATTTTATGGGATAATTGGAATATTTCCTAAAACTTTCGAAGTAATTTGTGAATTTTAAATCCGATTAAAAAATGTTTGAAAAATTAAGTCCCATAGGGTTCAATGTATTTCATTTTTTCAACCCGGGTTCATTCAAAAATTAATGGGTGATATTATTGATTTATATTCCCATAGATCCCACAGACAGTCTGAACAACATACTAAAATGTCATTTTGATTATTTTTTACAGCAGTTATTGTGCTTACGGACAGACTGACAGAATGAACAAAGTCATAAACACTTTTCAACTTTGTTGTAAAGTGTTAAAAACACTTTTCAACTTTGTTGTAAAGTTTTAAATATGGCATCCATCTTGTCGAAAGCCCAGACCACCCGACTCGTCCGAGGACTTAGAACAGCAGATTGGATGGCCGGGGCATCCATCTTGTGTCAAAATCACAAGGGCATCCATCTTGCGTCAAAATCGTGATTTTTAAAGTTCTTTTTAATTTATATTGAGTGTTGTATCCGTCCTAAAACCGGTTTATTTTTGCTTAAATTCTGTGCATCTACATACTGAAACAACGCAATTACAATATTTGAGTTTAAATGATCATCCAAATTTGATTATTTCTACAACGAAGCCTATTCGTCACTTATGTAAAATGTAAACAGCAAAATATGTAGAATGATTTGTATAAGAATTTCTGCATTTCTCTAATGCAAAATTATTTAGCTCATGGAGTCTGCAATATAGCTGACATGAATGAAATATTCATTGATTTTACACAGAGAAGACAACTTTTTCGATAAAGTTTTACGCATAGAGTTTAATTACTTGCACCTCCATGGTCTTCAGTTTTTAAATAAAATAAATTATAATAGAATTGTGATGAATGAAATGAATGGAAAAAAGATAATGAATGAAATGCTGCTTTTATAGAGACAGACAGGCGTGTTATATTTCAAGGACGTCATTTGAATAAATTTCATTTGTTTTCGATGACATTTTCAAATATAATAAATTACTGCAGTATTATGATAATTTAAAAAATATTACTGAGGAATGGATCGCATTTTAGAGATGCTTAGACGAGGCAATTTATATTTCAATGCCGTCATTTGAATAAAGTTAATTTTTTTTATGACGTTTTAAGTTTTCAAATATAATAAATTAATGTATTATTGTGATAATTTTAAAAATATTGCCGAGGAATGTATCGCATTTTAGCGATGTTTAAATAAAATTGTATTGAAGTTGTAAAGTGTTTCATAATCAATGCTTTATGCATGATTGATCTTTCTTGTTTTTCTTTTTTTTCCGTTTTATGAAAAGGGGACAACGGAAATATAGGAAGACATTCTGTGGTTATGCCCCTTGAAAGGGTTCAATATATAACTAAGGAACTCAATGAACGGTATAGATCCACATTCTTATAAACTTATTACCAGCATTTATTTTTATATAATTAAAATCAAAATTCCAAATAAATTATTAAATATAATTTACAAAATGTGGATGCATTGGATAACGTAATGTCAGATTTGGCTCGATTTTTAAAATATTAATCTCAAGTCCGGTACCAGCCGAATTTGTGTAACAATAGTAAGGACTGTCCTTCCCTTGCCTTGTTTCCGGTCCGGTCTCGACTTGTGCGACAGATCAAAGTCCTTGTAGACCATTACAGACCGACTCCGGGTCAGATCTATAACATAACTCTTGCTAGTAGTTGCGTTATGTTCCGCATAGGTGTCGTCAACTTCAGATCTCTTTTCCAATATATGTAAAGATTAATTGTTGATTCAAATTGTTTGATAGGAAATGTGTCATTTAATTTGCTTGATAATATAATTTTTAATAAAATTAAAAAAAATATTAATAATTCTCCAAACATACCAATTGAAATCTCCAATTTAACTAGTTATCCATGGTTGGTCAACTAAAAAAAATATTTAAAAAACAAAAAACAAAAAAAAACAGATACAGAAAGAGTTCATAGTCAACTGGGTAATTATATTCGCGGCTCAGAAATTTTAGACTTTGCATTTAAGTCAGGACCGCCTATAGGGATGGCAGGACACTATCGAGTGGGGGGTCTGAGCGTCAGTAGGGGACCCGAAGACCCGATTTCTTTATTTTTTATATTTGAGGGAGAAAAATGTATTGAAGATTCACAAGGAGTGGAAAGTCAAATATGGAGAGGGGAACGTGGTAACTGTTTATATGGGGGTCCACAACTCGTGTGAGAGTCCCTGTCTGGGGTTATTATTTTAGACTTATTTTAGAAAATACCAGAAAGATGAAAAGTAGAATGCCACCATCAAGTCTATATTTTTGTTAGACTATAGTAGATCTACACAAAGTCCAAAAGTCACAAAAAAAAACAAATTTCACATTTTTTCAATATTATCCTCTCGATTACATATTAAGGGAATGTTTCTTAAATGCATTTTTTATGTATGAAATAAAAGCCCATTTCTCGCCCAAAACTTTATATGAAAGAAATTGTTCCATCGCTTTGATTGTGTTGGGTGTCATTGGATCGAAATATATTGTTAGGGAGTTGCTTCTTCGATTATCGTATCTAGATATGAGCTAAGAAAAGCAATTTATTGCCTATGTTATTCCAGTTGCGAGGTAAAAATATTTGACGCTTGACAAGCATTATAGATATATACGTAAAATATCGCTCTTTAAATGATTATAGTTACTCAATAAGTAAAAACTATTTTGCACAGAGGATAAAGAAAACGTGAACAGCGTATTTAAGCACAAAATATAATAATTACATACATATGTGTCGAGGCTACCCTGAATATTTTTCGTCTGTGCTACGCACCAACAAACCCGAAGTTAATTTTTGTTGATGTATGATCCGTAGCAGTATTAATTTTTAGATTTTTCATGCAAATTTTTATATGTTTTCTTTCGCAGGAGCGATAAACTGCTATTTTTTCAACACGCCGACGGCCAGCAGCTTTTTGACACAGTCTCTAAATGCTGTGGCGCGGAGAAACGGAAGAGGATACTAACCGTCCTCAAAGGGTTAAACGTTCTCTTAATTAGGAGATGCACCTCTGACGATGAATATTTTGCCAAAGCAGTTCGGTGCTTGCAGAAGGTATTTAGAACCATTCCAGAACCCCATATTACAAGTCTGGAGGTCCGGGAGTTCCTTCGTCTATTCTCAAGCTACAATGCCAGCTGCAGAGAAGATCCGGAGGCGAAGAAGATTATACAAGAGCAATCCGACGAATTAGAGGAAATATTGCCCCAGAGCTCTAAACCGAAGCGACCCAGGTCTTTATTCCATCTCAGCCGGTGCCAGGTGAGGCAAAATCTGAGGGAAGTTGGCAACTTTCCTCATGGTGTGAAAAAGTTGCATCTTCCAAAGATACTGTATAAGTATATCCTTCAGCAGGATAACTAAACCTTTAAACCCATTTGCGGCATTAATGCTCAAGTGGGCATAGTGCCGCAGATACCATGGAATCATTCTAAAGTTCATCGAAGCTCATTTGCAAAATTATATGTGTTATATGTGACTGAAGTGAAATAAGCATCTTCTATTTGGTTAAACTTTGATTGTCTAAAACCAAAAGAATTGTTTCCAGTACAAGCTGTGCGCATAAGTGTTGTACAATAACGAATTTATTTGTTGCAATCATATCAATTACTTGTGTATAATTATTGTTCTATTTATTTCTTATATAAAATAAGTGAAAAAAATAAGGCATTTGTGTCATTTCTGTATTTTAAACACTTTACAACAAAGTTGAAAAATGTTTATGACTTTGTTCATTCATTCTGCCTCTCTGTCTGTCCGTTAACACGATAACTGCCGTAAAAATGACTTAATCAAAATGAAATATTAGTATGTTGTTCGGACGGCCTGTGGAACCTATGGGAATATAAATGAATATTATCACCCAATTAGTTTTGGATTGAACCCGGAATGAAAAAATGAAATACACTGAACCAAATAGGACATAATATTTCAAACATTTTTTAAACAGATTTAAAATTCACAAATTGCTTCAAAATTTTTAGAAAATATTCAAATTATCCCATGAAATATATAAAAAAATTTCAGCAAAATATATTCAGTAGTTTTTTAAATAAAATTAAAATAATAATTACACCTCTTATATGAAGCGATCGCGTGACGACCCGCTTCAAAATAAAATATGGCATCCATCTTGTTGAAGGCCCAGACCATCCGACTCGTCCTAGGACTTTGAGCACTTTTGTGGATGGCCGGTGCATCCATCTTGTGTCAAAATCGTGATTTTTAAAGTTCTTTTTAATTCATAGTGTTGTTTCCGTCCTAAAACCGCTTTATTTTTGCTTAAATTCTGTGCATCTACATATTGGAACAACGCAATTACTATAAATTTGAGCTTAAATGATCATCCAATTTTCATTATTTCTACAAGGCCTAATTTGACTTATGGAGAATGGAAATACCAAAAGATGTAGAATGAGTTGTATAAGAATTGCTGCATTTCTTTAACGCAAAATTACTTAGCTCATGGAGTCTGCATTGCAGATATGAATGAAATATTCATTGATTTTACAGAGAGAAGGACGATTGTTTTCGATGAAGATTTAAGTATTGCGACGGGAGTCAAAAATTCGAATTCGAGTTTTCAAGGGGAGAGAAAATTTTAAGTATCCCTGTACATGAACAAATATTTTTGAGATGATATCTGTGTATAAGTGTGTGTGTATATCACTGAGTCAGTGGAGACGATATCTCACGAACAACCGGAGCGATTCGTGCGAAATTTGGTACATAAATTAAAATCAGTGAATACTGAAAGCCTATTGTTTCAAACGCAATCGAATGTAACCCCAGAGTTTCGAATGTAACCCACAACCGAATGTAACCACCAACTAGGCGAAATTTAACCCCAGATTGACGAAAATATCGCAAAAATTGCAAAAATGACGTCAAATTAATGAAAATGACACTTAATTTGTTTTATTATTAATAAATAAATCGTTTTAATTAATAATAAATGAGCCATATAAATAAATCCTTTTAAGCATGATTATGTCAAATTTTATAAATTAACTGAAAATTAACTTGTATAAATTAACTGAAGTGTGGCTCAACTCAACTTTTTCATACCAGAATTCACGTTAAGTAGTTTATTTTTTCGAATTTTACAAAAAAAATTTAAAAAAAAAATCTGTATCATGGATCCCAATGATTATAATTATATCATGCTACCCTTCATTTTAAAGGGTTTGAAAAAAATCTTTCGATTGATACCATATTCGACAATGCACCATCGTGGCTATTTTTCACAACAATATTTGAAACTATAAAGTCTCATGATCTTTGAGCCATAAATAAATCCTTTTATGCATAGTAATGTCAAATTTTGTACCATGCTGCCATGTTAAAGAAATATAAAATGTCAAAGTTTTCGTTCGATTGTAAAAAGAAATCGTATAGTAAAAATCTCGTGAAAATCCAATAATATTTGTGACTCCTATTGTGCGCACAAGAAATCGACCACAGTCATCAGACAGAAGAACATCATTCCAAAGTAGACAAAACGTGTGCAGGAGGACTTAAAAACATATGTTGGCATCAAAATCTCGAATTCAAAAATTTTCGTGAAAACAATACTTGCTCTAAACTATATTACATAGTATGAAAAAGTAAAAATGAAGGGGGGGGGGAGTAACCAAATATTTTGTTTCCCATTTCTTCGAAATGTAATGGGTTTCTTAGAGGTGATTTTGCCCCTCCCTCTTGGCGATGTCACTGCTTGGTAGGATTCTAATGGGAACCCAAAATTGAAATATGAGCACAATCCCATTTCTGGTTTAGAACTCATATTACTTAATAAATACTACTTATTAGTATTCGTTTAACAAAATAAATGTCTAGATTGAAAATAAAACACATTTTTAACGAAGTATTATAAGGAATGGAATTTAACATTTAAATTAAGATTGGGTTTCATGTATTGAGTATAAAACTTTCGCCCATAACTCATGTGCCGTAATAGAAAGCGATTTCTATGGTTATCATATTTTTGTTGTATAATTAGCGCTTGACACAATATTCTTCAAATTATTATTAAGGTATTATACAACTTAATTTGTGTGTTAGAATTGTTCCTAAATAATGTCATACATATATGTTAAAATATAAAATTTTTCAAAAATCTTTCTGAGAAATACATTCCGCTAAAGATGGTTGAGAGAAAAATGAAGTCATTTATACAAACGCCCTGAACTGAAGGACCAGATCCAGGGAGAATCACGAAGGTCAAAGATAATGCCCCCTCCTCTTCTTCATTGACTGAAAAAATAAATTTGCCTTCCTTAAGATTAGTACTGAAACAAATTTCAGCATTATAACATCCCCTTCTCTTTCATTCCATGACCCCCCCCCCTTCCCCCAATGCTTCAAACATCCTGTTTACGCATGTAGAACAAAAAAAAGTACTACTTATTTGATAACAATGGTCAACAGGTTCCTAATTGTCAACAGGTCAATGGTCAACAGGTTATTTGATAACAGGCAGAGGTTCCTAAACTTTTTCAACACGCGTATGCCCCGCCGGCTCAGTATTGAAATGCTTATCAAAAAGTTTAATTAAAGGTAATATTAACAAGGAAAGCAATCCGGATACCTCGACGAAACTTTTGATCCCTGATATCTTTGAATTTGTTCAAAACCATTCGGTGAAATTTTTGAACAATGTCAAGGTCATAGAAATTTCAAAACATTAAATATTTATTGTCAAGGTGGGATGAGTAAAGGTAATCCCTCTTCTTACCACACTAATTAATTTGCACAAAATGACCGCAACTGGGATGCTGTCAAATATTACAATAGGTCTTTTGGAGTCTATGTAATCTGTGCACCTGTTCCAGTGCTTCCTGGATTGTAAAACTTCCGCCGCTAAGCTGCCCATAACTTGAATTGTATCCCTGTCTACAGGCACAGAACTCAGAAACCAGGTGGGCTCTTGGGTGAGTTAGGCGTTTAATCCTTTTGTTTATCCCCCAAATACATTTCACTCTTCAATGAGGAAAATTTAAATTTGCAGTAACACATCCTACAATAGAGGAGATAAGAATAGAATCTTCCCCACGATACAGAGGTTAGCTCAAACTTCAAGATGGGTGAAATGACAAATATTTCTAGTATAGCCAATAGCACCATTATTGCTCGACCACCCCCATAAAAAATAGACTTCTCCAATAATAAAAGCGAACAAGCTTTATTATTTCATTCCTTATACCGCAAACCTCATTCAAGTTGATTTGCTTGGTAGATATAGTGTAGTCTAGGTTTACTCTCTTATCTTCCTTCGTGTGCTAATATCGTGGAAATATACTGGACTTTTTGGAATTATTAAAAATTTCTGTGTTTTTTCAAAATTCGACTACTGATTTCTGGCGGAAAGTTTGGATTGTGTTAGGAGGAATTATACAGAATGGCTCCCTATCAGGCAAACCGTATTCAGTACTTAGGAGAAATTGAAAAATACCTCCAGGACTTCTCGAAATTAAACGGCCAAAGTGATCAATTTATCTGGGACAGCGTGTATTTCGCTAGCCGGCATTTTCAGATCCTGTGGTACGTTCACGATTTTCAGAAACAGTTCTTCGATTATATCTTTAGAGTTCTGAACTGGCATGAGTATAGCAATGTTGATAATGCAGAAATATTGAGATTAATTTGCTCTTTGCATGCCCCTACATATCTGATCTATAATGTTAAAAACAATCGTACTACAATGGGAAGAACAAATTCATCTCCAAATAATGAATGTGGACAATGGTATTTATCCTACATGATACATCTTATGCACATTGAATACGGCAAATTCAAGACGTATTGGCCGATAGAGCTCGATCCAGTAAGCAACGCTTTACTACAAGCAGATGAATACCGCCTGAACATACTTCTATATTATGGTGTTTCCTATGTACAGCCAGTTGATGATCTTAAGCAATGGAAGTCAGCCGCCAGTAATTTAAAACTATTGTAAGTACCGAATATTTTTTTATAATTTAGCATGTTTGTCATAATTTCAGTGAGGTAACTTGTTGAAGAGCTCCAACCAAAAGCAGAAATACTGAGATTGAAAAATTATTAACTGCGCAAATGATATCTACACCATTAAAACTTGATCGCCTATATTTGTTCATATTTATGTATATTTGTCGCCTCTTGTTCCGAAACCTCTATTTGGCCTAGAAGATGCCGGTATTTTTAATGTAAGTAACAGGTCACGGAACGTGCGTCGTTTCTTACATTAAAAAACATTCAGCAGATTTTCAAATATTTTCGAAACAACCTAGAAAATCTATTTTTTCAATTAAAAAGTAAAGTCAAAATTTCGTTCCCGGAGCAATACAAATTTGCAGTGTACTGTACCAGTCCGATTTCTTAAAAAAATCGACAGTTTTTTATACAGATTTTTAAATGTGCGAAATTGATCTTTTTTATGTCAATAACTAGTTGATATACATGAAAATCATGAAAAGTTTTTTTTTTCCTATATACATAATATAATGTATAGGGAAAGTATTGTGACGGAGTCGACAATTTAATTGAAGTTTTTAATGGAAGAGCACGTTTTAAGCATGCTTACCTCGAATTAATCGTTTTTGAGGGGATTTCAATTTTCCGGTATTTGTTCCGTTTTATAAGTTCTGTTCCGGGAATTCGATTTTTCATCTTCATAACATACGTTATTGTCATAACGTTTGTAATTTTTTTATGCAATTCTTTTTTTTTTCATCTGCTTAAGAGTACCTGTCACGAATGTCATAAAATAGGAAATGGATCACGAATGTTTCTAAATGAGAAACAAATTCATGAATTTTGAGATCTAGGTACATATGTTTTTTTTACATCTGAAAATCTGTTTCCATGCATCGGCGCTAACAAATGGCAATTATTCCCACAGAGTCACAAGAGAGAGAGAGAGAGATATGACAAACGATTATCTAATTTATGTGGGAGCAGTTTGCATTGGATAAAATTTTTATAATTATTTCCTGTTATATACAAGAAAACTATTTTTCAGGTGTATTATTAATGAAATGAAAGACTGTACTGCAGCCGCACAGCGATAAATGGCATTTGTGCGCGATCATCCGTATATTTTGTTTAATTGTGAAAATCATTTCCTCTTTTGCAATCTGTTTGCATTAGGGGCGCGGTAGCCCATTGGTTAGCGCGCTGGAGTTGCACTCGGTAGGCCCGGGTTCGATTCCAGCCACTGCCAAAACTGCCGCCGTGTTCACGCGGAGTACGATCACGTTAAACATGTGGGTCCGTAAGTCCTTCCGAGAGGTTGGTGGTAGGGGAAGGAGGGTATGGTCCCTGTGGATGCCTCCCCCACTGAGTTCCGGTCCAAATTGGGTGGCACTTCCCGGCCGTCCAAACAGTTACCTTACACCTTTCTGGTAGGTCGGACGGTCTGGGTCTCAACAACAACAGCAATCTGTTTGCATTGTCTAAAATTTTTGTAATTATTTTGTGTTTTATACAGAGAAACTTTTTTTCAAACGTGTTATTAATGAAATGAAGGGCTATTTTCTTCATAACAATATTAAAATATGAATTCGGTTACTTAAGAAATGCAAACATTTCAAAAGCATAAAGTAGAATTTAATGCATTTGCATTTAAAATTACATATCTTTGGAATTTTAAATAAAAATTAATATTTGATTCATTCTTCAGTTTAAATAAAAATAAAAATCATAATAATATTAGTTGAGTTCTGAGAATAATAAAATAAGAAAGTACAGTTTCAGAATTATTAAAGCATGCTGAAAAAAGCTAACTCAGCTACAGTTCTAGCACTTCATAAAAAACAATTAGATAAATTATTCAATTTCAGTGTTGAATATGTGCTAGTTAAGCTCAATATAAGTGAGTATGAGTTGCTTTACAATTTTACAAGAAATGCATACTGGAAATCTATTGATTTTATACACAATCGAATGTTTGGTAGATGCCCAAATTTTCGAATGAAATGTTGAAAAATTTATCAAAAAATCAAAATTTTCAATGATACGTAAATAATCATTTCGTATGCATTTTTTCATTAGAAAACGTTTGGCATAAATTTTAGATAGATAGCATAAACTGTTCTCGAGATATTACACTTTTTGCAATTTAATTTATTAAAAGAATCAAATATAATTAACAAAAAAGATCAATCATGCATAAAGCATTGATCATGGAAGCCGCTGAATGCATCGCAGCTCTAATTTACGATACATCCAGCTTTGATATTTTTTTAATTTTCACATAACTATAATAATTTCTTTTACTTGAAAACTTAACACTTCATAGAAAAAAATGAACTTTATTACATACATATTAACTTTATTACATACCTATGTGTCGAGGCTACGCTGAATACTTTTCGGCTGTGCTACGCACCAACAAACCCGAAGTTAATGTTTGTTGATGTATGATCCGTAGCAGTATTAATTTTAAGATTTTTCATGCAAATTTTTATATGTTTTCTTTCGCAGGAGCGATAAACTGCTATTTTTTCAACACGCCGACGGTCAGCAGCTTTTTGACACAGTCTCTAAATGCTGTGGCGCGGAGAAACGGAAGAGGATACTAACCGTCCTCAAAGGGTTAAACGTTCTCTTAATTAGGAGATGCACCTCTGACGATGAATATTTTGCCAAAGCAGTTCGGTGCTTGCAGAAGGTATTTAGAACCATTCCAGAACCCCATATTACAAGTCTGGAGGTCCGGGAGTTCCTTCGTCTATTCTCAAGCTACAATGCCAGCTGCAGAGAAGATCCGGAGGCGAAGAAGATTATACAAGAGCTCTCCGACGAATTAGAAGAAATATTGCCCCAGAGCTCTAAACCAAAGCGACCCAGGTCTTTACTCCATCTCAGCCGGTGCCAGGTGAGGCAAAATCTGAGGGAAGTTGGCAACTTTCCTCATGGTGTGAAAAAGTTGCATCTTCCAAAGATACTGTATAAGTATATCCTTCAGCAGGATAACTAAACCTTTAAACCCATTTGCGGCATTAATGCTCAAGTGGGCATAGTGCCGCAGATACCATGGAATCATTCTAAAGTTCATCGAAGCTCATTTGCAAAATTATATGTGTTATATGTGACTGAAGTGAAATAAGCATCTTCTATTTGGTTAAACTTTGATTGTCTGAAACCATAAGAATTGTTTCCAGTACAAGCTGTGTGCATAAGTGTTGTACAATAACGAATTTATTTGTTGCAATCATCTCAATTACTTGTTTATAATTATTGTTCTATTTATTTCTTATATAAAATAAGTGAAAAAAATAAGGCATTTGTGTCATTTCTGTATTTTAAACACTTTACAACAAAGTTGAAAAGTGTTTATGACTTTGTTCATTCATTCTGCCTCTCTGTCTGTCCGTTAACACGATAACTGCCGTAAAAATGACTTAATCAAAATGAAATATTAGTATGTTGTTCAGACGGCCTGTGGAACCTATGGGAATATAAATGAATAATATCACCCAATTAGTTTTGGATTGAACCCGGAATGAAAAAATGAAATACACTGAACCCAATAGGACCTAATGTTTCAAACATTTTTTAAACGGATTTAAAATTCACAAATTGCTTCAAAATTTTTAGAAAATATTCAAATTATCCCATGAAATATATAAAAAAATTTCAGCAAAATATATTCAGTAGTTTTTTAAATAAAATTAAAATAATAATTACACCTCTTATATGAAGCGATCGCGTGACGACCCGCTTCAAAATAAAATATGGCATCCATCTTGTTGAAGGCCCAGACCATCCGACTCGTCCTAGGACTTAGAGCTCTTTTGTGGATGGCCGGTGCATCCATCTTGTGTCAAAATCGTGATTTTTAAAGTTCTTTTTAATTCATAGTGTTGTTTCCGTCCTATAACTGCTTTATTTTTGCTTAAATTCTGTGCATCTACATATTGGAACAACGCAATTACTATATATTTGAGCTTAAATGATCATCCAATTTTCATTATTTCTACAAGGCCTAATTTGACTTATGGAGAATGGAAATACCAAAAGATGTAGAATGAGTTGTATAAGAATTGCTGCATTTCTTTAACGCAAAATTACTTAGCTCATGGAGTCTGCATTGCTGATATGAATGAAATATTCATTGATTTTACAGAGAGAAGGACGATTGTTTTCGATGAAGATTTACGTATTGCGACGGGAGTCAAAAATTCGAATTCGAGTTTTCAAGGGGAGAGCAAATTTTAAGTATCCCTGTACATGAACAAATATTTTTGAGATGATATCTGTGTATAAGTGTGTGTGTGTATCACTGAGTCAGTGGAGACGATATCTCACGAACAACCGGAGCGATTCGTGCGAAATTTGGTACATAAATTAAAATCAGTGAATACTGGAAGCCTATTGTTTCAAACGCAATCGAATGTAACCCCAGAGTTTCGAATGTAACCCACAATCGAATGTAACTCCCAACTAGGCGAAATTTAACCCCAGATTGACGAAAATATCGCAAAAATTGCAAAAATGACGTCAACTTAATGAAAATGACACTTAATTTGTTTTATTATTAATAAATAAATCGTTTTAATTAATAATAAATGAGCCATATAAATAAATCCTTTTAAGCATGATTATGTCAAATTTTATAAATTAACTGAAAATTAACTTGTATAAATTAACTGAAGTGTGGCTCAACTCAACTTTTTCATACCAGAATTCACGTTAAGTAGTTTATTTTTTCGAATTTTACAAAAAGAATTTAAAAAAAAATCTGTATCATGGATCCCAATGATTATAATTATATCATGCTACCCTTCATTTTAAAGGGCTTGAAAAAAATCTTTCGATTGATACCATATTCGACAATGCACCATCGTGGCTATTTTTCACAACAATATTTGAAACTATAAAGTCTCATGATCTTTGAGCCATAAATAAATCCTTTTATGCATAATAATGTCAAATTTTGTACCATGCTGCCATGTTAAAGAAATATAAAATGTCAAAGTTTTCGTTCGATTGTAAAAAGAAATCGTATCGTGAAAATCTCGTGAAAATCCAATAATATTTGTGACTGCTATTGTGCGCACAAGAAATCGACCACAGTCATCAGACAGAAGGACATCATTCCAAAGTAGACAAAACGTGTGCAGGAGGACTTAAAAACATATGTTGGCATCAAAATCTCGAATTCGAAAATTTTCGTGAAAACAATACTTGCTCTATACTATATTACATAGTATGAAAAAGTAAAAATGAGGGGGGGGGGGGGGGAGTAGCCAAATATTTTGTTTCCCATTTCTTCGAAATGTAATGGGTTTCTTAGAGGTGATTTTGCCCCTCCCTCTTGGCGATGTCACTGCTTGGTAGGATTCTAATGGGAACCCAAAATTGAAATATGAGCACAATCCCATTTCTGGTTTAGAACTCATATTACTTAATAAATACTACTTATTAGTATTCGTTTAACCACATAAATGTCTAGATTGAAAATAAAACACATTTTTTACGAAGCATTATAAGGAATGGAATTTAACATTTAAATTAAGATTGGGTTTCATGTATTGAGTATAAAAATTTAGCCCATAACTCATGTGCCGTAATAGAAAGCGATTTCTATGGTTATCATATTTTTGTTGTATAATTAGCGCTTGACACAAAATTCTTAAAATTATTATTAAGGTATTATACAACTTAATTTGTGTGTTAGAATTGTTCCTAAATAATGTCATATATATATGTTAAAATATAAAATTTTTCAAAAATCTTTCTGAGAAATAAATTCCGCTAAAGATGGTTGAGAGAGAAATGAAGTCATTTATACAAACGCCCTGAACTGAAGGACCAGATCCAGGGAGAATCACGAAGGTCAAAGATAATGCCCCCTCCTCTTCTTCATTGACTGAAAAAATAAATTTGCCTTCCTTAAGATTAAAACTGAAACAAATTTCAGCATTATAACATCCCCTTCTCTTTCATTCCTTGACCCCCCCTCCCCCAATTCTTCAAACATCCTGTCTACGCATGTAGAACAAATAAAAGAACTACTTATTTGATAACAATGGTCAACAGGTATCAGCAGAGGTTCCTAAACTTTTTCAACACGCGTATGCCCCGCCGGCTCAGTATTGAAATGCTTATCAAAAAGTTTAATTAAAGGTAATATTAACAAGGAAAGCAATCCGGATACCTCGACGAAACTTTTGATCCCTGATATCTTTGAATTTGTTCAAAACCATTCAGTGAAATTTTTGAACAATGTCAAGGTCATAGAAATTTCAAAACATTAAATATTTATTGTCAAGGTGGGATGAGTAAAGGTAATCCCTCTTCTTGCCACACTAATTAATTTGCACAAAATGACCGCAACTGGGATGCTGTCAAATATTACAATAGGTCTTTTGGAGTCTATGTAATCTGTGCACCTGTTCCAGTGCTTCCTGGATTGTAAAACTTCCGCCGCTAAGCTGCCCATAACTTGAATTGTATCCCTGTCTACAGGCACAGAACTCAGAAACCAGGTGGGCTCTTGGGTGAGTTAGGCGTTTAATCCTTTTGTTTATCCCCCAAATACATTTCACTCTTCAATGAGGAAAATTTAAATTTGCAGTAACACATCCTACAATAGAGGAGATAAGAATAGAATCTTCCCCACGATACAGAGGTTAGCTCAAACTTCAAGATGGGTGAAATGACAAATATTTCTAGTATAGCCAATAGCACCATTATTGCTCGACCACCCCCATAAAAAATAGACTTCTCCAATAATAAAAGCGAACAAGCTTTATTATTTCATTCCTTATACCGCAAACCTCATTCAAGTTGATTTGCTTGGTAGATATAGTGTAGTCTAGGTTTACTCTCTTATCTTCCTTCGTGTGCTAATATCGTGGAAATATACTGGACTTTTTGGAATTATTAAAAATTTCTGTGTTTTTTCAAAATTCGACTACTGATTTCTGGCGGAAAGTTTGGATTGTGTTAGGAGGAATTATACAGAATGGCTCCCTATCAGGCAAACCGTATTCAGTACTTAGGAGAAATTGAAAAATACCTCCAGGACTTCTCGAAATTAAACGGCCAAAGTGATCAATTTATCTGGGACAGCGTGTATTTCGCTAGCCGGCATTTTCAGATCCTGTGGTACGTTCACGATTTTCAGAAACAGTTCTTCGATTATATCTTTAAAGTTCTGAACTGGCATGAGTATAGCAATGTTGATAATGCAGAAATATTGAGCCTAATTTGCTCTTTGCATGCCCCTACATATCTGATCTATAATGTTAAAAACAATCGTACTACAATGGGAAGAACAAATTCATCTCCAAATAATGAATGTGGACAATGGTATTTATCCTACATGATACATCTTATGCACATTGAATACGGCAAATTCAAGACGTATTGGCCGATAGAGCTCGATCCAGTAAGCAACGCTTTACTACAAGCAGATGAATACCGCCTGAACATACTTCTATATTATGGTGTTTCCTATGTACAGCCAGTTGATGATCTTAAGCAATGGAAGTCAGCCGCCAGTAATTTAAAACTATTGTAAGTACCGAATATTTTTTTATAATTTAGCATGTTTGTCATAATTTCAGTGAGGTAACTTGTTGAAGAGCTCCAACCAAAAGCAGAAATACTGAGATTGAAAAATTATTAACTGCGCAAATGATATCTACACCATTAAAACTTAATCGCCTATATTTGTTCATATTTATGTATATTTGTCGCCTCTTGTTCCGAAACCTCTATTTGGCCTAGAAGATGCCGGTATTTTTAATGTAAGTAACAGGTCACGGAACGTGCGTCGTTTCTTACATTAAAAAACATTCAGCAGATTTTCAAATATTTTCAAAACAACCTAGAAAATCTATTTTTTCAATTAAAAAGTAAAGTCAAAATTTCGTTCCCGGAGCAATACAAATTTGCAGTGTACTGTACCAGTCCGATTTCTTAAAAAAATCGACAGTTTTTTATACAGATTTTTAAATGTGCGAAATTGATCTTTTTATGTCAATAACTAGTTGATATACATGAAAATCATGAAAAGTTTTTTTTTCCTATATACATAATATAATGTATAGGGAAAGTATTGTGACGGAGTCGACAATTTAATTGAAGTTTTTAATGGAAGAGCACGTTTTAAGCATGCTTACCTCGAATTAATCGTTTTTGAGGGGATTTCAATTTTCCGGTATTTGTTCCGTTTTATAAGTTCTGTTCCGGGAATTCGATTTTTCATCTTCATAACATACGTTATTGTCATAACGTTTGTAATTTTTTTATGCAATTCTTTTTTTTTCATCTGCTTAAGAGTATCTACCTGTCACGAATGTCATAAAATAGGAAATGGATCACGAATGTTTCTAAATGAGAAACAAATTCATGAATTTTGAGATCTAGGTACATATGTTTTTTTTACATCTGAAAATCTGTTTCCATGCATCGGCGCTAACAAATGGCAATTATTCCCACAGAGTCACAAGAGAGAGAGAGAGAGAGATATGACAAACGATTATCTAATTTATGTGGGAGCAGTTTGCATTGGATAAAATTTTTATAATTATTTCCTGTTATATACAAGAAAACTATTTTTCAGGTGTATTATTAATGAAATGAAAGACTGTACTGCAGCCGCACAGCGATAAATGGCATTTGTGAGCGATCATCCGTATATTTTGTTTAATTGTGAAAATCATTTCCTCTTTTGCAATCTGTTTGCATTGTCTAAAATTTTTGTAATTATTTTGTGTTTTATACAGAGAAACTTTTTTTCAAACGTGTTATTAATGAAATGAAGGGCTATTTTCTTCATAACAATATTAAAATATGAATTCGGTTACTTAAGAAATGCAAACATTTCAAAAGCATAAAGTAGAATTTAATGCATTTGCATTTAAAATTACATATCTTTGGAATTTTAAATAAAAATTAATATTTGATTCATTCTTCAGTTTAAATAAAAATAAAAATCATAATAATTTTAGTTGAGTTCTGAGAATAATAAACTAAGAAAGTACAGTTTCAGAATTATTAAAGCATGCTGAAAAAAGCTAACTCAGCTACAGTTCTAGCACTTCATAAAAAACAATTAGATAAATTATTCAATTTCAGTGTTGAATATGTGCTAGTTAAGCTCAATATAAGTGAGTATGAGTTGCTTTACAATTTTACAAGAAATGCATACTGGAAATCTATTGATTTTATACACAATCGAATGTTTGGTAGATGCCCAAATTTTCGAATGAAATGTTGAAAAATTTATCAAAAAATCAAAATTTTCAATGATACGTAAATAATCATTTCGTATGCATTTTTTCATTAGAAAACGTTTGGCATAAATTTTAGATAGATAGCATAAACTGTTCTCGAGATATTACACTTTTTGCAATTTAATTTATTAAAAGAATCAAATATAATTAACAAAAAAGATCAATCATGCATAAAGCATTGATCATGGAAGCCGCTGAATGCATCGCAGCTCTAATTTACGATACATCCAGCTTTGATATTTTTTTAATTTTCACATAACTATAATAATTTCTTTTACTTGAAAACTTAACACTTCATAGAAAAAAATGAACTTTATTACATACATATTAACTTTATTACATACCTATGTGTCGAGGCTACGCTGAATACTTTTCGGCTGTGCTACGCACCAACAAACCCGAAGTTAATTTTTGTTGATGTATGATCCGTAGCAGTATTAATTTTAAGATTTTTCATGCAAATTTTTATATGTTTTCTTTCGCAGGAGCGATAAACTGCTATTTTTTCAACACGCCGACGGTCAGCAGCTTTTTGACACAGTCTCTAAATGCTGTGGCGCGGAGAAACGGAAGAGGATACTAACCGTCCTCAAAGGGTTAAACGTTCTCTTAATTAGGAGATGCACCTCTGACGATGAATATTTTGCCAAAGCAGTTCGGTGCTTGCAGAAGGTATTTAGAACCATTCCAGAACCCCATATTACAAGTCTGGAGGTCCGGGAGTTCCTTCGTCTATTCTCAAGCTACAATGCCAGCTGCAGAGAAGATCCGGAGGCGAAGAAGATTATACAAGAGCTCTCCGACGAATTAGAAGAAATATTGCCCCAGAGCTCTAAACCGAAGCGACCCAGGTCTTTACTCCATCTCAGCCGGTGCCAGGTGAGGCAAAATCTGAGGGAAGTTGGCAACTTTCCTCATGGTGTGAAAAAGTTGCATCTTCCAAAGATACTGTATAAGTATATCCTTCAGCAGGATAACTAAACCTTTAAACCCATTTGCGGCATTAATGCTCAAGTGGGCATAGTGCCGCAGATACCATGGAATCATTCTAAAGTTCATCGAAGCTCATTTGCAAAATTATATGTGTTATATGTGACTGAAGTGAAATAAGCATCTTCTATTTGGTTAAACTTTGATTGTCTGAAGCCATAAGAATTGTTTCCAGTACAAGCTGTGTGCATAAGTGTTGTACAATAACGAATTTATTTGTTGCAATCATCTCAATTACTTGTGTATAATTATTGTTCTATTTATTTCTTATATAAAATAAGTGAAAAAAATAAGGCATTTGTGTCATTTCTGTATTTTAAACACTTTACAACAAAGTTGAAAAGTGTTTATGACTTTGTTCATTCATTCTGCCTCTCTGTCTGTCCGTTAACACGATAACTGCCGTAAAAATGACTTAATCAAAATGAAATATTAGTATGTTGTTCAGACGGCCTGTGGAACCTATGGGAATATAAATGAATATTATCACCCAATTAGTTTTGGATTGAACCCGGAATGAAAAAATGAAATACACTGAACCCAATAGGACCTAATGTTTCAAACATTTTTTAAACGGATTTAAAATTCACAAATTGCTTCAAAATTTTTAGAAAATATTCAAATTATCCCATGAAATATATAAAAAAATTTCAGCAAAATATATTCAGTAGTTTTTTAAATAAAATTAAAATAATAATTACACCTCTTATATGAAGCGATCGCGTGACGACCCGCTTCAAAATAAAATATGGCATCCATCTTGTTGAAGGCCAGACCATCCGACTCGTCCTAGGACTTAGAGCTCTTTTGTGGATGGCCGGTGCATCCATCTTGTGTCAAAATCGTGATTTTTAAAGTTCTTTTTAATTCATAGTGTTGTTTCCGTCCTATAATTGCTTTATTTTTGCTTAAATTCTGTGCATCTACATATTGGAACAACGCAATTACTATATATTTGAGCTTAAATGATCATCCAATTTTCATTATTTCTACAAGGCCTAATTTGACTTATGGAGAATGGAAATACCAAAAGATGTAGAATGAGTTGTATAAGAATTGCTGCATTTCTTTAACGCAAAATTACTTAGCTCATGGAGTCTGCATTGCTGATATGAATGAAATATTCATTGATTTTACAGAGAGAAGGACGATTGTTTTCGATGAAGATTTACGTATTGCGACGGGAGTCAAAAATTCGAATTCGAGTTTTCAAGGGGAGAGCAAATTTTAAGTATCCCTGTACATGAACAAATATTTTTGAGATGATATCTGTGTATAAGTGTGTGTGTGTATCACTGAGTCAGTGGAGACGATATCTCACGAACAACCGGAGCGATTCGTGCGAAATTTGGTACATAAATTAAAATCAGTGAATACTGGAAGCCTATTGTTTCAAACGCAATCGAATGTAACCCCAGAGTTTCGAATGTAACCCACAATCGAATGTAACTCCCAACTAGGCGAAATTTAACCCCAGATTGACGAAAATATCGCAAAAATTGCAAAAATGACGTCAACTTAATGAAAATGACACTTAATTTGTTTTATTATTAATAAATAAATCGTTTTAATTAATAATAAATGAGCCATATAAATAAATCCTTTTAAGCATGATTATGTCAAATTTTATAAATTAACTGAAAATTAACTTGTATAAATTAACTGAAGTGTGGCTCAACTCAACTTTTTCATACCAGAATTCACGTTAAGTAGTTTATTTTTTCGAATTTTACAAAAAGAATTTAAAAAAAAATCTGTATCATGGATCCCAATGATTATAATTATATCATGCTACCCTTCATTTTAAAGGGCTTGAAAAAAATCTTTCGATTGATACCATATTCGACAATGCACCATCGTGGCTATTTTTCACAACAATATTTGAAACTATAAAGTCTCATGATCTTTGAGCCATAAATAAATCCTTTTATGCATAATAATGTCAAATTTTGTACCATGCTGCCATGTTAAAGAAATATAAAATGTCAAAGTTTTCGTTCGATTGTAAAAAGAAATCGTATCGTGAAAATCTCGTGAAAATCCAATAATATTTGTGACTGCTATTGTGCGCACAAGAAATCGACCACAGTCATCAGACAGAAGGACATCATTCCAAAGTAGACAAAACGTGTGCAGGAGGACTTAAAAACATATGTTGGCATCAAAATCTCGAATTCGAAAATTTTCGTGAAAACAATACTTGCTCTATACTATATTACATAGTATGAAAAAGTAAAAATGAGGGGGGGGGGGGAGTAGCCAAATATTTTGTTTCCCATTTCTTCGAAATGTAATGGGTTTCTTAGAGGTGATTTTGCCCCTCCCTCTTGGCGATGTCACTGCTTGGTAGGATTCTAATGGGAACCCAAAATTGAAATATGAGCACAATCCCATTTCTGGTTTAGAACTCATATTACTTAATAAATACTACTTATTAGTATTCGTTTAACCACATAAATGTCTAGATTGAAAATAAAACACATTTTTTACGAAGCATTATAAGGAATGGAATTTAACATTTAAATTAAGATTGGGTTTCATGTATTGAGTATAAAAATTTAGCCCATAACTCATGTGCCGTAATAGAAAGCGATTTCTATGGTTATCATATTTTTGTTGTATAATTAGCGCTTGACACAAAATTCTTAAAATTATTATTAAGGTATTATACAACTTAATTTGTGTGTTAGAATTGTTCCTAAATAATGTCATATATATATGTTAAAATATAAAATTTTTCAAAAATCTTTCTGAGAAATAAATTCCGCTAAAGATGGTTGAGAGAGAAATGAAGTCATTTATACAAACGCCCTGAACTGAAGGACCAGATCCAGGGAGAATCACGAAGGTCAAAGATAATGCCCCCTCCTCTTCTTCATTGACTGAAAAAATAAATTTGCCTTCCTTAAGATTAAAACTGAAACAAATTTCAGCATTATAACATCCCCTTCTCTTTCATTCCTTGACCCCCCCCCCTCCCCCAATTCTTCAAACATCCTGTCTACGCATGTAGAACAAATAAAAGAACTACTTATTTGATAACAATGGTCAACAGGTATCAGCAGAGGTTCCTAAACTTTTTCAACACGCGTATGCCCCGCCGGCTCAGTATTGAAATGCTTATCAAAAAGTTTAATTAAAGGTAATATTAACAAGGAAAGCAATCCGGATACCTCGACGAAACTTTTGATCCCTGATATCTTTGAATTTGTTCAAAACCATTCAGTGAAATATTTGAACAATGTCAAGGTCATAGAAATTTCAAAACATTAAATATTTATTGTCAAGGTGGGATGAGTAAAGGTAATCCCTCTTCTTGCCACACTAATTAATTTGCACAAAATGACCGCAACTGGGATGCTGTCAAATATTACAATAGGTCTTTTGGAGTCTATGTAATCTGTGCACCTGTTCCAGTGCTTCCTGGATTGTAAAACTTCCGCCGCTAAGCTGCCCATAACTTGAATTGTATCCCTGTCTACAGGCACAGAACTCAGAAACCAGGTGGGCTCTTGGGTGAGTTAGGCGTTTAATCCTTTTGTTTATCCCCCAAATACATTTCACTTTTCAATGAGGAAAATTTAAATTTGCAGTAACACATCCTACAATAGAGGAGATAAGAATAGAATCTTCCCCACGATACAGAGGTTAGCTCAAACTTCAAGATGGGTGAAATGACAAATATTTCTAGTATAGCCAATAGCACCATTATTGCTCGACCACCCCCATAAAAAATAGACTTCTCCAATAATAAAAGCGAACAAGCTTTATTATTTCATTCCTTATACCGCAAACCTCATTCAAGTTGATTTGCTTGGTAGATATAGTGTAGTCTAGGTTTACTCTCTTATCTTCCTTCGTGTGCTAATATCGTGGAAATATACTGGACTTTTTGGAATTATTAAAAATTTCTGTGTTTTTTCAAAATTCGACTACTGATTTCTGGCGGAAAGTTTGGATTGTGTTAGGAGGAATTATACAGAATGGCTCCCTATCAGGCAAACCGTATTCAGTACTTAGGAGAAATTGAAAAATACCTCCAGGACTTCTCGAAATTAAACGGCCAAAGTGATCAATTTATCTGGGACAGCGTGTATTTCGCTAGCCGGCATTTTCAGATCCTGTGGTACGTTCACGATTTTCAGAAACAGTTCTTCGATTATATCTTTAAAGTTCTGAACTGGCATGAGTATAGCAATGTTGATAATGCAGAAATATTGAGCCTAATTTGCTCTTTGCATGCCCCTACATATCTGATCTATAATGTTAAAAACAATCGTACTACAATGGGAAGAACAAATTCATCTCCAAATAATGAATGTGGACAATGGTATTTATCCTACATGATACATCTTATGCACATTGAATACGGCAAATTCAAGACGTATTGGCCGATACAGCTCGATCCAGTAAGCAACGCTTTACTACAAGCAGATGAATACCGCCTGAACATACTTCTATATTATGGTGTTTCCTATGTACAGCCAGTTGATGATCTTAAGCAATGGAAGTCAGCCGCCAGTAATTTAAAACTATTGTAAGTACCGAATATTTTTTTATAATTTAGCATGTTTGTCATAATTTCAGTGAGGTAACTTGTTGAAGAGCTCCAACCAAAAGCAGAAATACTGAGATTGAAAAATTATTAACTGCGCAAATGATATCTACACCATTAAAACTTGATCGCCTATATTTGTTCATATTTATGTATATTTGTCGCCTCTTGTTCCGAAACCTCTATTTGGCCTAGAAGATGCCGGTATTTTTAATGTAAGTAACAGGTCACGGAACGTGCGTCGTTTCTTACATTAAAAAACATTCAGCAGATTTTCAAATATTTTCAAAACAACCTAGAAAATCTATTTTTTCAATTAAAAAGTAAAGTCAAAATTTCGTTCCCGGAGCAATACAAATTTGCAGTGTACTGTACCAGTCCGATTTCTTAAAAAAATCGACAGTTTTTTATACAGATTTTTAAATGTGCGAAATTGATCTTTTTATGTCAATAACTAGTTGATATACATGAAAATCATGAAAAGTTTTTTTTTCCTATATACATAATATAATGTATAGGGAAAGTATTGTGACGGAGTCGACAATTTAATTGAAGTTTTTAATGGAAGAGCACGTTTTAAGCATGCTTACCTCGAATTAATCGTTTTTGAGGGGATTTCAATTTTCCGGTATTTGTTCCGTTTTATAAGTTCTGTTCCGGGAATTCGATTTTTCATCTTCATAACATACGTTATTGTCATAACGTTTGTAATTTTTTTATGCAATTCTTTTTTTTTCATCTGCTTAAGAGTATCTACCTGTCACGAATGTCATAAAATAGGAAATGGATCACGAATGTTTCTAAATGAGAAACAAATTCATGAATTTTGAGATCTAGGTACATATGTTTTTTTTACATCTGAAAATCTGTTTCCATGCATCGGCGCTAACAAATGGCAATTATTCCCACAGAGTCACAAGAGAGAGAGAGAGAGATATGACAAACGATTATCTAATTTATGTGGGAGCAGTTTGCATTGGATAAAATTTTTATAATTATTTCCTGTTATATACAAGAAAACTATTTTTCAGGTGTATTATTAATGAAATGAAAGACTGTACTGCAGCCGCACAGCGATAAATGGCATTTGTGCGCGATCATCCGTATATTTTGTTTAATTGTGAAAATCATTTCCTCTTTTGCAATCTGTTTGCATTGTCTAAAATTTTTGTAATTATTTTGTGTTTTATACAGAGAAACTTTTTTTCAAACGTGTTATTAATGAAATGAAGGGCTATTTTCTTCATAACAATATTAAAATATGAATTCGGTTACTTAAGAAATGCAAACATTTCAAAAGCATAAAGTAGAATTTAATGCATTTGCATTTAAAATTACATATCTTTGGAATTTTAAATAAAAATTAATATTTGATTCATTCTTCAGTTTAAATAAAAATAAAAATCATAATAATTTTAGTTGAGTTCTGAGAATAATAAACTAAGAAAGTACAGTTTCAGAATTATTAAAGCATGCTGAAAAAAGCTAACTCAGCTACAGTTCTAGCACTTCATAAAAAACAATTAGATAAATTATTCAATTTCAGTGTTGAATATGTGCTAGTTAAGCTCAATATAAGTGAGTATGAGTTGCTTTACAATTTTACAAGAAATGCATACTGGAAATCTATTGATTTTATACACAATCGAATGTTTGGTAGATGCCCAAATTTTCGAATGAAATGTTGAAAAATTTATCAAAAAATCAAAATTTTCAATGATACGTAAATAATCATTTCGTATGCATTTTTTCATTAGAAAACGTTTGGCATAAATTTTAGATAGATAGCATAAACTGTTCTCGAGATATTACACTTTTTGCAATTTAATTTATTAAAAGAATCAAATATAATTAACAAAAAGATCAATCATGCATAAAGCATTGATCATGGAAGCCGCTGAATGCATCGCAGCTCTAATTTACGATACATCCAGCTTTGATATTTTTTTAATTTTCACATAACTATAATAATTTCTTTTACTTGAAAACTTAACACTTCATAGAAAAAAATGAACTTTATTACATACATATTAACTTTATTACATACCTATGTGTCGAGGCTACGCTGAATACTTTTCGGCTGTGCTACGCACCAACAAACCCGAAGTTAATTTTTGTTGATGTATGATCCGTAGCAGTATTAATTTTAAGATTTTTCATGCAAATTTTTATATGTTTTCTTTCGCAGGAGCGATAAACTGCTATTTTTTCAACACGCCGACGGTCAGCAGCTTTTTGACACAGTCTCTAAATGCTGTGGCGCGGAGAAACGGAAGAGGATACTAACCGTCCTCAAAGGGTTAAACGTTCTCTTAATTAGGAGATGCACCTCTGACGATGAATATTTTGCCAAAGCAGTTCGGTGCTTGCAGAAGGTATTTAGAACCATTCCAGAACCCCATATTACAAGTCTGGAGGTCCGGGAGTTCCTTCGTCTATTCTCAAGCTACAATGCCAGCTGCAGAGAAGATCCGGAGGCGAAGAAGATTATACAAGAGCTCTCCGACGAATTAGAAGAAATATTGCCCCAGAGCTCTAAACCGAAGCGACCCAGGTCTTTACTCCATCTCAGCCGGTGCCAGGTGAGGCAAAATCTGAGGGAAGTTGGCAACTTTCCTCATGGTGTGAAAAAGTTGCATCTTCCAAAGATACTGTATAAGTATATCCTTCAGCAGGATAACTAAACCTTTAAACCCATTTGCGGCATTAATGCTCAAGTGGGCATAGTGCCGCAGATACCATGGAATCATTCTAAAGTTCATCGAAGCTCATTTGCAAAATTATATGTGTTATATGTGACTGAAGTGAAATAAGCATCTTCTATTTGGTTAAACTTTGATTGTCTGAAACCATAAGAATTGTTTCCAGTACAAGCTGTGTGCATAAGTGTTGTACAATAACGAATTTATTTGTTGCAATCATCTCAATTACTTGTGTATAATTATTGTTCTATTTATTTCTTATATAAAATAAGTGAAAAAAATAAGGCATTTGTGTCATTTCTGTATTTTAAACACTTTACAACAAAGTTGAAAAGTGTTTATGACTTTGTTCATTCATTCTGCCTCTCTGTCTGTCCGTTAACACGATAACTGCCGTAAAAATGACTTAATCAAAATGAAATATTAGTATGTTGTTCAGACGGCCTGTGGAACCTATGGGAATATAAATGAATAATATCACCCAATTAGTTTTGGATTGAACCCGGAATGAAAAAATGAAATACACTGAACCCAATAGGACCTAATGTTTCAAACATTTTTTAAACGGATTTAAAATTCACAAATTGCTTCAAAATTTTTAGAAAATATTCAAATTATCCCATGAAATATATAAAAAAATTTCAGCAAAATATATTCAGTAGTTTTTTAAATAAAATTAAAATAATAATTACACCTCTTATATGAAGCGATCGCGTGACGACCCGCTTCAAAATAAAATATGGCATCCATCTTGTTGAAGGCCCAGACCATCCGACTCGTCCTAGGACTTAGAGCTCTTTTGTGGATGGCCGGTGCATCCATCTTGTGTCAAAATCGTGATTTTTAAAGTTCTTTTTAATTCATAGTGTTGTTTCCGTCCTATAACTGCTTTATTTTTGCTTAAATTCTGTGCATCTACATATTGGAACAACGCAATTACTATATATTTGAGCTTAAATGATCATCCAATTTTCATTATTTCTACAAGGCCTAATTTGACTTATGGAGAATGGAAATACCAAAAGATGTAGAATGAGTTGTATAAGAATTGCTGCATTTCTTTAACGCAAAATTACTTAGCTCATGGAGTCTGCATTGCTGATATGAATGAAATATTCATTGATTTTACAGAGAGAAGGACGATTGTTTTCGATGAAGATTTACGTATTGCGACGGGAGTCAAAAATTCGAATTCGAGTTTTCAAGGGGAGAGCAAATTTTAAGTATCCCTGTACATGAACAAATATTTTTGAGATGATATCTGTGTATAAGTGTGTGTGTGTATCACTGAGTCAGTGGAGACGATATCTCACGAACAACCGGAGCGATTCGTGCGAAATTTGGTACATAAATTAAAATCAGTGAATACTGGAAGCCTATTGTTTCAAACGCAATCGAATGTAACCCCAGAGTTTCGAATGTAACCCACAATCGAATGTAACTCCCAACTAGGCGAAATTTAACCCCAGATTGACGAAAATATCGCAAAAATTGCAAAAATGACGTCAACTTAATGAAAATGACACTTAATTTGTTTTATTATTAATAAATAAATCGTTTTAATTAATAATAAATGAGCCATATAAATAAATCCTTTTAAGCATGATTATGTCAAATTTTATAAATTAACTGAAAATTAACTTGTATAAATTAACTGAAGTGTGGCTCAACTCAACTTTTTCATACCAGAATTCACGTTAAGTAGTTTATTTTTTCGAATTTTACAAAAAGAATTTAAAAAAAAATCTGTATCATGGATCCCAATGATTATAATTATATCATGCTACCCTTCATTTTAAAGGGCTTGAAAAAAATCTTTCGATTGATACCATATTCGACAATGCACCATCGTGGCTATTTTTCACAACAATATTTGAAACTATAAAGTCTCATGATCTTTGAGCCATAAATAAATCCTTTTATGCATAATAATGTCAAATTTTGTACCATGCTGCCATGTTAAAGAAATATAAAATGTCAAAGTTTTCGTTCGATTGTAAAAAGAAATCGTATCGTGAAAATCTCGTGAAAATCCAATAATATTTGTGACTGCTATTGTGCGCACAAGAAATCGACCACAGTCATCAGACAGAAGGACATCATTCCAAAGTAGACAAAACGTGTGCAGGAGGACTTAAAAACATATGTTGGCATCAAAATCTCGAATTCGAAAATTTTCGTGAAAACAATACTTGCTCTATACTATATTACATAGTATGAAAAAGTAAAAATGAGGGGGGGGGGGAGTAGCCAAATATTTTGTTTCCCATTTCTTCGAAATGTAATGGGTTTCTTAGAGGTGATTTTGCCCCTCCCTCTTGGCGATGTCACTGCTTGGTAGGATTCTAATGGGAACCCAAAATTGAAATATGAGCACAATCCCATTTCTGGATTAGAACTCATATTACTTAATAAATACTACTTATTAGTATTCGTTTAACCACATAAATGTCTAGATTGAAAATAAAACACATTTTTTACGAAGCATTATAAGGAATGGAATTTAACATTTAAATTAAGATTGGGTTTCATGTATTGAGTATAAAAATTTAGCCCATAACTCATGTGCCGTAATAGAAAGCGATTTCTATGGTTATCATATTTTTGTTGTATAATTAGCGCTTGACACAAAATTCTTAAAATTATTATTAAGGTATTATACAACTTAATTTGTGTGTTAGAATTGTTCCTAAATAATGTCATATATATATGTTAAAATATAAAATTTTTCAAAAATCTTTCTGAGAAATAAATTCCGCTAAAGATGGTTGAGAGAGAAATGAAGTCATTTATACAAACGCCCTGAACTGAAGGACCAGATCCAGGGAGAATCACGAAGGTCAAAGATAATGCCCCCTCCTCTTCTTCATTGACTGAAAAAATAAATTTGCCTTCCTTAAGATTAAAACTGAAACAAATTTCAGCATTATAACATCCCCTTCTCTTTCATTCCTTGACCCCCCCTCCCCCAATTCTTCAAACATCCTGTCTACGCATGTAGAACAAATAAAAGAACTACTTATTTGATAACAATGGTCAACAGGTATCAGCAGAGGTTCCTAAACTTTTTCAACACGCGTATGCCCCGCCGGCTCAGTATTGAAATGCTTATCAAAAAGTTTAATTAAAGGTAATATTAACAAGGAAAGCAATCCGGATACCTCGACGAAACTTTTGATCCCTGATATCTTTGAATTTGTTCAAAACCATTCAGTGAAATTTTTGAACAATGTCAAGGTCATAGAAATTTCAAAACATTAAATATTTATTGTCAAGGTGGGATGAGTAAAGGTAATCCCTCTTCTTGCCACACTAATTAATTTGCACAAAATGACCGCAACTGGGATGCTGTCAAATATTACAATAGGTCTTTTGGAGTCTATGTAATCTGTGCACCTGTTCCAGTGCTTCCTGGATTGTAAAACTTCCGCCGCTAAACTGCCCATAACTTGAATTGTATCCCTGTCTACAGGCACAGAACTCAGAAACCAGGTGGGCTCTTGGGTGAGTTAGGCGTTTAATCCTTTTGTTTATCCCCCAAATACATTTCACTCTTCAATGAGGAAAATTTAAATTTGCAGTAACACATCCTACAATAGAGGAGATAAGAATAGAATCTTCCCCACGATACAGAGGTTAGCTCAAACTTCAAGATGGGTGAAATGACAAATATTTCTAGTATAGCCAATAGCACCATTATTGCTCGACCACCCCCATAAAAAATAGACTTCTCCAATAATAAAAGCGAACAAGCTTTATTATTTCATTCCTTATACCGCAAACCTCATTCAAGTTGATTTGCTTGGTAGATATAGTGTAGTCTAGGTTTACTCTCTTATCTTCCTTCGTGTGCTAATATCGTGGAAATATACTGGACTTTTTGGAATTATTAAAAATTTCTGTGTTTTTTCAAAATTCGACTACTGATTTCTGGCGGAAAGTTTGGATTGTGTTAGGAGGAATTATACAGAATGGCTCCCTATCAGGCAAACCGTATTCAGTACTTAGGAGAAATTGAAAAATACCTCCAGGACTTCTCGAAATTAAACGGCCAAAGTGATCAATTTATCTGGGACAGCGTGTATTTCGCTAGCCGGCATTTTCAGATCCTGTGGTACGTTCACGATTTTCAGAAACAGTTCTTCGATTATATCTTTAAAGTTCTGAACTGGCATGAGTATAGCAATGTTGATAATGCAGAAATATTGAGCCTAATTTGCTCTTTGCATGCCCCTACATATCTGATCTATAATGTTAAAAACAATCGTACTACAATGGGAAGAACAAATTCATCTCCAAATAATGAATGTGGACAATGGTATTTATCCTACATGATACATCTTATGCACATTGAATACGGCAAATTCAAGACGTATTGGCCGATACAGCTCGATCCAGTAAGCAACGCTTTACTACAAGCAGATGAATACCGCCTGAACATACTTCTATATTATGGTGTTTCCTATGTACAGCCAGTTGATGATCTTAAGCAATGGAAGTCAGCCGCCAGTAATTTAAAACTATTGTAAGTACCGAATATTTTTTTATAATTTAGCATGTTTGTCATAATTTCAGTGAGGTAACTTGTTGAAGAGCTCCAACCAAAAGCAGAAATACTGAGATTGAAAAATTATTAACTGCGCAAATGATATCTACACCATTAAAACTTGATCGCCTATATTTGTTCATATTTATGTATATTTGTCGCCTCTTGTTCCGAAACCTCTATTTGGCCTAGAAGATGCCGGTATTTTTAATGTAAGTAACAGGTCACGGAACGTGCGTCGTTTCTTACATTAAAAAACATTCAGCAGATTTTCAAATATTTTCAAAACAACCTAGAAAATCTATTTTTTCAATTAAAAAGTAAAGTCAAAATTTCGTTCCCGGAGCAATACAAATTTGCAGTGTACTGTACCAGTCCGATTTCTTAAAAAAATCGACAGTTTTTTATACAGATTTTTAAATGTGCGAAATTGATCTTTTTATGTCAATAACTAGTTGATATACATGAAAATCATGAAAAGTTTTTTTTTCCTATATACATAATATAATGTATAGGGAAAGTATTGTGACGGAGTCGACAATTTAATTGAAGTTTTTAATGGAAGAGCACGTTTTAAGCATGCTTACCTCGAATTAATCGTTTTTGAGGGGATTTCAATTTTCCGGTATTTGTTCCGTTTTATAAGTTCTGTTCCGGGAATTCGATTTTTCATCTTCATAACATACGTTATTGTCATAACGTTTGTAATTTTTTTATGCAATTCTTTTTTTTTCATCTGCTTAAGAGTATCTACCTGTCACGAATGTCATAAAATAGGAAATGGATCACGAATGTTTCTAAATGAGAAACAAATTCATGAATTTTGAGATCTAGGTACATATGTTTTTTTTACATCTGAAAATCTGTTTCCATGCATCGGCGCTAACAAATGGCAATTATTCCCACAGAGTCACAAGAGAGAGAGAGAGAGATATGACAAACGATTATCTAATTTATGTGGGAGCAGTTTGCATTGGATAAAATTTTTATAATTATTTCCTGTTATATACAAGAAAACTATTTTTCAGGTGTATTATTAATGAAATGGAAGACTGTACTGCAGCCGCACAGCGATAAATGGCATTTGTGCGCGATCATCCGTATATTTTGTTTAATTGTGAAAATCATTTCCTCTTTTGCAATCTGTTTGCATTAGGGGCGCGGTAGCCCATTGGTTAGCGCGCTGGAGTTGCACTCGGTAGGCCCGGGTTCGATTCCAGCCACTGCCAAAACTGCCGCCGTGTTCACGCGGAGTACGATCACGTTAAACATGTGGGTCCTTAAGTCCTTCCGAGAGGTTGGTGGTAGGGGAAGGAGGGTACGGTCCCTGTGGATGCCTCCCCCACTGAGTTCCGGTCCAAATTGGGTGGCACTTCCCGGCCGTCCAAACAGTTACCTTACACCTTTCTGGTAGGTCGGACGGTCTGGGTCTCAACAACAACAGCAATCTGTTTGCATTGTCTAAAATTTTTGTAATTATTTTGTGTTTTATACAGAGAAACTTTTTTTCAAACGTGTTATTAATGAAATGAAGGGCTATTTTCTTCATAACAATATTAAAATATGAATTCGGTTACTTAAGAAATGCAAACATTTCAAAAGCATAAAGTAGAATTTAATGCATTTGCATTTAAAATTACATATCTTTGGAATTTTAAATAAAAATTAATATTTGATTCATTCTTCAGTTTAAATAAAAATAAAAATCATAATAATATTAGTTGAGTTCTGAGAATAATAAACTAAGAAAGTACAGTTTCAGAATTATTAAAGCATGCTGAAAAAAGCTAACTCAGCTACAGTTCTAGCACTTCATAAAAAACAATTAGATAAATTATTCAATTTCAGTGTTGAATATGTGCTAGTTAAGCTCAATATAAGTGAGTATGAGTTGCTTTACAATTTTACAAGAAATGCATACTGGAAATCTATTGATTTTATACACAATCGAATGTTTGGTAGATGCCCAAATTTTCGAATGAAATGTTGAAAAATTTATCAAAAAATCAAAATTTTCAATGATACGTAAATAATCATTTCGTATGCATTTTTTCATTAGAAAACGTTTGGCATAAATTTTAGATAGATAGCATAAACTGTTCTCGAGATATTACACTTTTTGCAATTTAATTTATTAAAAGAATCAAATATAATTAACAAAAAAGATCAATCATGCATAAAGCATTGATCATGGAAGCCGCTGAATGCATCGCAGCTCTAATTTACGATACATCCAGCTTTGATATTTTTTTAATTTTCACATAACTATAATAATTTCTTTTACTTGAAAACTTAACACTTCATAGAAAAAAATGAACTTTATTACATACATATTAACTTTATTACATACCTATGTGTCGAGGCTACGCTGAATACTTTTCGGCTGTGCTACGCACCAACAAACCCGAAGTTAATTTTTGTTGATGTATGATCCGTAGCAGTATTAATTTTAAGATTTTTCATGCAAATTTTTATATGTTTTCTTTCGCAGGAGCGATAAACTGCTATTTTTTCAACACGCCGACGGTCAGCAGCTTTTTGACACAGTCTCTAAATGCTGTGGCGCGGAGAAACGGAAGAGGATACTAACCGTCCTCAAAGGGTTAAACGTTCTCTTAATTAGGAGATGCACCTCTGACGATGAATATTTTGCCAAAGCAGTTCGGTGCTTGCAGAAGGTATTTAGAACCATTCCAGAACCCCATATTACAAGTCTGGAGGTCCGGGAGTTCCTTCGTCTATTCTCAAGCTACAATGCCAGCTGCAGAGAAGATCCGGAGGCGAAGAAGATTATACAAGAGCTCTCCGACGAATTAGAAGAAATATTGCCCCAGAGCTCTAAACCGAAGCGACCCAGGTCTTTACTCCATCTCAGCCGGTGCCAGGTGAGGCAAAATCTGAGGGAAGTTGGCAACTTTCCTCATGGTGTGAAAAAGTTGCATCTTCCAAAGATACTGTATAAGTATATCCTTCAGCAGGATAACTAAACCTTTAAACCCATTTGCGGCATTAATGCTCAAGTGGGCATAGTGCCGCAGATACCATGGAATCATTCTAAAGTTCATCGAAGCTCATTTGCAAAATTATATGTGTTATATGTGACTGAAGTGAAATAAGCATCTTCTATTTGGTTAAACTTTGATTGTCTGAAACCATAAGAATTGTTTCCAGTACAAGCTGTGTGCATAAGTGTTGTACAATAACGAATTTATTTGTTGCAATCATCTCAATTACTTGTTTATAATTATTGTTCTATTTATTTCTTATATAAAATAAGTGAAAAAAATAAGGCATTTGTGTCATTTCTGTATTTTAAACACTTTACAACAAAGTTGAAAAGTGTTTATGACTTTGTTCATTCATTCTGCCTCTCTGTCTGTCCGTTAACACGATAACTGCCGTAAAAATGACTTAATCAAAATGAAATATTAGTATGTTGTTCAGACGGCCTGTGGAACCTATGGGAATATAAATGAATAATATCACCCAATTAGTTTTGGATTGAACCCGGAATGAAAAAATGAAATACACTGAACCCAATAGGACCTAATGTTTCAAACATTTTTTAAACGGATTTAAAATTCACAAATTGCTTCAAAATTTTTAGAAAATATTCAAATTATCCCATGAAATATATAAAAAAATTTCAGCAAAATATATTCAGTAGTTTTTTAAATAAAATTAAAATAATAATTACACCTCTTATATGAAGCGATCGCGTGACGACCCGCTTCAAAATAAAATATGGCATCCATCTTGTTGAAGGCCCAGACCATCCGACTCGTCCTAGGACTTAGAGCTCTTTTGTGGATGGCCGGTGCATCCATCTTGTGTCAAAATCGTGATTTTTAAAGTTCTTTTTAATTCATAGTGTTGTTTCCGTCCTATAACTGCTTTATTTTTGCTTAAATTCTGTGCATCTACATATTGGAACAACGCAATTACTATATATTTGAGCTTAAATGATCATCCAATTTTCATTATTTCTACAAGGCCTAATTTGACTTATGGAGAATGGAAATACCAAAAGATGTAGAATGAGTTGTATAAGAATTGCTGCATTTCTTTAACGCAAAATTACTTAGCTCATGGAGTCTGCATTGCTGATATGAATGAAATATTCATTGATTTTACAGAGAGAAGGACGATTGTTTTCGATGAAGATTTACGTATTGCGACGGGAGTCAAAAATTCGAATTCGAGTTTTCAAGGGGAGAGCAAATTTTAAGTATCCCTGTACATGAACAAATATTTTTGAGATGATATCTGTGTATAAGTGTGTGTGTGTATCACTGAGTCAGTGGAGACGATATCTCACGAACAACCGGAGCGATTCGTGCGAAATTTGGTACATAAATTAAAATCAGTGAATACTGGAAGCCTATTGTTTCAAACGCAATCGAATGTAACCCCAGAGTTTCGAATGTAACCCACAATCGAATGTAACTCCCAACTAGGCGAAATTTAACCCCAGATTGACGAAAATATCGCAAAAATTGCAAAAATGACGTCAACTTAATGAAAATGACACTTAATTTGTTTTATTATTAATAAATAAATCGTTTTAATTAATAATAAATGAGCCATATAAATAAATCCTTTTAAGCATGATTATGTCAAATTTTATAAATTAACTGAAAATTAACTTGTATAAATTAACTGAAGTGTGGCTCAACTCAACTTTTTCATACCAGAATTCACGTTAAGTAGTTTATTTTTTCGAATTTTACAAAAAGAATTTAAAAAAAAATCTGTATCATGGATCCCAATGATTATAATTATATCATGCTACCCTTCATTTTAAAGGGCTTGAAAAAAATCTTTCGATTGATACCATATTCGACAATGCACCATCGTGGCTATTTTTCACAACAATATTTGAAACTATAAAGTCTCATGATCTTTGAGCCATAAATAAATCCTTTTATGCATAATAATGTCAAATTTTGTACCATGCTGCCATGTTAAAGAAATATAAAATGTCAAAGTTTTCGTTCGATTGTAAAAAGAAATCGTATCGTGAAAATCTCGTGAAAATCCAATAATATTTGTGACTGCTATTGTGCGCACAAGAAATCGACCACAGTCATCAGACAGAAGGACATCATTCCAAAGTAGACAAAACGTGTGCAGGAGGACTTAAAAACATATGTTGGCATCAAAATCTCGAATTCGAAAATTTTCGTGAAAACAATACTTGCTCTATACTATATTACATAGTATGAAAAAGTAAAAATGAGGGGGGGGGGGAGTAGCCAAATATTTTGTTTCCCATTTCTTCGAAATGTAATGGGTTTCTTAGAGGTGATTTTGCCCCTCCCTCTTGGCGATGTCACTGCTTGGTAGGATTCTAATGGGAACCCAAAATTGAAATATGAGCACAATCCCATTTCTGGTTTAGAACTCATATTACTTAATAAATACTACTTATTAGTATTCGTTTAACCACATAAATGTCTAGATTGAAAATAAAACACATTTTTTACGAAGCATTATAAGGAATGGAATTTAACATTTAAATTAAGATTGGGTTTCATGTATTGAGTATAAAAATTTAGCCCATAACTCATGTGCCGTAATAGAAAGCGATTTCTATGGTTATCATATTTTTGTTGTATAATTAGCGCTTGACACAAAATTCTTAAAATTATTATTAAGGTATTATACAACTTAATTTGTGTGTTAGAATTGTTCCTAAATAATGTCATATATATATGTTAAAATATAAAATTTTTCAAAAATCTTTCTGAGAAATAAATTCCGCTAAAGATGGTTGAGAGAGAAATGAAGTCATTTATACAAACGCCCTGAACTGAAGGACCAGATCCAGGGAGAATCACGAAGGTCAAAGATAATGCCCCCTCCTCTTCTTCATTGACTGAAAAAATAAATTTGCCTTCCTTAAGATTAAAACTGAAACAAATTTCAGCATTATAACATCCCCTTCTCTTTCATTCCTTGACCCCCCCCCCTCCCCCAATTCTTCAAACATCCTGTCTACGCATGTAGAACAAATAAAAGAACTACTTATTTGATAACAATGGTCAACAGGTATCAGCAGAGGTTGCTAAACTTTTTCAACACGCGTATGCCCCGCCGGCTCAGTATTGAAATGCTTATCAAAAAGTTTAATTAAAGGTAATATTAACAAGGAAAGCAATCCGGATACCTCGACGAAACTTTTGATCCCTGATATCTTTGAATTTGTTCAAAACCATTCAGTGAAATTTTTGAACAATGTCAAGGTCATAGAAATTTCAAAACATTAAATATTTATTGTCAAGGTGGGATGAGTAAAGGTAATCCCTCTTCTTGCCACACTAATTAATTTGCACAAAATGACCGCAACTGGGATGCTGTCAAATATTACAATAGGTCTTTTGGAGTCTATGTAATCTGTGCACCTGTTCCAGTGCTTCCTGGATTGTAAAACTTCCGCCGCTAAGCTGCCCATAACTTGAATTGTATCCCTGTCTACAGGCACAGAACTCAGAAACCAGGTGGGCTCTTGGGTGAGTTAGGCGTTTAATCCTTTTGTTTATCCCCCAAATACATTTCACTCTTCAATGAGGAAAATTTAAATTTGCAGTAACACATCCTACAATAGAGGAGATAAGAATAGAATCTTCCCCACGATACAGAGGTTAGCTCAAACTTCAAGATGGGTGAAATGACAAATATTTCTAGTATAGCCAATAGCACCATTATTGCTCGACCACCCCCATAAAAAATAGACTTCTCCAATAATAAAAGCGAACAAGCTTTATTATTTCATTCCTTATACCGCAAACCTCATTCAAGTTGATTTGCTTGGTAGATATAGTGTAGTCTAGGTTTACTCTCTTATCTTCCTTCGTGTGCTAATATCGTGGAAATATACTGGACTTTTTGGAATTATTAAAAATTTCTGTGTTTTTTCAAAATTCGACTACTGATTTCTGGCGGAAAGTTTGGATTGTGTTAGGAGGAATTATACAGAATGGCTCCCTATCAGGCAAACCGTATTCAGTACTTAGGAGAAATTGAAAAATACCTCCAGGACTTCTCGAAATTAAACGGCCAAAGTGATCAATTTATCTGGGACAGCGTGTATTTCGCTAGCCGGCATTTTCAGATCCTGTGGTACGTTCACGATTTTCAGAAACAGTTCTTCGATTATATCTTTAAAGTTCTGAACTGGCATGAGTATAGCAATGTTGATAATGCAGAAATATTGAGCCTAATTTGCTCTTTGCATGCCCCTACATATCTGATCTATAATGTTAAAAACAATCGTACTACAATGGGAAGAACAAATTCATCTCCAAATAATGAATGTGGACAATGGTATTTATCCTACATGATACATCTTATGCACATTGAATACGGCAAATTCAAGACGTATTGGCCGATAGAGCTCGATCCAGTAAGCAACGCTTTACTACAAGCAGATGAATACCGCCTGAACATACTTCTATATTATGGTGTTTCCTATGTACAGCCAGTTGATGATCTTAAGCAATGGAAGTCAGCCGCCAGTAATTTAAAACTATTGTAAGTACCGAATATTTTTTTATAATTTAGCATGTTTGTCATAATTTCAGTGAGGTAACTTGTTGAAGAGCTCCAACCAAAAGCAGAAATACTGAGATTGAAAAATTATTAACTGCGCAAATGATATCTACACCATTAAAACTTAATCGCCTATATTTGTTCATATTTATGTATATTTGTCGCCTCTTGTTCCGAAACCTCTATTTGGCCTAGAAGATGCCGGTATTTTTAATGTAAGTAACAGGTCACGGAACGTGCGTCGTTTCTTACATTAAAAAACATTCAGCAGATTTTCAAATATTTTCAAAACAACCTAGAAAATCTATTTTTTCAATTAAAAAGTAAAGTCAAAATTTCGTTCCCGGAGCAATACAAATTTGCAGTGTACTGTACCAGTCCGATTTCTTAAAAAAATCGACAGTTTTTTATACAGATTTTTAAATGTGCGAAATTGATCTTTTTATGTCAATAACTAGTTGATATACATGAAAATCATGAAAAGTTTTTTTTTCCTATATACATAATATAATGTATAGGGAAAGTATTGTGACGGAGTCGACAATTTAATTGAAGTTTTTAATGGAAGAGCACGTTTTAAGCATGCTTACCTCGAATTAATCGTTTTTGAGGGGATTTCAATTTTCCGGTATTTGTTCCGTTTTATAAGTTCTGTTCCGGGAATTCGATTTTTCATCTTCATAACATACGTTATTGTCATAACGTTTGTAATTTTTTTATGCAATTCTTTTTTTTTCATCTGCTTAAGAGTATCTACCTGTCACGAATGTCATAAAATAGGAAATGGATCACGAATGTTTCTAAATGAGAAACAAATTCATGAATTTTGAGATCTAGGTACATATGTTTTTTTTACATCTGAAAATCTGTTTCCATGCATCGGCGCTAACAAATGGCAATTATTCCCACAGAGTCACAAGAGAGAGAGAGAGAGATATGACAAACGATTATCTAATTTATGTGGGAGCAGTTTGCATTGGATAAAATTTTTATAATTATTTCCTGTTATATACAAGAAAACTATTTTTCAGGTGTATTATTAATGAAATGAAAGACTGTACTGCAGCCGCACAGCGATAAATGGCATTTGTGCGCGATCATCCGTATATTTTGTTTAATTGTGAAAATCATTTCCTCTTTTGCAATCTGTTTGCATTGTCTAAAATTTTTGTAATTATTTTGTGTTTTATACAGAGAAACTTTTTTTTCAAACGTGTTATTAATGAAATGAAGGGCTATTTTCTTCATAACAATATTAAAATATGAATTCGGTTACTTAAGAAATGCAAACATTTCAAAAGCATAAAGTAGAATTTAATGCATTTGCATTTAAAATTACATATCTTTGGAATTTTAAATAAAAATTAATATTTGATTCATTCTTCAGTTTAAATAAAAATAAAAATCATAATAATTTTAGTTGAGTTCTGAGAATAATAAACTAAGAAAGTACAGTTTCAGAATTATTAAAGCATGCTGAAAAAAGCTAACTCAGCTACAGTTCTAGCACTTCATAAAAAACAATTAGATAAATTATTCAATTTCAGTGTTGAATATGTGCTAGTTAAGCTCAATATAAGTGAGTATGAGTTGCTTTACAATTTTACAAGAAATGCGTACTGGAAATCTATTGATTTTATACACAATCGAATGTTTGGTAGATGCCCAAATTTTCGAATGAAATGTTGAAAAATTTATCAAAAAATCAAAATTTTCAATGATACGTAAATAATCATTTCGTATGCATTTTTTCATTAGAAAACGTTTGGCATAAATTTTAGATAGATAGCATAAACTGTTCTCGAGATATTACACTTTTTGCAATTTAATTTATTAAAAGAATCAAATATAATTAACAAAAAAGATCAATCATGCATAAAGCATTGATCATGGAAGCCGCTGAATGCATCGCAGCTCTAATTTACGATACATCCAGCTTTGATATTTTTTTAATTTTCACATAACTATAATAATTTCTTTTACTTGAAAACTTAACACTTCATAGAAAAAAATGAACTTTATTACATACATATTAACTTTATTACATACCTATGTGTCGAGGCTACGCTGAATACTTTTCGGCTGTGCTACGCACCAACAAACCCGAAGTTAATTTTTGTTGATGTATGATCCGTAGCAGTATTAATTTTAAGATTTTTCATGCAAATTTTTATATGTTTTCTTTCGCAGGAGCGATAAACTGCTATTTTTTCAACACGCCGACGGTCAGCAGCTTTTTGACACAGTCTCTAAATGCTGTGGCGCGGAGAAACGGAAGAGGATACTAACCGTCCTCAAAGGGTTAAACGTTCTCTTAATTAGGAGATGCACCTCTGACGATGAATATTTTGCCAAAGCAGTTCGGTGCTTGCAGAAGGTATTTAGAACCATTCCAGAACCCCATATTACAAGTCTGGAGGTCCGGGAGTTCCTTCGTCTATTCTCAAGCTACAATGCCAGCTGCAGAGAAGATCCGGAGGCGAAGAAGATTATACAAGAGCTCCTCCGACGAATTAGAAGAAATATTGCCCCAGAGCTCTAAACCGAAGCGACCCAGGTCTTTACTCCATCTCAGCCGGTGCCAGGTGAGGCAAAATCTGAGGGAAGTTGGCAACTTTCCTCATGGTGTGAAAAAGTTGCATCTTCCAAAGATACTGTATAAGTATATCCTTCAGCAGGATAACTAAACCTTTAAACCCATTTGCGGCATTAATGCTCAAGTGGGCATAGTGCCGCAGATACCATGGAATCATTCTAAAGTTCATCGAAGCTCATTTGCAAAATTATATGTGTTATATGTGACTGAAGTGAAATAAGCATCTTCTATTTGGTTAAACTTTGATTGTCTGAAGCCATAAGAATTGTTTCCAGTACAAGCTGTGTGCATAAGTGTTGTACAATAACGAATTTATTTGTTGCAATCATCTCAATTACTTGTGTATAATTATTGTTCTATTTATTTCTTATATAAAATAAGTGAAAAAAATAAGGCATTTGTGTCATTTCTGTATTTTAAACACTTTACAACAAAGTTGAAAAGTGTTTATGACTTTGTTCATTCATTCTGCCTCTCTGTCTGTCCGTTAACACGATAACTGCCGTAAAAATGACTTAATCAAAATGAAATATTAGTATGTTGTTCAGACGGCCTGTGGAACCTATGGGAATATAAATGAATAATATCACCCAATTAGTTTTGGATTGAACCCGGAATGAAAAAATGAAATACACTGAACCCAATAGGACCTAATGTTTCAAACATTTTTTAAACGGATTTAAAATTCACAAATTGCTTCAAAATTTTTAGAAAATATTCAAATTATCCCATGAAATATATAAAAAAATTTCAGCAAAATATATTCAGTAGTTTTTTAAATAAAATTAAAATAATAATTACACCTCTTATATGAAGCGATCGCGTGACGACCCGCTTCAAAATAAAATATGGCATCCATCTTGTTGAAGGCCCAGACCATCCGACTCGTCCTAGGACTTAGAGCTCTTTTGTGGATGGCCGGTGCATCCATCTTGTGTCAAAATCGTGATTTTTAAAGTTCTTTTTAATTCATAGTGTTGTTTCCGTCCTATAACTGCTTTATTTTTGCTTAAATTCTGTGCATCTACATATTGGAACAACGCAATTACTATATATTTGAGCTTAAATGATCATCCAATTTTCATTATTTCTACAAGGCCTAATTTGACTTATGGAGAATGGAAATACCAAAAGATGTAGAATGAGTTGTATAAGAATTGCTGCATTTCTTTAACGCAAAATTACTTAGCTCATGGAGTCTGCATTGCTGATATGAATGAAATATTCATTGATTTTACAGAGAGAAGGACGATTGTTTTCGATGAAGATTTACGTATTGCGACGGGAGTCAAAAATTCGAATTCGAGTTTTCAAGGGGAGAGCAAATTTTAAGTATCCCTGTACATGAACAAATATTTTTGAGATGATATCTGTGTATAAGTGTGTGTGTGTATCACTGAGTCAGTGGAGACGATATCTCACGAACAACCGGAGCGATTCGTGCGAAATTTGGTACATAAATTAAAATCAGTGAATACTGGAAGCCTATTGTTTCAAACGCAATCAATGTAACCCCAGAGTTTCGAATGTAACCCACAATCGAATGTAACTCCCAACTAGGCGAAATTTAACCCCAGATTGACGAAAATATCGCAAAAAATTGCAAAAATGACGTCAACTTAATGAAAATGACACTTAATTTGTTTTATTATTAATAAATAAATCGTTTTAATTAATAATAAATGAGCCATATAAATAAATCCTTTTAAGCATGATTATGTCAAATTTTATAAATTAACTGAAAATTAACTTGTATAAATTAACTGAAGTGTGGCTCAACTCAACTTTTTCATACAGAATTCACGTTAAGTAGTTTATTTTTTCGAATTTTACAAAAAGAATTTAAAAAAAAATCTGTATCATGGATCCCAATGATTATAATTATATCATGCTACCCTTCATTTAAAGGGCTTGAAAAAAATCTTTCGATTGATACCATATTCGACAATGCACCATCGTGGCTATTTTTCACAAACAATATTTGAAACTATAAAGTCTCATGATCTTTGAGCCATAAATAAATCCTTTTATGCATAATAATGTCAAATTTTGTACCATGCTGCCATGTTAAAGAAATATAAAATGTCAAAGTTTTCGTTCGATTGTAAAAAGAAATCGTATCGTGAAAATCTCGTGAAAATCCAATAATATTTGTGACTGCTATTGTGCGCACAAGAAATCGACCACAGTCATCAGACAGAAGGACATCATTCCAAAGTAGACAAAACGTGTGCAGGAGGACTTAAAAACATATGTTCGGCATCAAAATCTCGAATTCGAAAAATTTTCGTGAAAACAATACTTGCTCTATACTATATTACATAGTATGAAAAAGTAAAAATGAGGGGGGGGGGGGGGGGGAGTAGCCAAATATTTTGTTTCCCATTTCTTCGAAATGTAATGGGTTTCTTAGAGGTGATTTTGCCCCTCCCTCTGGCGATGTCACTGCTTGGTAGGATTCTAATGGGAACCCAAAATTGAAATATGAGCACAATCCCATTTCTGGTTTAGAACTCATATTACTTAATAAATACTACTTATTAGTATTCGTTTAACCACATAAATGTCTAGATTGAAAATAAAACACATTTTTTACGAAGCATTATAAGGAATGGAATTTAACATTTAAATTAAGATTGGGTTTCATGTATTGAGTATAAAAATTTAGCCCATAACTCATGTGCCGTAATAGAAAGCGATTTCTATGGTTATCATATTTTTGTTGTATAATTAGCGCTTGACACAAAATTCTTAAAATTATTATTAAGGTATTATACAACTTAATTTGTGTGTTAGAATTGTTCCTAAATAATGTCATATATATATGTTAAAATATAAAATTTTTCAAAAATCTTTCTGAGAAATAAATTCCGCTAAAGATGGTTGAGAGAGAAATGAAGTCATTTATACAAACGCCCTGAACTGAAGGACCAGATCCAGGGAGAATCACGAAGGTCAAAGATAATGCCCCCTCCTCTTCTTCATTGACTGAAAAAATAAATTTGCCTTCCTTAAGATTAAAACTGAAACAAATTTCAGCATTATAACATCCCCTTCTCTTTCATTCCTTGACCCCCCCCCCCTCCCCCAATTCTTCAAACATCCTGTCTACGCATGTAGAACAAATAAAAGAACTACTTATTTGATAACAATGGTCAACAGGTATCAGCAGAGGTTGCTAAACTTTTTCAACACGCGTATGCCCCGCCGGCTCAGTATTGAAATGCTTATCAAAAAGTTTAATTAAAGGTAATATTAACAAGGAAAGCAATCCGGATACCTCGACGAAACTTTTGATCCCTGATATCTTTGAATTTGTTCAAAACCATTCAGTGAAATATTTGAACAATGTCAAGGTCATAGAAATTTCAAAACATTAAATATTTATTGTCAAGGTGGGATGAGTAAAGGTAATCCCTCTTCTTGCCACACTAATTAATTTGCACAAAATGACCGCAACTGGGATGCTGTCAAATATTACAATAGGTCTTTTGGAGTCTATGTAATCTGTGCACCTGTTCCAGTGCTTCCTGGATTGTAAAACTTCCGCCGCTAAACTGCCCATAACTTGAATTGTATCCCTGTCTACAGGCACAGAACTCAGAAACCAGGTGGGCTCTTGGGTGAGTTAGGCGTTTAATCCTTTTGTTTATCCCCCAAATACATTTCACTCTTCAATGAGGAAAATTTAAATTTGCAGTAACACATCCTACAATAGAGGAGATAAGAATAGAATCTTCCCCACGATACAGAGGTTAGCTCAAACTTCAAGATGGGTGAAATGACAAATATTTCTAGTATAGCCAATAGCACCATTATTGCTCGACCACCCCCATAAAAAATAGACTTCTCCAATAATAAAAGCGAACAAGCTTTATTATTTCATTCCTTATACCGCAAACCTCATTCAAGTTGATTTGCTTGGTAGATATAGTGTAGTCTAGGTTTACTCTCTTATCTTCCTTCGTGTGCTAATATCGTGGAAATATACTGGACTTTTTGGAATTATTAAAAATTTCTGTGTTTTTTCAAAATTCGACTACTGATTTCTGGCGGAAAGTTTGGATTGTGTTAGGAGGAATTATACAGAATGGCTCCCTATCAGGCAAACCGTATTCAGTACTTAGGAGAAATTGAAAAATACCTCCAGGACTTCTCGAAATTAAACGGCCAAAGTGATCAATTTATCTGGGACAGCGTGTATTTCGCTAGCCGGCATTTTCAGATCCTGTGGTACGTTCACGATTTTCAGAAACAGTTCTTCGATTATATCTTTAAAGTTCTGAACTGGCATGAGTATAGCAATGTTGATAATGCAGAAATATTGAGCCTAATTTGCTCTTTGCATGCCCCTACATATCTGATCTATAATGTTAAAAACAATCGTACTACAATGGGAAGAACAAATTCATCTCCAAATAATGAATGTGGACAATGGTATTTATCCTACATGATACATCTTATGCACATTGAATACGGCAAATTCAAGACGTATTGGCCGATAGAGCTCGATCCAGTAAGCAACGCTTTACTACAAGCAGATGAATACCGCCTGAACATACTTCTATATTATGGTGTTTCCTATGTACAGCCAGTTGATGATCTTAAGCAATGGAAGTCAGCCGCCAGTAATTTAAAACTATTGTAAGTACCGAATATTTTTTTATAATTTAGCATGTTTGTCATAATTTCAGTGAGGTAACTTGTTGAAGAGCTCCAACCAAAAGCAGAAATACTGAGATTGAAAAATTATTAACTGCGCAAATGATATCTACACCATTAAAACTTGATCGCCTATATTTGTTCATATTTATGTATATTTGTCGCCTCTTGTTCCGAAACCTCTATTTGGCCTAGAAGATGCCGGTATTTTTAATGTAAGTAACAGGTCACGGAACGTGCGTCGTTTCTTACATTAAAAAACATTCAGCAGATTTTCAAATATTTTCAAAACAACCTAGAAAATCTATTTTTTCAATTAAAAAGTAAAGTCAAAATTTCGTTCCCGGAGCAATACAAATTTGCAGTGTACTGTACCAGTCCGATTTCTTAAAAAAATCGACAGTTTTTTATACAGATTTTTAAATGTGCGAAATTGATCTTTTTATGTCAATAACTAGTTGATATACATGAAAATCATGAAAAGTTTTTTTTTCCTATATACATAATATAATGTATAGGGAAAGTATTGTGACGGAGTCGACAATTTAATTGAAGTTTTTAATGGAAGAGCACGTTTTAAGCATGCTTACCTCGAATTAATCGTTTTTGAGGGGATTTCAATTTTCCGGTATTTGTTCCGTTTTATAAGTTCTGTTCCGGGAATTCGATTTTTCATCTTCATAACATACGTTATTGTCATAACGTTTGTAATTTTTTTATGCAATTCTTTTTTTTTTCATCTGCTTAAGAGTATCTACCTGTCACGAATGTCATAAAATAGGAAATGGATCACGAATGTTTCTAAATGAGAAACAAATTCATGAATTTTGAGATCTAGGTACATATGTTTTTTTTACATCTGAAAATCTGTTTCCATGCATCGGCGCTAACAAATGGCAATTATTCCCACAGAGTCACAAGAGAGAGAGAGAGAGATATGACAAACGATTATCTAATTTATGTGGGAGCAGTTTGCATTGGATAAAATTTTTATAATTATTTCCTGTTATATACAAGAAAACTATTTTTCAGGTGTATTATTAATGAAATGAAAGACTGTACTGCAGCCGCACAGCGATAAATGGCATTTGTGCGCGATCATCCGTATATTTTGTTTAATTGTGAAAATCATTTCCTCTTTTGCAATCTGTTTGCATTGTCTAAAATTTTTGTAATTATTTTGTGTTTTATACAGAGAAACTTTTTTTCAAACGTGTTATTAATGAAATGAAGGGCTATTTTCTTCATAACAATATTAAAATATGAATTCGGTTACTTAAGATATGCAAACATTTCAAAAGCATAAAGTAGAATTTAATGCATTTGCATTTAAAATTACATATCTTTGGAATTTTAAATAAAAATTAATATTTGATTCATTCTTCAGTTTAAATAAAAATAAAAATCATAATAATTTTAGTTGAGTTCTGAGAATAATAAACTAAGAAAGTACAGTTTCAGAATTATTAAAGCATGCTGAAAAAAGCTAACTCAGCTACAGTTCTAGCACTTCATAAAAAACAATTAGATAAATTATTCAATTTCAGTGTTGAATATGTGCTAGTTAAGCTCAATATAAGTGAGTATGAGTTGCTTTACAATTTTACAAGAAATGCATACTGGAAATCTATTGATTTTATACACAATCGAATGTTTGGTAGATGCCCAAATTTTCGAATGAAATGTTGAAAAATTTATCAAAAAATCAAAATTTTCAATGATACGTAAATAATCATTTCGTATGCATTTTTTCATTAGAAAACGTTTGGCATAAATTTTAGATAGATAGCATAAACTGTTCTCGAGATATTACACTTTTTGCATTTTAATTTATTAAAAGAATCAAATATAATTAACAAAAAAGATCAATCATGCATAAAGCATTGATAATGGAAGCCGCTGAATGCATCGCAGCTCTAATTTACGATACATCCAGCTTTGATATTTTTTTAATTTTCACATAACTATAATAATTTCTTTTACTTGAAAACTTAACACTTCATAGAAAAAAATGAACTTTATTACATACATATTAACTTTATTACATACCTATGTGTCGAGGCTACGCTGAATACTTTTCGGCTGTGCTACGCACCAACAAACCCGAAGTTAATTTTTGTTGATGTATGATCCGTAGCAGTATTAATTTTAAGATTTTTCATGCAAATTTTTATATGTTTTCTTTCGCAGGAGCGATAAACTGCTATTTTTTCAACACGCCGACGGTCAGCAGCTTTTTGACACAGTCTCTAAATGCTGTGGCGCGGAGAAACGGAAGAGGATACTAACCGTCCTCAAAGGGTTAAACGTTCTCTTAATTAGGAGATGCACCTCTGACGATGAATATTTTGCCAAAGCAGTTCGGTGCTTGCAGAAGGTATTTAGAACCATTCCAGAACCCCATATTACAAGTCTGGAGGTCCGGGAGTTCCTTCGTCTATTCTCAAGCTACAATGCCAGCTGCAGAGAAGATCCGGAGGCGAAGAAGATTATACAAGAGCTCTCCGACGAATTAGAAGAAATATTGCCCCAGAGCTCTAAACCGAAGCGACCCAGGTCTTTACTCCATCTCAGCCGGTGCCAGGTGAGGCAAAATCTGAGGGAAGTTGGCAACTTTCCTCATGGTGTGAAAAAGTTGCATCTTCCAAAGATACTGTATAAGTATATCCTTCAGCAGGATAACTAAACCTTTAAACCCATTTGCGGCATTAATGCTCAAGTGGGCATAGTGCCGCAGATACCATGGAATCATTCTAAAGTTCATCGAAGCTCATTTGCAAAATTATATGTGTTATATGTGACTGAAGTGAAATAAGCATCTTCTATTTGGTTAAACTTTGATTGTCTGAAGCCATAAGAATTGTTTCCAGTACAAGCTGTGTGCATAAGTGTTGTACAATAACGAATTTATTTGTTGCAATCATCTCAATTACTTGTGTATAATTATTGTTCTATTTATTTCTTATATAAAATAAGTGAAAAAAATAAGGCATTTGTGTCATTTCTGTATTTTAAACACTTTACAACAAAGTTGAAAAGTGTTTATGACTTTGTTCATTCATTCTGCCTCTCTGTCTGTCCGTTAACACGATAACTGCCGTAAAAATGACTTAATCAAAATGAAATATTAGTATGTTGTTCAGACGGCCTGTGGAACCTATGGGAATATAAATGAATAATATCACCCAATTAGTTTTGGATTGAACCCGGAATGAAAAAATGAAATACACTGAACCCAATAGGACCTAATGTTTCAAACATTTTTTAAACGGATTTAAAATTCACAAATTGCTTCAAAATTTTTAGAAAATATTCAAATTATCCCATGAAATATATAAAAAAATTTCAGCAAAATATATTCAGTAGTTTTTTAAATAAAATTAAAATAATAATTACACCTCTTATATGAAGCGATCGCGTGACGACCCGCTTCAAAATAAAATATGGCATCCATCTTGTTGAAGGCCAGACCATCCGACTCGTCCTAGGACTTAGAGCTCTTTTGTGGATGGCCGGTGCATCCATCTTGTGTCAAAATCGTGATTTTTAAAGTTCTTTTTAATTCATAGTGTTGTTTCCGTCCTATAACCGCTTTATTTTTGCTTAAATTCTGTGCATCTACATATTGGAACAACGCAATTACTATATATTTGAGCTTAAATGATCATCCAATTTTCATTATTTCTACAAGGCCTAATTTGAATTATGGAGAATGGAAATACCAAAAGATGTAGAATGAGTTGTATAAGAATTGCTGCATTTCTTTAACGCAAAATTACTTTGCTCATGGAGTCTGCATTGCTGATATGAATGAAATATTCATTGATTTTACAGAGAGAAGGACGATTGTTTTCGATGAAGATTTAAGTATTGCGACGGGAGTCAAAAATTCGAATTCGAGTTTTCAAGAGAGAGCAAATTTTAAGTATCCCTGTACATGAACAAATATTTTTGAGATGATATCTGTGTATAAGTGTGTGTGTGTATCACTGAGTCAGTGGAGACGATATCTCACGAACAACCGGAGCGATTCGTGCGAAATTTGGTACATAAATTAAAATCAGTGAATACTGAAAGCCTATTGTTTCAAACGCAATCGAATGTAACCCCAGAGTTTCGAATGTAACCCACAACCGAATGTAACCCCCAACTAGGCGAAATTTAACCCCAGATTGACGAAAATATCGCAAAAATTGCAAAAATGACGTCAAATTATAGAAAATGACACTTAATTTGTTTTATTATTAATAAATAAATCGTTTTAATTAATAATAAATGAGCCATATAAATAAATCCTTTTAAGCATGATTATGTCAAATTTTATAAATTAACTGAAAATTAACTTGTCCTGAAGTGTGGCTCAACTCAACTTTTTCATAACCAGAATTCACGTTAAGTAGATTATTTTTTCGAATTGTACAAAAAAAATTTAAAAAAAAATCTGTATCATGGATCCCAATGATTATAATTATATCATGCTACCCTTCATTTTAAAGGGCTTGAAAAAAATCTTTCGATTGATACCATATTCGACAATGCACCATCGTGGCTATTTTTCACAACAATATTTGAAACTATAAAGTCTCATGATCTTTGAGCCATAAATAAATCCTTTTATGCATAATAATGTCAAATTTTGTACCATGCTGCCATGTTAAAGAAATATAAAATGTCAAAGTTTTCGTTCGATTGTAAAAAGAAATCGTATCGTGAAAATCTCGTGAAAATCCAATAATATTTGTGACTGCTATTGTGCGCACAAGAAATCGACCACAGTCATCAGGCAGAAGGACATCATTCCAAAGTAGACAAAACGTGTGCAGGAGCACTTAAAAACATATGTTGGCATCAAAATCTCGAATTCGGAAATTTTCGTGAAAACAATACTTGCTCTTTACTATATTACATAGTATGAAAAAGTAAAAATGAGGGGGGGGGGGGGGGGGGAGTAACCAAATATTTTGTTTCCCATTTCTTCGAAATGTAATGGGTTTTTTAGAGGGGATTTTGCCCCTCCCTCTTGGCGATGTCACTGCTTGGTAGGATTCTAATGGGAACCCAAAATTGAAATATGAGCACAATCCCATTTCTGGTTTAGAACTCATATTACTTAATAAATACTACTTATTAGTATTCGTTTAACCACATAAATGTCTAGATTGAAAATAAAACACATTTTTAACGAAGTATTATAAGGAATGGAATTTAACATTTAAATTAAGATTGGGTTTCATGTATTGAGTATAAAAATTTAGCCCATAACTGATGTGCCGGAATAGAAAGCGATTTCTATGGTTATCATATTTTTGTTGTATAATTAGCGCTTGACACAAAATTCTTAAAATTATTATTAAGGTATTATACAACTTAATTTGTGTGTTAGAATTGTTCCTAAATAATGTCATACATATATGTTAAAATATAAAAATTTTCAAGAATCTTTCTGAGAAATACATTCCGCTAAAGATGGTTGAGAGAAAAATGAAGTCATTTATACAAACGCCCTGAACTGAAGGACCAGATCCAGGGAGAATCACGAAGATCAAAGATAATGCCTCTTCCTCTTCTTCATTGACTGAAAAAATAAATTTGCCTTCCTTAAGATTAAAACTGAAACAAATTTCAGCATTATATAATCCCCTTCTCTTTCATTCCTTGATCCCCCACCCTCCCACAATTCTTCAAACATCCTGTCTACGCATGGTGAACAAATAATAGTACTACTTATTTGATAACAATGGTCAACAGGTATCAGCAGAGGTTCCTAAACTTTTTCAACATGTGTATGCTCCGCCGGCTCAGTATTGAAATGCTTATCAAAAAGTTTAATTAAAGGTAATATTAACAAGAAAAGCAATCCGGATACCTCGACGAAACTTTTATCCATGATATCTTTGAAGTTGTTCAAAACCATTCGGCGAAATTTTTGAACAATGTCAAGGTCATAGAAATTTCAAAACATTAAATATTTATTGTCAAGGTGGGATGAGTAAAGGTAATCCCTCTTCTTGCCACACTAATTAATTTGCACAAAATGACCGCAACTGGGATGCTGTCAAATATTACAATAGGTCTTTTGGAGTCTATGTAATCTGTGCACCTGTTCCAGTGCTTCCTGGATTGTAAAACTTCCGCCGTCTAAGCTGCCCATAACTTGAATTGTATCCCTGTCTACAGGCACAGAACTCAGAAACCAGGTGGGCTCTTGGGTGAGTTAGGCGTTTAATCCTTTTGTTTATCCCCCAAGTACATTTCACTCTTCAATGAGGAAAATTTAAATTTGCAGTAACACGTCCTACAATAGAGGAGATAAGAATAGAATCTTCCCCACGATACAGAGGCTAGCTCAAACTTCAAGATGGGTGAAATGAGCAAATATTTCTAGTATAGCCAATAGCACCATTATTGCTCAACCACCCCCATCAAAATTGGACTACCCCAATAATAAAAGCGAACAAGCTTTATTACTTCACTAGCCGCCTTTGGCGACCAGCCTGTTCGCTACCCTTGAAAATTCTGACCGTGGCAAACTCGTTGGCGCGACCTACCAGAAAGGTGTAAGGTAACTGCTTGGAAGGCCAGGAAGTGCCACACAATTTAGACCGGAACCCAATGGGGGAGGCATCCAAAGAGACCGTACCCTCCTTCCCCTACCACAAACCTCTCGGAAGGACTTGCAGTCCCACACGTTTAACGTGATCGTACTCCGCGTGAACACGGCTGCAGTTTTGGCAATGGCGGGAATCGAACCCGGGCCTACCGAGTGAAATTCCCGCGCGCTAACCACTGGGCTACCGTGCCATCCGCGACAATCTCCATAACTTTATTTTTATTCGGCAATTTTGGGAATCGAACCCGGGCCTACCAAGTGCAAATCCCGCGCACTAACCACTGGGGTACTTCACCCTCCGCGATATTCTTCATAACTTATTTTTTATTCACCCAATTTAGACCGGAACCAAGTGGGAGAAGCATCCACAGGGACCGTACCCTTCTTCCCCTACCACCAACCTCTCGGAAGGACTTACAGACCCACATGTTTAACGTGATCGTACTCCGCGTAAACACGGCGGCAATTTTGGGAGTCGAACCCGGGCCTTCCGAGTGCAATTTCCGCGCGCTAACCATTGGGCTACTTTGCCCTACGCGACAATCTCCATAACTTTCTTTTTATTCATCCAATTTAGACCGTACCCTCCTTCCCCTACCACCAACTTCTCGGAAGGACTCACGGACCCACATGTTTAACGTGCTCGTACTCCGCGTAAACACGGCGGCAATTTTGGGAATCGAACCCGGGCCTGGTAACTGGTTGGACGGCCAGGATGTGCCACGCAATTTAGACCGGAACCCAGTGGGGGAGGCATCCACAGGGAACGTACCCTCCTTCCCCTACCACCAACCTCTCGGAAAAACATACGGACCCATATGTTTAACGTGATCGTACTCCATGTCAGTGGCGGAAATCGAACCCGGGCCTACCGCGTGCAATTCCCGCGCGCTAACCACTGGGCTACTTCGCCCTCCGCGACAATCTCCATAACTTTCTTTTTATTCACCCAATTTAGACCGGAACCCAGTGGGGGAGGCATCCACAGGGACCGTACCCTCCTTCCCCTACCACCAACCTCTCGGAAGGACTTACGGACCCACATGTTTAACGTGATCGTATTCCGCCTGAACACGGCGGCTGTTTAGGTAGTGGCGGGAATCGAACCCGGGCCTACTGCTAACTTCCCGCGCTCTAATTTACAATTTAAAATGACCATAAGCTAAACTCTTAATTCCATCAACCTCATTCCATCGTTCCATCATTTAAAATACCCATAAAATTAAAATATCCATCGTTCCATCATTTAAAATATCCATAAAATTAAAATAACGTGATCGTATTCCGCCTGAACACGGCGGCTGTTTAGGTAGTGGCGAGAATCGAACCCGGGCCTACTGCTAACTTCCCGCGCTCTAATTTACAATTTAAAATGACCATAAGCTAAGCTCTTAATTCCATCAACCTCATTCCATCGTTCCATCATTTAAAATACCCATAAAATTAAAATATCCATCGTTCCATCATTTAAAATATCCATAAAATTAAAATATCCATTTACAATATCCACAAATTAAAATATCTATTTAAAATATCCATTTAAAAATCCATATCGTTCCATCATTTAAAATATAGATATAATAATTTCTACAATACATATGCTAAGCTCTTAACTCATTTAAAACCGGAAGCACGGGAAACGGAAAACAAACTCTAATTCGGTATTTTATTGTCCCATCCATCGCTATGCATATTCAGAACCGTGACGTCACCTCCACCTAGACACAAACCGGCGCCATTGAAACGCCTGCTTGGGGGGAAACCGGTGATGGGAAATGGGAACTTCTTTCGCCCGCCGATAAATTTTAAAATCATGACTTCTTTAAAATTCCGATCCAGGGGCCAATTTTAGTTATTTCTTGACCAGATTGGACTTGTAAGAATGCCAGATGTTTGGCCTTTCTAAAAATGTAAATTATTAGTCGAAATTATGAGTACTTTTCACGATGCGAGAATTTAAAAACCAAAAATCGTTTTCTTGAGCAAAAAGTGACTTTTGTTTTAAAATCTTTAAAAAATATTAGAAATCAAAATTCAGATTTGAAATTGATATATTTTTACTCGAAATTCTCTGCTCTTTCCGATGGTGTAATTTGTTTTTTTCTACGACGTCTGGATCGTGGAGAAAAAAGGGCAAAAAAGGCAAAAAACGGTCGAAATCGCATAAAACATTAAATAAATAAAAAAATAATTAAAATTTTAAAAATCGGTTTTCACGTGTCCCCTTCCCTCCCCCCCCGGGTCTCCGACTGCCAAATTTCGTAGCTCTCCGACGCGCGGTCGCGAAACGTATAGTGTATAAGACAGACAGACATTGCCTTTTATTATATAGATTCCTTATACCGCAAACCTCATTCAAGGTGATTTGCTTGGTAGATATAGTGTAGTCTAGGTTTACTCTCTTATCTTCCTTTGTGTGCTAATATCGTGGAAATGTACTGGACTTTTTGGAATTATTAAAAATTTCTGTGTTTTTTCAACATTCGACTACTGATTTCTGGCGGAAAGTTTGGATTGTGTTAGGAGGAATTATACAGAATGGCTCCCTATCAGGCAAACCGTATTCAGTACTTAGGAGAAATTGAAAAATACCTCCAGGACTTCTCGAAATTAAACGGCCAAAGTGATCAATTTATCTGGGACAGCGTGTATTTCGCTAGCCGGCATTTTCAGATCCTGTGGTACGTTCACGATTTTCAGAAACAGTTCTTCGATTATATCTTTAAAGTTCTGAACTGGCATGAGTATAGCAATGTTGATAATGCAGAAATATTGAGCCTAATTTGCTCTTTGCATGCCCCTACATATCTGACCTATAATGTTAAAAACAATCGTACTACAATGGGAAGAACAAATTCATCTCCAAATAATGAATGTGGACAATGGTATTTATCCTACATGATACATCTTATGCACATTGAATACGGCAAATTCAAGACGTATTGGCCGATAGAGCTCGATCCAGTAAGCAACGCTTTACTACAAGCAGATGAATACCGCCTGAACATACTTCTATATTATGGTGTTTCCTATGTACAGCCAGTTGATGATCTTAAGCAATGGAAGTTAGCCGCCAGTACATTAAAACTATTGTAAGTACCGAATATTTTTTTATAATTTAGCATGTTTGTCATAATTTCAGTGAGGTATCTTGTTGAAGAGCTCCAACCAAAGCAGAAATACTGAGATTGAAAAATTATTAACTGAGCAAATGATATCTACACCATTAAAACTTGATCGCCTATATTTGTTCATATTTATGTATATTTGTCGCCTCTTGTTCCGAAACCTCTATTTGGCCTAGAAGATGCCGGTATTTTTAATGTAAGTAACAGGTCACGGAACGTGCGTCGTTTCTTACATTAAAAAACATTCAGCAGATTTTCAAATATTTTCAAAACAACCTAGAAAATCTATTTTTTCAATTAAAAAGTAAAGTCAAAATTTCGTTCCCGGAGCAATACAAATTTGCAGTGTACTGTACCAGTCCGATTTCTTAAAAAAATCGACAGTTTTTTATACAGATTTTTAAATGTGCGAAATTGATCTTTTTATGTCAATAACTAGTTGATATACATGAAAATCATGAAAAGTTTTTTTTCCTATATACATAATATAATGTATAGGGAAAGTATTGTGACGGAGTCGACAATTTAAATTGAAGTTTTTAATGGAAGAGCACGTTTTAAGCATGCTTACACTCGAATTAATCGTTTTTGAGGGAATTTCAATTTTCCGGTATTTGTTCCGTTTTATAAGTCCTGTTCCGGGAATTCGATTTTTCATCTTCATAACGTTTGTAATTTTTTATGCAATTCTTTTTTTTTCATCTGCTTAAGAGTATCTACCTGTCACGAATGTCATAAAATTGGAAATGGATCACGAATGTTTCTAAATGAGAAACAAATTCATGAATTTTGAGATCTAGGTACATATGTTTTTTTTTACATCTGAAAATCTGTTTCCATGCATCGGCGCTAACAAATGGCAATTATTCCCACAGAGTCACAAGAGAGAGAGAGAGAGATAGATATGACAAACGATTATCTAATTTATGTGGGAGCAGTTTGCATTGGATAAAATTTTTATAATTATTTCCTGTTATATACAAGAAAACTATTTTTCAGGTGTATTATTAATGAAATGAAAGACTGTACTGCAGCCGCACAGCGATAAATGGCATTTGTGCGCGATCATCCGTATATTTTGTTTAATTGTGAAAATCATTTCCTCTTCTGCAATCTGTTTGCGTTGTTTAAAATTTTTGTAATTATTTTGTGTTTTATACAGAGAAACTATTTTTCAAACGTCTTATTAATGAAACGAAGGGCTATTCTCTTCATAACAATATTAAAATATGAATTCGGTTACTTAAGAAATGCAAACATTTCAAAAGCATAGAGTAGAATTTAATGCATTTGCATTTAAAATTACATATCTTTGGAATTTTAAATAAAAATTAATATTTGATTCATTCTTCAGTTTAAATAAAAATAAAAATCATAATAATTTTAGTTGAGTTCTGAGAATAATAAACTAAGAAAATACAGTTTCAGAATTATTAAAGCATGCTAAAAAAGCTAACTCAGCTACAGTTCTAGCACTTCATAAAAAACAATTAGATAAATTATTCAACTTCAGTGTTGAATATGTGCTAATTAAGCTCAATATAAGTGAGTATGAGTTGCTTTACAATTTTACAAGAAATGCATACTGGAAGTCTATTGATTTTATACACAATCGAATGTTTGGTAGATGCCCAAATTTTCGAATGAAATGTTGAAAAATTTATCAAAAAATCAAAATTTTCAATGATACGTAAATAATAATTTCGTATGCATTTTTTTATTAGAAAACGTTTGGCATAAATTTTAGATAGATAGCATAAACTGTTCTCGAGATATTGCACTTTTTGCATTTTAATTTATTAAAAGAATCAAATATAATTAACAAAAAAGATCAATCACGCATAAAGCATTGGTCATGGAAGACGCTGAATGTATCGCAGCTCTAATTTACGATACATCCAGCTTTGATATTTTTTTATTTTCACATAACTATAATAATTTCTTTTACTTGAAAACTTAACACTTCATAGAAAAAAATGAACTTTATTACATACATATTAACTTTATTACATACCTATGTGTCGAGGCTACGCTGAATACTTTTCGGCTGTGCTACGCACCAACAAACCCGAAGTTAATTTTTGTTGATGTATGATCCGTAGCAGTATTAATTTTTAGATTTTTCATGCAAATTTTTATATGTTTTCTTTCGCAGGAGCGATAAACTGCTATTTTTTCAACACGCCGACGGTCAGCAGCTTTTTGACACAGTCTCTAAATGCTGTGGCGCGGAGAAACGGAAGAGGATACTAACCGTCCTCAAAGGGTTAAACCATCGAGGTAGTATATAATGGAGAGAGCTTAAGGGTTGCAATCGGTGCCAAAGATAAAGGGAGTTGTAGTAAGGACGAATTTCCTGAGAACCCGTTTTCTTCCGACTGTGACCCTGTACATTTCAATGGCGATTTCTGACCGAGAGTATGTTTGAGAAATATAAATAGTAAAATAATGGTTATGTACTGTTGTGCTTACGGCTGCAAGGAAAAGCATGTAAAAGGGGGACTTCACTCTTTCCATGGCTAAGTTTTTTTTTTATTATATATCTTACAAATAGAGTTAAGAAGTAATTTTGCTAGATTTTAGCGTGGTGCATTTCATTTGGCTATTAATTTTATTGCTTTTAATGCTATATTATTAGAAGTTTTGCTCTATTTTTGGTGTTTGTGATATTGCAGAAGACTTATAATATCATTCTAACACTTTAAAAAAACATTCGGAGTACTTTTGTGATAGTTACAGAGCTATTTTCGGTATCCTCATATGTTTTCCCTTCGAGGTAGAACTTGGCGATGTTTGGCGACGTTTGGCAAGATTGGGTGGCTAGGGAAGAAACATAGGGTGTTTAGATAATGAGCGTAAAGACGTGTCGGATGATAAAATTTTACTTTCAAAATAAAATATAATAGTTTACATTCATTGAAAATGTCAGTTAGATTTTACATCACAATTTTTCAGTGCATTTTATATAAAGATATATGATCTGAAATATGAGCATGATCTCATTTCTAGTTCAGAGTAAATTGTACTTAATAAGTCGATGTTATTAATCTTATCCTTGAGATTGCCCCCCCCCCCCCCCTCACCCTCTCCGCATACATTCTATAGATGTCGATGTTGGTTAGAATTAATTTCATATAAACATCTCGATTGTTCACAAATTAAATATAAAAGGATATATCATCAAACTCCCAGTGTTTTCAAGAAGTATTTTGGTATTACACTCTTGTTTAGTTTTCGAGAAAGAAATATGCCTTGCCCAAAGAAATATTTGAATCACCGACTTCTTGATCACGCGTTAGCAATCTATTTAATGAGAAATCTTAACTCTAAAAGAACCTTACATTCTCCTCATCATAATTTAAGTAATAGGCTTTTTGATCAAGAAACAGCTCTACCAATATAAATATTTTTACTTACATCATGTTTTATGTACCAAAGTCGTGTTTCAGAGTCTTTTAAGTGCGATTAATATAAATTGAAGTCCAAATTATTATAATTACAGAAATTTGACGAAAATAAAGCTATTGGGACACCTAGCTTAGGTGTGTACCGGCCATCCATTTTGTTGCTCTAAGTCCTCGGATGAGTCGGATGGTCTGGGCTTTCGACCTAGCTTAGGTGATTCAAAAGTAAAGGTCATTAAAACTTAAAATTCTGCACATAGCTTTAATTATAATTTTGGTCCTAATGCTTTAGTTGTTTTTAAAATTTCAGAAATTATTTTTGGATAGATTGTGCTTTAATTTTTGCTATAAGTTTTTGATATTTAATATAATTGTACAACATTTGATATTTTTATGCCATATTAAGTTAGCCCACTGCAATTGTGCTTACGGTCTTTTTAAATCTGGATGCAAATATCACAATATTTATTTAAAGCATTTTTCAAACGAATTATTAGCAACCAAATCTCTGAAACTATTATAATGAAATACAAATTTTCTATTTTGTGCCATACTATATTATAATCTTATTTATTTCCTAATACTTTATAGAAAAACATTTTTAAACAATTTCCGAATTCTATATGCATTAAACATGCAAGAACCTTCCGAACACGTTTTGAAAATTTAAGAATCATAGCTGTTTCAATATCTGAGCCCCTATTTATGAATTTAGGCATAATTTTATATTTTATTCTAAAATGTCATTTTATAAACAAAAAAAAAAAAAAATTGCAAATAAAGTTAAATATTTTATTATTGCAAATATTACATTGTTTTATATTTGACGGTACACATACAATATATTAAAATAAATTAGATGTAAAAATGACTCAGTCGTATTATGCCTCAAAGCAGATATGGATAATGCTAACATAACTTTCAGAGATAAAGTTTATCTGGATAAAAGTGGAGAATTCTACATTTTAAGCAAGCATGCACACAATTTTTTCATATACTTTATAATTGTTTTTAAATATATTATACATATCCTTCAATTTGTATACTTGTAATCTATTTCATATCATATTTTATTTGTAATTGCTTTGTAGTTCAAGTTGTTTTACAAAATTGACTTCATTAACAAAATTATTCTTTAGTAATAAAATTTTTTGGTAATAAAAATATTCTAATCCTATTTCGTATTTTTCTTCATACATATTTTTTAAAATCTTATAACGTATAACACGTGTAATAACTTCCCATTCATCCTCGACTTTAATAGAAGTTAAAAAAAAAAACAGAAGGTACACTACACAGTTTAGGCGATAAATCGCCAAATCATGGAAGTCCTTCTCCTCCTCGTCCTTACTACACCTTCTCTGTGTTTGTCCATGCTACTAGCATGGGGAAGATAGGACCGCACTCCCTCCATATATACTAACTCGTTGGGTTAAACGTTCTCTTAATTAGGAGATGCACCTCTGACGATGAATATTTTGCCAAAGCAGTTCGGTGCTTGCAGAAGGTATTTAGAACCATTCCAGAACCCCATATTACAAGTCTGGAGGTCCGGGAGTTCCTTCGTCTATTCTCAAGCTACAATGCCAGCTGCAGAGAAGATCCGGAGGCGAAGAAGATTATACAAGAGCTCTCCGACGAATTAGAAGAAATATTGCCCCAGAGCTCTAAACCGAAGCGACCCAGGTCTTTACTCCATCTCAGCCGGTGCCAGGTGAGGCAAAATCTGAGGGAAGTTGGCAACTTTCCTCATGGTGTGAAAAAGTTGCATCTTCCAAAGATACTGTATAAGTATATCCTTCAGCAGGATAACTAAACCTTTAAACCCATTTGGGCCATTAATGCTCAAGTGGGCATAGTGCCGCAGATACCATGGAATCATTCTAAAGTTCATCGAAGCTCATTTGCAAAATTATATGTGTTATATGTGACTGAAGTGAAATAAGCATCTTCTATTTGGTTAAACTTTGATTGTCTGAAACCATAAGATTTGTTTCCAGTACAAGCTGTGTGCATAAGTGTTGTACAATAACGAATTTATTTGTTGCAATCATCTCAATTACTTGTGTATAATTATTGTTCTATTTATTTCTTATATAAAATAAGTGAAAAAAATAAGGCATTTGTGTCATTTCTGTATTTTAAACACTTTACAACAAAGTTGAAAAGTGTTTATGACTTTGTTCATTCATTCTGCCTCTCTGTCTGTCCGTTAACACGATAACTGCCGTAAAAATGACTTAATCAAAATGAAATATTAGTATGTTGTTCAGACGGCCTGTGGAACCTATGGGAATATAAATGAATATTATCACCCAATTAGTTTTGGATTGAACCCGGAATGAAAAAATGAAATACACTGAACCCAATAGGACCTAATGTTTCAAACATTTTTTAAACGGATTTAAAATTCACAAATTGCTTCAAAATTTTTAGGAAATATTCAAATTATCCCATGAAATATATAAAAAAATTTCAGCAAAATATATTCAGTAGTTTTTTAAATAAAATTAAAATAATAATTACACCTCTTATATGAAGCGATCGCGTGACGACCCGCTTCAAAATAAAATATGGCATCCATCTTGTTGAAAGCCCAGATCATCCGACTCGTCCTAGGACTTAGAGCACTTTTGTGGATGGCCGGTGCATCCATCTTGTGTCAAAATCGTGATTTTTAAAGTTCTTTTTAATTCATAGTGTTGTTTCCGTCCTATAACCGCTTTATTTTTGCTTAAATTCTGTGCATCTACATATTGGAACAACGCAATTACTATATATTTGAGCTTAAATGATCATCCAATTTTCATCATTTCTACAAGGCCTAATTTGACTTATGGAGAATGGAAATACCAAAAGATGTAGAATGAGTTGTATAAGAATTGCTGCATTTCTTTAACGCAAAATTACTTAGCTCATGGAGTCTGCATTGCTGATATGAATGAAATATTCATTGATTTTACACAGAGAAGGACGATTGTTTTCGATGAAGATTTAAGTATTGCGACGGGAGTCAAAAATTCGAATTCGAGTTTTCAATGGGAGAGCAAATTTTAAGTATCCCTGTACATGAACAAATATTTTTGAGATGATATCTGTGTATAAGTGTGTGTGTGTATCACTGAGTCAGTGGAGACGATATCTCACGAACAACCGGAGCGATTCGTGCGAAATTTGGTACATAAATTAAAATCAGTGAATACTGAAAGCCTATTGTTTCAAACGCAATCGAATGTAACCCCAGAGTTTCGAATGTAACCCACAACCGAATGTAACCCCCAACTAGGCGAAATTTAACCCCAGATTGACGAAAATATCGCAACAATTGCAAAAATGACGTCAAATTAATGAAAATGACACTTAATTTGTTTTATTATTAATAAATAAATCGTTTTAATTAATAATAAATGAGCCATATAAATAAATCCTTTTAAGCATGATTATGTCAAATTTTATAAATTAACTGAAAATTAACTTGTATAAATTAACTGAAGTGTGGCTCAACTCAACTTTTTCATACCAGAATTCACGTTAAGTAGTTTATTTTTTCGAATTTTACAAAAATTTTTTTAAAAAAAATCTGTATCATGGATCCCAATGATTATAATTATATCATGCAACCCTTCATTTTAAAGGGCTTGAAAAAAATCTTTCGATTGATACCATATTCGACAATGCACCATCGTGGCTATTTTTCACAACAATATTTGAAACTATAAAGTCTCATGATCTTTGAGCCATAAATAAATCCTTTTATGCATAATAATGTCAAATTTTGTACCATGCTGCCATGTTAAAGAAACATAAAATGTCAAAGTTTTCGTTCGATTGTAAAAAGAAATCGTATCGTGAAAATCTCGTGAAAATCCAATAATATTTGTGACTGCTATTGTGCGCACAAGAAATCGACCACAGTCATCAGACAGGACATCATTCCAAAGTAGACAAAACGTGTGCAGGAGGACTTAAAAACATATGTTGGCATCAAAATCTCGAATTCGAAAATTTTCGTGAAAACAATACTTGCTCTATACTATATTACATAGTATGAAAAAGTAAAAATGAGGGGGGGGGGGGGGGGGGGAGTAGCCAAATATTTTGTTTCCCATTTCTTCGAAATGTAATGGGTTTCTTAGAGGTGATTTTGCCCCTCCCTCTTGGCGATGTCACTGCTTGGTAGGATTCTAATGGGAACCCAAAATTGAAATATGAGCACAATCCCATTTCTGGTTTAGAACTCATATTACTTAATAAATACTACTTATTAGTATTCGTTTAACCACATAAATGTCTAGATTGAAAATAAAACACATTTTTTACGAAGCATTATAAGGAATGGAATTTAACATTTAAATTAAGATTGGGTTTCATGTATTGAGTATAAAAATTTAGCCCATAACTCATGTGCCGTAATAGAAAGCGATTTCTATGGTTATCATATTTTTGTTGTATAATTAGCGCTTGACACAATATTCTTAAAATTATTATTAAGGTATTATACAACTTAATTTGTGTGTTAGAATTGTTCCTAAATAATGTCATACATATATGTTAAAATATAAAATTTTTCAAAAATCTTTCTGAGAAATACATTCCGCTAAAGATGGTTGAGAGAAAAATGAAGTCATTTATACAAACGCCTTGAACTGAAGGACCAGAACCAGGGAGAATCACGAAGGTCAAAGATAATGCCCCCTCCTCTTCTTCATTGACTGAAAAAATAAATTTGCCTTCCTTAAGATTAAAACTGAAACAAATTTCAGCATTATAACATCCCCTTCTCTTTCATTCCTTGACCCCCCCCCTCCCCCAATTCTTCAAACATCCTGTCTACGCATGTAGAACAAATAAAAGAACTACTTATTTGATAACAATGGTCAACAGGTATCAGCAGAGGTTCCTAGCCCCGCCGGCTCAGTATTGAAATGCTTATCAAAAAGTTTAATTAAAGGTAATATTAACAAAGAAAGCAATCCGGATACCTCGACGAAACTTTTGATCCATGATATCTTTGAAGTTGTTCAAAACCATTCGGCGAAATTTTTGAACAATGTCAAGGTCATAGAAATTTCAAAATATTAAATATTTATTGTCAAGGTGGGATGAGTAAAGGTAATCCCTCTTCTTGCGACACTAATTAATTTGCACAAAATGACCGCAACTGGGCTGCTATCAAATATTACAATAGGTCTTTTGGAGTCTATGTAATCTGTGCACCTGTTCCTGTGCTTCCTGGATTGTAACACTTCCGCCGTCTAAGCTGCCCATAACTTGAATTGTATCCCTGTCTACAGGCACAGAACTCAGAAACCAGGTGGGCTCTTGGGTGAGTTAGGCGTTTAATCCTTTTGTTTATCCCCCAAGTACATTTCACTCTTCATTGAGGAAAATTTAAATTTGCAGTAACATGTCCTACAATAGAGGAGATAAGAATAGAATCTTCCCCACGATACAGAGGTTAGCTCAAACTTCAAGATGGGTGAAATGAGCAAATATTTCTAGTATAGCCAATAGCACCATTATTGCTCGACCACCCCCATCAAAAATAGACTACTCCAATAATAAAAGCGAACAAGCTTTATTATTTCATTCCTTATACCGCAAACCTCATTCAAGTTGATTTGCTTGGTAGATATAGTGTAGTCTAGGTTTACTCTCTTATCTTCCTTCGTGTGCTAATATCGTGGAAATATACTGGACTTTTTGGAATTATTAAAAATTTCTGTGTTTTTTCAAAATTCGACTACTGATTTCTGGCGGAAAGTTTGGATTGTGTTAGGAGGAATTATACAGAATGGCTCCCTATCAGGCAAACCGTATTCAGTACTTAGGAGAAATTGAAAAATACCTCCAGGACTTCTCGAAATTAAACGGCCAAAGTGATCAATTTATCTGGGACAGCGTGTATTTCGCTAGCCGGCATTTTCAGATCCTGTGGTACGTTCACGATTTTCAGAAACAGTTCTTCGATTATATCTTTAAAGTTCTGAACTGGCATGAGTATAGCAATGTTGATAATGCAGAAATATTGAGCCTAATTTGCTCTTTGCATGCCCCTACATATCTGATCTATAATGTTAAAAACAATCGTACTACAATGGGAAGAACAAATTCATCTCCAAATAATGAATGTGGACAATGGTATTTATCCTACATGATACATCTTATGCACATTGAATACGGCAAATTCAAGACGTATTGGCCGATAGAGTTCGATCCAGTAAGCAACGCTTTAATACAAGCAGATGAATACCGCCTGAACATACTTCTATATTATGGTGTTTCCTATGTACAGCCAGTTGATGATCTTAAGCAATGGAAGTTAGCCGCCAGTAATTTAAAACTATTGTAAGTACCGAATATTTTTTTATATTTATTTATAATTTAGCATGTTTGTCATAATTTCAGTGAAGTAACTTGTTGAAGAGCTCCAACCAAAAGCAGAAATACTGAGATTGAAAAATTATTAACTGCGCAAATGATATCTACACCATTAAAACTTGATCGCCTATATTTGTTCATATTTATGTATATTTGTCGCCTCTTGTTCCGAAACCTCTATTTGGCCTAGAAGATGCCGGTATTTTTAATGTAAGTAACAGGTCACGGAACGTGCGTCGTTTCTTACATTAAAAAACATTCAGCAGATTTTCAAATATTTTCAAAACAACCTAGAAAATCTATTTTTTCAATTAAAAAGTAAAGTCAAAATTTCGTTCCCGGAGCAATACAAATTTGCAGTGTACTGTACCAGTCCGATTTCCTAAAAAAATCGTCAGTTTTTTATACAGATTTTTAAATGTGCGAAATTGATCTTTTTATGTCAATAACTAGTTGATATACATGAAAATCATGAAAAGTTTTTTTTTCCTATATACATAATATAATGTATAGGGAAAGTATTGTGACGGAGTCGACAATTTAAATTGAAGTTTTTAATGGAAGAGCACGCTTTAAGCATGCTTACACTCGAATTAATCGTTTTTGAGGGAATTTCAATTTTCCGGTATTTGTTCCGTTTTATAAGTCCTGTTCCGGGAATTCGATTTTTCATCTTCATAACGTTTGTAATTTTTTTATGCAATTCTTTTTTTGTCATCTGCTTAAGAGTATCTACCTGTCACGAATGTCATAAAATAGGAAATGGATCACGAATGTTTCTAAATGAGAAACAAATTCATGAATTTTGAGATCTAGGTACTTATGTTTTTTTTTACATCTGAAAATCTGTTTCCATGCATCGGCGCTAACAAATGGCAATTATTCCTACAGAGTCAGAAGAGAGAGAGAGAGAGAGATAGATATGACAAACGATTATCTAATTTATGTGGGAGCAGTTTGCATTGGATAAAATTTTTATAATTATTTCCTGTTATATACAAGAAAACTATTTTTCAGGTGTATTATTAATGAAATGAAAGACTGTACTGCAGCCGCACAGCGATAAATGACATTTGTGCGCGATCATCTGTATATTTTGTTTAATTGTGAAAATCATTTCCTCTTTTGCAATCTGTTTGCATCGTCTAAAATTTTTGTAATTATTTTGTGTTTTATACAGAGAAACTATTTTTCAAACCTGTTATTAATGAAATGAAGGGCTATTTTCTTCATAACATTATTAAAATATGAATTCGGTTACTTAAAAAATGCAAACATTTCAAAAGCATAGAGTAGAATTTAATGCATTTGCATTTAAAATTACATATCTTTGGAATTTTAAATAAAAATTAATATTTGATTCATTCTTCAGTTTAATTAAAATAAAAATCTTAATAATTTTAGTTGAGTTCTGAGAATAATAAACTAAGAAAATACAGTTTCAGAATTATTAAAGCATGCTGAAAAAAGCTAACTCAGTTACAGTTCTAGCACTTCATAAAAAGTCTGATGTGGGAACCACATGACTTTCCTTATAAAATGTAATGAATTTACTACTTTTACAGTAAAAAAAAATAGGTTTTTCTTATAGTCGATACTAACATTTTTACCAAGATATTGAATTTTCGACAATTAGTCGTCATTTTTATTGATTTAGCGTCATTTTTATCCATTTGGCGAGATTTTCGGTAATTTGGCAACATTTCAAAAAGTCGCCAAGTTGGCGACATTCCGCCAAATTCGTCGCCAAAATCTCGCCAAGCGTTATGGACAAAGAAATAAGTTAGTCTTACAGCAGATAAATGACTATTGGCGTTCAAATACAAAAGTATTACTCAAAGTATCTTTTTATGAATGGAACGAGCTAGATCCACGAGAATGATGTCATCCAATTTATCGCATGGTATTACATATGAAAAGTGAACATGCTTCTCAATAGGAAATATTTTCTTTTTAATTTTATATGACTTTTAGATAATTTTTATGAAAAATGTGCAATATCTCGAGAACGGTTCATGTTAGCGTTTTAAAATTTACGTCAATCGTTTTCTAATGAAACATTACATAAGAAATGTCTATTTGCGTAACTTTATTCGTGGTTTTGATTTTTTGACGATTTTTTCAAAATTTCATTCGAAAATTAAGGGTGTTCCAAACGTTCGATTGCGTATAAAAACAATAGGCTTCCAGTGTTTACGGATTGTGATTTTTGTACCAAATTTGAATCGACAGTTATCGTCTCCACAGACTCACTGACACACACACACACATACACACATACTTTCACACACACACACACACACACAGACATCACTTCAAAAATGTTTGATTCGTGATCAGGGATGCTTGAAACGTGCTCTCCCGTCGAAAACTCGAATTCGAAATTTCGACCCCGTCACAATACTTTCCTTATACATTATGTATATAAGGAAAGTAAAAACAATTAGATAAATTATTCAATTTCAGTGTTGAATATGTGCTAATTAAGCTCAATATATGTGAGTATGAGTTGCTTTACAATTTTACAAGAAATGCATACTGGAAATCTATTGATTTTATACACAATCGAATGTTTGGTAGATGCCCAAATTTTCGAATGAAATGTTGAAAAATGTATCAAAAAATCAAAATTTTCAATGATACGTAAATAATCATTTCGTATGCATTTTTTCATTAGAAAACGTTTGGCATAAATTTTAGATAGATAGCATAAACTGTTCTCGAGATTTTACACTTTTTGCAATTTAATTTATTAAAAGAATCAAATATAATTAACAAAAAAGATCAATCACGCATAAAGCATTGATCATGGAAGCCGCTGAATGTATCGCATCTCTAATTGACGATACATCCACCTTTGATATTTTTTTAATTTTCACATAACTATAATAATTTCTTTTACTTGAAAACTTAACACTTCATAGAAAAAAATGAACTTTATTCAAATGACGTCATCGAAATATAAATGGTCCGGCTCTCTATATAAAATTAGTGAATATTTCATTCATACACTTTTATTCCAGACTCCCGAGTTAAATAATTTTGAGTGAAAAAAATTCAGCAATTCTTATGCAACTCATTTTATAATCACTTGTTTACATTCTGCACCCATTAAAATTTGACTTCGATGTAGAAATAATCAAAGTTTGATGATCATTTAAACTCAAAAATATTGTAATTGCAGTGGCACAGAATATAGATGCACAGAAAATACGCAAAAATAAAGCAGTTTTAGGACGAATGCAACGCTAAATATAAATTTAAAAGATATTATTCATTTACATTCCCATATGTTCCACAGAACGTCTCAACATCATACTGAAATTTCATTTTATAAAGTCATTTATCATGCAAACGGTCAGACAGACAGACAAAATGACCAGAGTCATAAACACTTTTCAACTATGTTGTAAAGTGTTAAAAAGTATTAACTATAGTGAGATATGTTTACTTTTCATGTGTATTAATATTGTGATAAATTTGTCAACATTATACTCGTGGATCCGTTTCAGTCTATTCACTTTAGAATATACTTTAGAAGGTACTTCATGTAATAGTTTTAAATTTTGACGTTAGCAGTTATTTATAAATAAAGGCCCTTCTGTCCTATTGTCTATAATGCTTGGCGAACTTAACAACTAATTTAGCGAAATATCGCCAACTTGGTGATTTGCGAAATTATCGTTAAAATTGAAACAATGACGTTAGCTTTTGTGCCAAATGGATGAATTAATTATTAAAATATTTTAATATATAGCCTCTATTGCCTATGCTATAATAACTATTGCGGATGCTATCCATATTGATAATTGTGAATTTAGATTTGCATGAAATATAAGTCAATAAGGTACTTCGAAATAATTTTACTTGTTGTCATACGGAAAAGCGCAAAATGCACAATTGAAAATAATGTTAAAACATTGTGCCATAGACTTTATACATCATTTATTCACTATGAAAGAAGTCGTTAATTCATTGCATTATATAGTGAAAGTTATGTGCTGTCCACAGCAGTTTTTTTTTTCTTTTGCTTTGTATCCCGAATGGTTTAAATATACTGAAATTATACCTCAGGAAACATTTCTGATTGATTAGGGTTGCTAATTTGATCTCAATGTTGAGGAGGAATTAGACATATTAAATGGAGAGTTTCATTGTTAATCCCCATCTGAAGGAGATTTATCCCACTGGTCTATGGATCAGACTCTCAGAATTATATGATTTGAAATGTATGTGTCTGCTCTAATTTCGCAGCCTCTACTTGGTCTAGAAGCATGCATTTATTTCTTAAATGCAGCAAACCATCCGGGAAAGTGCAAAAAACTTTGGAAAATTAAATAAAAATATTTTAAAATATTTAATAGATTTTAAAATATTTTCAAAAGTCTCCTTTCCAGAAAAATCGATTTTCTAATTCAAAATTCAAATTAGGATCTCAATTCTTTTAAACTGAAGACAGATAAATTTGTCGTATACTATATATGCCCGATTTTTCAAAAAGTCTATAACTTTATTCTGCAGATTTTTATTATAAAATTTGACCACTTTTAATGTCAATATGTAGGTATGTATGTTGCTTTCTATTCCAAAGCCCCTACTTGACCCAGAAGATCGCATTTTTATTAAATGCACAATCCAGGAAAGTTCACAATATTTTCGAAAAATTCAATGGATTTTGAGGTATTTTATAACCCCCTTCCCCTTTTTTTTCGGAATAATCTAGCTTCTTATTCAAAAACCAAGTTATGCTCTCTATTCTTTTTAACCAAATCCAGATAAATTTCTGAATCCTATGGGTTCGGTTAAAAAAATATTTTTCACCCACAGATATTTAATTACAAAAAATGTGAAAAATTGACCACTTTTTATGTCAATATGTATATACGTTTTCCAAAGCCCCTACTTTCCCTAGAAAGTTGCTTTTTTTAAGTGTAGCTAACTATACAGGAATGTGCACAAAATCTTTCAAAAAATCAATAGATTTTAAATATTTTCTATTGCTAAAAATCTATCTACTACTTAAAAAATCAAGTTAGGCTCTCGATTTTTTTTTAATTGGGATCAACTAAATTGACTGTGTACCCTATAAGCCCGATTTCCCAAAATGTCGATAGTATTCTTCTATAGATTTTTAAAACCGATTATTCAGATATTTCGACTATCCGTATTTCTCATATTCAAACTGTCTTCGAAGAATGACTTTTCAAGGTACGGTCTGTAAAATTTGTCATCATGAAGACTCATTCCTTATATTTAGAAAACTGCAACTGTTTCCTTTGGATTTTCCTTTGTTAATTTTTTACAATTAAATTAAAGATTCAATAAACAGATCTACGGAAACTTTGCCTATCACTTTCAGCTCGAGTTTGGGTGTTTTCCATTTTAGAATAGGGGTCATGGTGTAAACACTACGATAAAAATTATTAATTAAGATTTTAATAATTGTACTTCACTCGGCCAGACATTATTAGGATGAAAGTGTTTCATGTGGCGTTATAAACGATTTAGCGGGTTTGTCCGTCAGCATATTTCGCAACCACAGGAGCGGGAGGAAGGAGTCAAAAGGGTTTTTGTCCGTCGACATGTTTCGTAAAGGTTGGCAGACAGAGGTATTTATCATAGATCTTACAGCGTTGGGATTAAATTTTTCTGTGTCTGACATTAAGTCTGAGCCACCTAGCTGTCATATTTTTTAAATTGCTTAGTGGGCGTCCATGCGGGTTCATCTATTGTGACTTAAGGTAGTTAACTACGGGGCGAAAATTAAAATGCCATACAAAATCTTCGAGTGGGGTATCAAAATATCGGGAACATTTGACAAATTCCAATTTTGCAGTCATTAGAGAGGAAAGTATGGAAAGAGACAATATTCTCGATTAAAATTATAATTAAACAATATTAAATAACATTCTCGATTAATTCTAAAAAATACGGTTTTCTCGATTTTTTCTTGGTTTTCAAGAAGCCGAAAAAGGCAATACTGTAGAATCGTCTGCTTCTCAATGTAAAATCAATGAATGTTTAATGTATATCAGCCATATTGCAGAATCCAGACCTAAATAATTTTGCGTTAAAGAAATTCAGCAATTCTTATCCAACTCCGCTTACAGCTCGATTTGTTTACAGTCTGCATACGCTAAAATTAGGCTTCGTTGTAGAAATAATCAAAGCGTGAAGATCATTTAAACTCAAAAATATTATAATTACGTTGGCGCAGAATATGGATGCACAGAAAATACGCAAAAATAAAGCGGTTTTGAGGACAGATGCACCACTAAATATAAATTTACAGATGGATGCCATATTTTATTTTGAAGTGGGTCACGTGATCTCTTCATATAATATGGGTGTCAATAATATTTTAATTTTTATTTGAAATATTTTTTTATTTTAACTGATAAATAAACTTTGATTATTCCTACAATGAAGCCTAATTTTAGCACTATACTGATGCATGCAGAAAGTAAAAAAATCGAGCGATTATCAAGTGAGTTGTATGAGAATTGCTGATTTTTTTGTCACGCAAAATTACTTAACTCTGGAGTCTGTAATGTACGTGATATGAAAGAAATATTCAGTGATTTTAAATAGAAAGGCCGACTATTTATAATTCGATGGAGTCATTTGGATAATTGCAATAATATGTTATCAATATGTAATTCAGAGCTGATAATTTTAAAAATATCAGTGCTGAATGTATTATACTTTCGAGATGTTTAAATAAAATTGCATTTAAGTTGGAAAGTGTTTCATAATCAATGCTTTATGCATGATTGATATTTTTAACACTTTACAACATAGCTGAAAAGTGTTTATGACTATTATCATTCTGTCTGTCTGTCTGTCCGTTAGCACGATAACAGCCGCAAAAATGGCTTTATCAAAATGAAATTTTAGTATGTTGTTTAGACAGTCTGTGGGACCTATGGGAATATAAATATATAATATAACCCAATTAGTTTTGGATTGAACCCGGGTTGAAAAAATGAAATACATTGAACCCTATGGGACCTAATTTTTCAAACATTTTTTAAGCGAATTTAAAATTCACAAATTGCTTTGAAAGTTTTAGGAAATATTCAAATTATCCCATAAAATAAAAAAAAATCAGCAAAATATATTCAGTAGTTTTTTGAATAAAAATTAAAATAATAAATACACCTTTTATATGAAGAGATCACGTGACTCACTTCAAAATAGAATCTGGCATCCATCTTGTTTAAAAATCGTGATTTATAAAGTTCTTTTTAATTCATATTTAGTGTTGTACCCGTCCTAAAACCGCTTTATTTTTGCTTAAATTCTGTATTTCTGCATACTTAAACAACACAATTGCAATATATATGAGTTTAAATGATCATCAAATTTTGATTATTTCTACAAAGAAGCCTAATAGTCGCTTATGGAGAATCTAACAGCAAAATATGGAGAATGAGTTGTATAAGAATAGCTGTCTTTCTCTAACGCAAAATTATTTAGCTCATGGAGTCTGCAATATAGCTGACATGAATGAAACATTCATTGATTTTGCACAGAGATCCAGACGATTTTTTCGATGAAGTTTTAAGCATAGATTTAGATGGCTTATACCTCCATGGGTTTAAGATTTCAAATAAAATGAATTACTATAGTATTGTAATGAATGAGAGGAATTTAAAAATGTTTATGAAGGAAATGCTGCTTTTATAGAGAGAACCAGGCGATTTAAATTTTGATGACGTCGTTTGAATAAAATTCATTTGTTTTCGATGAAGTTTTCAAATATAATAAATTATTGTAGTATTATGATACTTTAAAAAATATTACCGAGGTATGTATCGCATTTTAGAGATGTTGAAATAAAATTGCATTTAAGTAGGAAAGTGTTTCACAATCAATGCTTTATGCATAATTGATCTTTCTTGTTATTTTTGAATTCACTGGACAAAGTCAAAACACAAAATATTTATTTTTTAACACATTACAACAAAGTTCAAAAGTGTTTACGACTTTGTTCATTCATTCTGTCTGTCTGTCTGTCTGTCCTTTAGCACGATAACTACCGTAAAGTTGACTTTATGAAAATGAAATTTAAGTATGTTGTTCAGACTGTCTGTGGGACCTACGGGAATATAAATGAATAATATCACCCAATTAGTTTTGTATTGAACCCGGGTTGAAAAAATAAAATACATTGAACCCTATGGGACATAATTTTTCAAATATTTTTTAAGCGGATTTAAAATTCACGAATTGCTTCGAAAATTTTAGGGAATATTTAAATTATCCCACAAAATATATAAAAAAAAATTCAGCAAAGTCTATTCAGTAGTTTTTTAAATAAAAATTAAAAAATAATTACACCTTTTATATGAAGCGATCACGTGACCATTGTGTGGAAAGATCACGTGACACACCTTAAAATAAAATCCATCCTGTGTCAAAATCGTGATTTTTAAATGATCTTTAAGTTCATTTCAATTCATATTTAGTGTTGTATCCGTCCTAAAATCGCTTTATTTCTGCTTAAATTCTGTGCATCTACATACTAAAACAAAGCAATTACAATATATTTGAATTTAATTGATCATTCAACTTTGATTATTTCTACAACGAAGCCTACTTTTCACTTATGGAAAATGTAAACAGCAAAATCTGTAGAATTAGTTGTATAAGAATTGCTGCATTTCTTTAACGCAAAATTATTTAGCTCATGGAGTCTGCGATATAGCTGATATGCTGATATGACATATTCATTGATTTTACAGAGAGAAGGACGATTTAATAATAATTACATACACAATGTAAAGGAGAGCAATGTAAAGGAGATAATAATTACATACACAATGTAAAGGTACTTCTCATACACAATGTGTATGAGAAGGACGATAATTTAATAATTACATACACAAAATATAATAATTACATACATATGTGTCGAGGCTAGGTTGGATACTCTTCGTCTGTGCTAGGCACCAACAAACCCAAAGTCAATAGTTGTTGATGTACGGTCCGTAACAGTATAAATTCCTTCGCATACTCCAGTTCAATAACACACTGTATTAACCAATATTCTGTTAATAGTGTTCGACTCATTTTATTTTGTTTATAGAGTTTTCTGATACAGATTTTTCATGCAAATTTATGTATGTTTTTTTTTTTAACAGGAGCGATAAACTGCTATTTCTTCAACACGCCGACGGTCAGCAGCTTTCTGACACAGTCTCTAAATGCTGTGGCGCGGAGAAACGGAGGAGGACACTAACCGTCCTCAAAGGGTTAAACGTTCTCTTAATTAGGAGATGCACCTCTGACGATGAATATTTTGCCAAAGCAGTTCGGTGCTTGCAGAAGGTATTTAGAACCATTCCAGAACCCCATATTACAAGTCTGGAGGTCCGGGAGTTCCTTCGTCTATTCTCAAGCTACAATGCCAGCTGCAGAGAAGATCCGGAGGCGAAGAAGATTATACAAGAGCTCTCCGACGAATTAGAAGAAATATTGCCCCAGAGCTCTAAACCGAAGCGACCCAGGTCTTTACTCCATCTCAGCCGGTGCCAGGTGAGGCAAAATCTGAGGGAAGTTGGCAACTTTCCTCATGGTGTCAAAGAGTTGCATCTTCCAAAGATACTGTATAAGTATATCCTTCAGCAGGATAGCTAAATCTTTAAACCCATTTGGGGCATTAATGTTCAAGTGGGCATAGTGCCACAGATACCATGGAATCATTCCAAAGTTCATCGAAGCTCATTTGCAAAATTATATGTGTTATATGTGACTGAACTGAAATAAGCATCTTCTATTTGGTTAAACTTTGATTGTCTGAAACCATAGAATTGCTTCCAGTACAAGCTGTGTGCCAAATTGTTGGACAATAACGAATTTATTTGATGCAATCATCTCAATTATATATGTATAATTATTGTTTTATTTATTTTTTTATATAAAATAAGTGAAAGAAAAAATATGGTATTTGTGTCATTTCTGTATTATTCTATTTATTATCTTACGTTAGATGTAGTCCCGAAGAAATGGTTATTTACTTTTTTGTTTTCTACGGTTGAGGAGCGGCGCACTTTTTTGCCCAACTAACTGACCATGCGTTTAAACTAGAATTTCGCATGCGTGGGGATACGGGAGAAGTCCAGAGGAAGAAATTATTTGAAAACTGAGGTGGTTTGAAGGCTTGAACAAATTGTAAATGTTGTTCATTACTTTCTTTATATACATATTATAATATATAAGGAAAGTATTGTGATGGGGGTAGAAAATTCTAATTCGAGTTTTCAATGGGAGAGCAAGTTTTAAGCATTACTGAACCTGAATCAAACCTTTTGAGATGATGTCTGTGTGTAGGTATGTGTTTGTGTATCAGTGAGTCAATGGGGACGATATCTCACGAACAACTGAAGCGATTCGTACGAAGTTTGGTACAAAAATTTAAATCAGTGAATACTGGAAGTCTATTGTTTCAAACGCAATCGAATGTACAGATACCCCCCTCCCCAAATTTTGAAATGAAATGTTAAAAAATCATCAATAAATCAAAACTTTCAAAAAAGTTACGTAAATAATTATTTCTTATGTAATCTCGAGATATTGCAAATTTTTCAAATGAACTTGTAAAAAAATCACATAAAATTAAAAAAAGTAGCAACTATTGTGAAATATGTTCACTTTTCATATGTATTATTATGCGATAAGTTTGTTATCATTGCCTTGAATTTAGCTCGTTCTATTCACGAAGGATGGTTAATAGTTTTTGGTTAATAGTTTTGTATATATGTGTGTGTTAACACCATTAGACTTTTATCTATTATAAGTATAATCTATTTTTCCGTTCTTAATAAATGGGATAATTTTGATAGAATATCGCCAACTTGGCGAGTTTTTAAATTTTGACCAAATTAATAAAATTGTCGCCAAATTGGTAAAAATTACGCTAAATCAAAGAAAATGACGACTAATTGGTGAACATTCAATATCTTGTAAAAAATATGAGAATTTAGTATAAGAATAATCTATTTCTTTGTCTGTAAAGCCTGAGGAAATTTTGGCGGCATATCACCACCTTGGCGAGTTTTTAAAATGTTTTCAATCTGATAAAAATGTTTTCAATCTGATAAAAATGACGCTGAATAGGAAGCAATATTTAGCAAATTTTTAATTCCGTCATATGACGAGTTCTAGTATATAAGAAATACGCTTCTCTCCGTTTGTTTGTAACACTTAACGATGCATACGGCGAACTTAGCGAATAATGCAGAGAAATATCATCCACTAGGCAATATTTAGCCCCAGATTGATGAAAATCGTCAAAATTGCAAAAATGACGTCAAGTTAATAAAAATGACACTTAATTGGTGAATTTATTATTAAATAAACCATTTTATTTAATAATAAATGAGCCATATAAATAAATTCTTTGTAGTATGATTATGTCAAATTTTATTCTATGTTGCCATGTTACAAAAATTTAAAATTTCGAATGAATTTTCGAAATTAAAAAAAAAATTCTATCCAGTCCTAAGTTTTTTATTAGCAAAGCCGGATATAAAGTTTCATGGCAATCCATTGATATTTGCTGCTGCTATCGGGTATACAAGAACTCGGCCGTAGACAGACGGACCTCACTCCAAAAACAGTTAAAACGTGTTCAGGATGTCTTAAAATATATATTGGCATCAAAATCTCATACTGCATTAAAATCTCATACTGCATTAAAATCTCATACTGCATTATCAAAATCTCATACCGCATCATAGAGCATTAGAAAGTAAAATTTGAGGTGGTGGTGTGTGTGTGGTGGTGGTGGTGGTGGGGAATGGCAAACCAAATGTATTTTGTTTCCCATTTTCGGAACTGCAATGGGTTCCTTGCAGGGATTATAGCCCCACCTTCTTGGGAACGCCACTGCTTGGTGGAATTCTAGTGGGACCCGAAACTGAAATATGAGCACACTATCATTTCTAGTTTAAGACACATTTTACTTAATAAGTACTACTGGTTAGAATTAGTTTACTCATATAAATATCTCGATTAAACAGATATCCTTTTGTATACAGTGCATTACAGGATTGTATTAACCTGAAATGAAGATTGGGTTCACGTATAAATTAACTGAAGTGTGGCTCAACTCAACTTTTTCATACCAAAATTCACTTTTAGTAGTTTATTTTTTCGAATTTTACAAGAAATTTTCTTAAAAAAAATCTGTATCATGGATCCCAATGATTATAATTATAGCATGCTACCGTTCACTTTAAAGGGCTCGAAAAAAATTCTCTCGATTGAGATATCATATTCGACAATGACCAAGGGGGGCTATTGACGTCGAACAAAAAAAATTGTGTTGTGGCTATTTTTCACAACAATAATTGAAACTATAAAGTCTCATGACCTTTGAGCCATAAATAAATTTTTTTATGCATTGTCAAATTTTGTGCCATGCTGCCATGTTAAAAAAATATAAAATTTCAAAGTTTTCCCTCGAATGTAAAAAAAATCCTATCGTGAAAATTATCGTGAAACATCAAACAAACATCTCGTGAAACATTCAAATGAAGGCTGGGTTTCAATTTTGGGTTTTAACATTCAAATGAAGGATGTATTGAGCATAAAAATTTAGATCATAACTCATGTGTCGGAATAGAAAGTGGCAATGATAAATATGCACTTATTTGTGAACTTTGTCAATCATAAAGAAAAACAAGAAAGATCAATCATGCTTAAAGCATTGATTATGAAAAACTTTCCAACTGAAACGCAATTTTATTTAAACATATTTAAAATGTGCTTTATTCAGCTGTGATATTTTTAAAATTATCACAGTGCTACAGTAATTTATTATACTAGAAAACTTCAAACTTCATCGAAATATAAATTGTCTGCCTCTCTATGGAAAATCAGTATTTTTTTGAATAAAAATTAAAATAATAATTACAACTTTTACATGAAGAGATCACGTGACCCACTTCAAAATATCATATAAGCCATCCATCTTGTGTCAAAATCGTGATTTTTAAAGTTCTTTTTAATTTATAGTGTTGCATCCTTCCTAAAACAGCTTTATCTTTGATTAATTTCTGTGCATCTGTATTCTGAAACAACGCAATTAGAATATATTCGAGTTTAAATGATCATTAAAGTTTTGATTATTTCTGCAACGAAGCTTAATGTTCCCTTATGGAGAATGTAAACACATGAAGCTGTAAGATGAGTCGTATAAGAATTGCTAAATTTTTTTAATGCAAAATTATTTAGCTCTGGAGCCTGCAATATAGCTGATATGAATGAAACATTCATTGATTTTACATAGAGACGCAGACGATTTTATAACAGACTTAAGTTAGTTTTAAGCACTTAAGTTAATTTTAAAACAGTTTTAAGCATAGAGTTAAATTACTTGTACCTCCATGGTTTTAAGTTTTAAGTAAAATAAATTTTTGTAGTATTGTGATGAATGAAATATCTACTGCTTTTCATAGAGAGCCAGACGATTTATATTTCAATGACGTCAGTTGAATGAAGTTCATTTTTTTTCGATGAAGTTTTAAGTTTCCAAATATAATAAATTATCGTAGTATTGTGATAATTTTAAAAATATTACCGCTGAATGTATCGCATTTTAGAGATGTTTAAATAAAATTGCATTTTAGTTGGAAAGTGTTTCATAATCAATGCTTCACGCATAATTGATCTTTCCTGTTTAATTCTAACATAGTTGAAAAGTGTTTATGACTTTGGTCATTCTGTCGTTCTATCTGTTTGTCCGTTCGCACGATAACTGCAGTAAAACCGGTTTTATCAAAATGAAATTTTAGTATGTTGTTGAGACGGTCTGTGGAACATATGGGAATGGAAATGAATAACTTCACCCAATAAATTTCGGATTTTACCCGGTTTGAAAACATGGAATATATTGAACCCTATGGGACCTCATTTTTCAAACATTTTTTAAGCGAAGTTAAATTTCACAAATTTATTTGAATATTTTAGAAAATATTCAAATTATTACGTAAAATGTGTAAAAAAAATTTCATGAAAATATGTTAAGTAATATTTTAAATAAAAATTGAAATAATAATTACACCCATATTATATGAAGTGATAACATGACTCATTGCAAAATAAAATATGGCATCCATTTGTTTTGGATGTGTAAAAATCGCTATTTTTAGGAATGATTTAAATTTATATTTTGTGTTATATTCGTCCTAAAATCGCTTTATTTTTCATATTATCTGCGTATCTAAATTTTGTGTCCACGCAATTACAATATTTTAAATTTTAAATGATCATTAAACTATGATTATTTCTACAATGAAGCTCAATTTTAACGTATACAGAATGTAAATAAATTGTGAGGGGAGTTTTACATGTAAAATTATGAGTGGCTGAATTTTTTTCAAGCAAATTTATTTAGCTCTGGAGTCTGCAATACAAGTGATATGAATGAGATATTCATTGATTTTGTATAGAGAGGCCGATTTATATTTCGATGACGTCTTTTGAATAAAATTCTTTTCGAGTAACTAGAATTGTTTTTCGATGAAGTTTTATGTTTTGAAGTATAATGAATTGCTGTAGTACTATGATAATTTAAAAATATCAACGCTGAATGTATTACATTTTAGAGATGTTTAATTAAGTAAAATTGCATTTCAGTTGGAATGTTTTTCATAATCAATGCTTTATGCATGATTGATCTTTCTTGTTTACATTTTTCGTTTTAGAAAATTAAATGTGAGAGCTTTTGATTTTTTCACACCTCATGTAAGTTTAATAATGCTGGAAAAAATATCTTTTGTTTTCTGATTTTTTTTCTTTTTAATAATTATTTATACACTTTCAGAATTTGTTCCAATTTACTTTTCTCTTTAAAAGTTTGCTGAAAATTTCTTACGTACCCCAATCTTCCTCGGTATTGCCTACATTAAAAAATCGTTTGAAAAATTACAGAAATAATTTTACGTATTTTTGCAAGTATATTTTTCTAACGTTTTCAGCCAGCATTCAAATGAAATATCTCAAATTTAGGTTTTAACTTTTTTTTCCCCAACTATTTCTTTCTTAAAACACACATCAATGTCGTTAAACTCATTTAGTACTATGTATGGCATTGACTATATGAAAGTTGTAGATAATTACTTTCCCTGCAATACATAGTAATGTATAGGGAAAGTATTGGAATCATGCCGAAAATGGCAACTCCAGTTTTCGACGGATCTACGCGTTTCGAGACCTCTAGAATACGAAAAAACTACGTCTGTGTGCGTGACGTCTGTGTGTGTGTCTATGTGTCTGTCTGGGCAGATTTTGTTTCCACTCTAATAAAAAGCTAATTGACCGAATTTCATAAAATTTGGTAGGTAAGTCACTTGTGGGCAGATCTGGTGTTGATCAGGTTTGGGTGCGATTCGGGATAAAAGAACCCACCTTTTTTTGCGAAATGTCAAGCAAAAGCCTGTATCCAGTCTAGCTAAAAAACTAATGGACTGAATTTTACAAAATTCGGTAAATAAGTCGCTTGGAGTCATCCTGGTGCTGATTAGATTTTGGTATGATTCTGAAAAGAAATAACCTGCCTTTTTTTCCAAAATGGCTTGCAAAAATCGTCAAAATCTAAATTAAAAATCTACGGATGCTCAAATATATCCATTAAATGATCGTTTTATACATAATTTTTAACGCAGAAAAGAATAAGACCAACCCCATTACACTAGAACTAGTCGTTCTCGAGATATTTTAGTTTTCTCGTATTTTCTCTACGCCACCTTTGAAAATAAGTCCAGTTACCAAATGAGAACGAAAATTGAATTAAAAGTGAATTAAATTGAATTAAAATAAAGAGAACGTGGATATAATCCGGATAATATCCGGATCATATATTTATATTTGGAGACTTTAATCTTTCATCTGTAAATTTCAACCATTCCAATACTGGTACCATTATCTGGCCACACTCAAGTTGAGTATGCTATTTCTAACTTTATGCAGTTCCTAAATCTTGATCAATTAAACACTGTTTGTAATAAATATGGCAAAATTCTTGATCTTGTCTTGACTAACTATAAACAGATCATTATTGAACATCCTACCTTCAGTTTTGTTAAAGAGGATCCATACCATCCTGCTCTGAAGGGAACTATATTGATTAAGAAGGTGAGTAGAAATCATCGAATTAATAATAATATGAAATATAACTTTAGAAAGGCCAACTATCCTATGTTATATGACTACTTTTATAATACAGACTGTGTGTGTGTGTGTGTGGAACTTTCTAAATATATATACAAATGTTAATGATGCTATATCGAGTTTTTGTGATTGTGTCTATGGGATATTTGACTTATGTATACCAAAATATATTCCCACTAAGCGGAGATATAAATCGTAGTATTCTTCTATCACTATCCATAATATTAAATTAAAAAAAAAATTGTATCAAAAATCTATTAGAGGTGGTGATATAAGTGATCTAAAGGAATATCATAGACTACGCAAATCTGTGAAAGATGGAATCAAAACTGATTTTTCCAATCATGTTGCTATCATGGAACAAGAACTCAATAAGAACCCTAAGGCTTTCTGGAATTTTTGTAAAGGTGATTCGCCTGGAAGTCATGGGAGCTCAACAATGAGTTATAATAATACTGATTATTCTACTGTTAATGATATTGCAAACTGCTTTGCGGATTTCTTTGAATCTGTTTATATCCAAAGTAGCCAACCTGTTGATTTTGAACTGATAACCAAGTATTGTGAACTCAATAACATTGACTTAATTAAGGTTAAATATATTACTGAAAATGATGTTGCCAAAGAGCCTTAAAGAAGTTAAAATCCAGCCAGTCTTTAAGATGTGATGATGTTCCTTCTTTCATTATCAAAGGTTGTGCAGACTCTCTAATTTACCCTTTGCTTATTTTGTTTAATCTTTCGATTTAAACCATGGCTTTTCCCAATGTCTGGAAATATGGTCAAGTTATTCCTGTACATAAAAAGAACAACAAGCATGATATTTCGAACTACAGGCCTATTACCATTCTTTCCCCTTTTTCAAAAGTTTTTGAATGTGTTATGCATGAAAGGATCTTTTCCCAAATTAAGCAATGGATATCTCCGTACCAGCATGGGTTTATGCCAAGACGATCAACTGTAACTAATTTAGCTTGCCTTACCAGTGACATTGTTGATGCTATTAAAACGAAGAGACAACTTGATGTTATTTATACTGACTTTAGTAAAGCTTTTGATCACATCGATCTGGGGTTATTAACCCATAAACTGATTACTAGCGGTTTTAGTGTTGATTTGTCGACTTGGTTATACTCTTATATTTCAGATAGATTGTATTCTGTAAAGTACTGTGGTGTAAACTCTAGACTATGCAGTAATTCCTCTGGTGTTCCTCAGGGTTCTAATCTGGGCCCACTCCTTTTTTTAAATTTTTATTAATGAAATTCCCCGGATTTTTAAAACAGCTAAATGTCTTATGTTTGCAGACGATTTGAAACTTTATATGAAAATCAACTCATTAACTGATTGTGAACTGATGCAGAGAGATCTAGATGAACTGTATAACTGGTCTGTACTAAATAAACTTCATTTAAATATTTCTGAATGCTATGTTATGAGCATTGCTAGGATCCATAATATTCTTAACTAGCAGCATACCCGTTCTTCGTACGGAGTATATAATATAAAGAAACTTGAAATTCATAATCATGCCCAAATTCTTATAGTATACTAAATGACATATTTAATCAAAATATTCTGTTAAAATATTTAATATAATGCTCCTAAAAAGAAGTTTAAGAATCTCTGTTCTCGCTATATAAAATTATTTTCATGGACATATCTGAAGAATAAAACATCTTGGACCCCTTATGTAAGCAAATATAAAAAAAAAATATGGAATTGAATCAATATATGCAAAATAAAAGCGTTAAAATTGTATGGGCCCCGTACTAATTATATACGCGAATATTAGAAAATATAACCTGTATTAGTAGATTACATGTATAAATTGAAAATACCAATAAACCCGTAATCTTTAAATCTGAAGATATATATATATTTATTCCAATATATGTCAAAATTAAAGTGCTAAAATTATATGGGAAGATATGCACGTACTACTTATAATGTCCGATTATTAGTAGAAAATTACCCGTTTTGCAATATGAGTCACAAATGTTTTTTGGTAAAATACAACAGACGACGTAATAAATTGAATATATAATTAATCCCCTTAATCTTCATACCAGAAGACTGTACTTGATTCCAATATATATGCCAATATATGTCAAAATATATGCCAATATACCTGTACTACTTATATTCTCGTAGGTTAGAAGATATACCCGTGCATTCCTAGAAGATTACTCGTACAACGTACAATATGCGTGTGTCAGCAATTTTTGCCGCAATAAAACAATGGCGTAATAACTTAAAAATATCAATAATCCCTGAATCAATAATTCCGGAAAATATCAATAATAATAATGTTTAAACCGGAAGAGTATAATTGATATTATCCAGTCCAAAATGAAATGGCAATGACATTTATTTTATATACATATCTTCATTATTCAAATCGGAAAGGATTTAATAAAAATCGTCTGCCGCATAAACACATTGGATTTAAATCCGTTGCTAAGCGACATGATATCATTTGCTTCAAATAAATTGGTAGAAAAAATATCGTCTAAATAGTTATATTTCTATGGAACATTTGGCGACAGTTTCGTCAAATTAGCGACATTTTGAAAAATCGCCAAATTTATCGCCAAGTGGGACTGCAGAACTGACAGTTCCACTTTGCGACAAATTGACGAAATATCATCACAATAGTATCCCCTAACGAAAAACAATTAATATCATTTATGTAGCGCAATTTTATCAATTTCAAGATATTTTTATAGATTTGAAAACATTTTTATCAATTTGGTGACATTTTAAAAATTCGCTAAATGTATTACTAAGTAGGATGGTTGGTCTGACTGATAAATGCTAACCAAACAACATTTCAGTACTCCTTTCTAACAAAACAAAAAAAAATTTAATTGATATGTAGAAGACCCAAGCCACACGACCAACCCGAAGGTTTATGGCAGCTGTTTGTGTGTCGTTTATATCAATTTGGCGACATTTCCGTCAATTTGGCAAAGTTTAAGAAAAGGTGTCAAATTAGCGATATCCCTCCAAATTCGTAGCTTTGAATTTGCAGATCTGAATGAAACATTCTTATCCCGTTTCAATATACTAAATGAAAACACTACAATTGTATTAGAAGATATACCCGCTCTACTCTTTTTCTGTTTCAACAATCGGCTATATGAATTTATTGGCTAAACACAATATATGAGTTTAGTAGCTAAATACGATATAAGCTTGAAAACTCTTTGCCAAAATAAATGAAATTGATGTACGCAGTTAGCAATTAATATAATTAAAAGAAAAATCAAACCGTCCATTCATAAGATATACTTTTATATCCATTTATCCATTTATTTATTATTTAAATCGAAAAAAAATAATAAAAACATTAACAAACACATTTAATTTAATTGCGATGCCAAGCAACATGATATATCCTCCCAAAATGTTAAAATTTATTAACCACTATCAGCACACCCGTTATTCGTACGGAGTGTATAATTTAAAGAAACTTAAAGTTCGCAATCATGTGCAAATTCTGTTAAAATATTAAATTTATTGCTCCTAAAGAGAAGTTTAAGAATATATGTTCTCACTATGCAAAATTATCTTCACGATCAGATCTGAAGAATAAAACATCCTGCCCCCTTTTGTAAGCAAATTTACAGAAGAAAAAATAAGAATTGAATGAATATATGCAACCCCGTACTAATTATATTGTCGCAGATCAGAAAATATGCCAATGTGTTAGTAGAGGATTACCCGTATTACAATATGCGTCTCAAAAATATTTGCCAAAATAAAAGAGATGACGTAATAAATTGAAAACATCAATAATATCCGTACTCTTTATACCAGAAGGTCGTAATTGATTCCAATATATGCCAATATATATCAAAACATATGTCAATATACCTGTACTACTTATATTCTCGTAGATTAAAAGATATACACGTGTATTTGTAAAAGATTCGTACAACATACAATATATGCGTTTAAACAATTTTTGTCATAATAAAATAATTGCATAATAACTTGAAAATATCAATAATCCTTGAATCAATAATCCCCGAAAATATAAATAATAATAATTTTTAAACCTGAAGACCGTAATTGATATTATCCAGTCAAAAATGCTATAAGAAAAATCAAATCGTTCTTTTCTAAAATATATTTTTATATCCATTTATTTATTATTCAAATCGAAAAAATAATTATTAAAATTAACAGACAGATTTAATTTAATTGCGTTTCTGAGTAACATGATATAAGATAGAATCTTATAACATGTTAAATATGTCATGTCTTATAACATAAACTGCGAAATTAAATAACGATTTTGATTTCTCTATACTTCTCATTGTTCCGTAATAGCTTGTTTTAAATAAACCATGAACCATGGAGATAGATTTCCCCTTTAAATCATGTTTCCAACAATTCATGTTTTCAGAAAGTGACTAATTAAGGCAAAAAATCTCCCATCAAACTCAGAGATTAAATTTTAATTCACTTTCAAACGATTTTCAAGCTTTTCGTTTGGATAAACCACGGAGTTAGGGAGTAGAACTCCTAGGAAAAAAGTTCCGTTTTTCATTAATATCGCGACAACCCCAGGTCTTAGAAACTTGAAACTTGGACAAAATTTATGGGGGGATATTTCAAGGCTATTCACCAAATTTCATTAAATTCGGTTCAGCCGTTTTTCCGTGACGATGAGACAAACGAAAATTTCGTTTTTTACTAATATCTCGAGAACCACTGGTCGTAGAAACTCAAAACACGGATATAATTTTAAGTGGGGCTATTTCTGGGCTACCCACAAAATTTCATCAAATTCGGGTCAGCCGTTCTCCCGTGATGGTGTGACAAACAGACAGACAGACAGACAGACAGACAGATTTTCATTTTTATTTATATAGACTAGCAGCATACCCGTTCTTCGTACGGAGTATATAATATAAAGAAACTTGAAATTCATAATCATGCCCAAATTCTTATAGTATACTAAATGACATGTTTAATCAAAATATTCTGTTAAAATATTTAATATAATGCTCCTAAAAAGAAGTTTAAGAATCTCTGTTCTCGCTATATAAAATTATCTTCATGGACATATCTGAAGAATAAAAAAATCTTGGACCCCTTATGTAAGCAAATATAAAAAAAATATGGAATTGAATCAATATATGCAAAATAAAAGCGTTAAAATTGTATGGGACCCGTACTAATTATATACGCGAATATTAGAAAATATAACCTGTATTAGTAGATTACATGTATAAATTGAAAATACCTATAAATCCGTAATCTTTAAATCTGAAGACAGTCCTTTATTCCAATATATGTCAAAACTAAAGTGCTAAAATTATATGGGAAGATATACACGTACTACTTATAATGTCCGATTATTAGTAGAAGATTACCCGTTTTGCAATATGAGTCACAAATGTTTTTTGGTAAAATACAACAGACGACGCAGATCTGAATGAAACATTCTTATCCCGTTTCAATATACTAAATGAAAACACTACAATTGTATTAGAAGATATACCCGCTCTACTCTTTTTCTGTTTCAACAATCGGCTATATGAATTTATTGGCTAAACACAATATATGAGTTTAGTAGCTAAATACGATATAAGCTTGAAAACTCTTTGCCAAAATAAATGAAATTGATGTACGCAGTCAGCAATTAATATAATTAAAAGAAAAATCAAACCGTCCATTCATAAGATATACTTTTATATCCATTTATCCATTTATTTATTATTTAAATCGAAAAAAAATAATAAAAACATTAACAAACACATTTAATTTAATTGCGATGCCGAGCAACATGATATATCCTCCTAAAATGTTAAAATTTATTAACCACTAACAGCACACCCGTTATTCGTACGGAGTGTATAATTTAAAGAAACTTAAAGTTCGCAATCATGTGCAAATTCTGTTAAAATATTAAATTTATTGCTCCTAAAGAGAAGTTTAAGAATATATGTTCTCACTATGCAAAATTATCTTCACGATCAGATCTGAGGAATAAAACATCCTGCCCCTTTTTGTAAGCAAATTTACAGAAGAAAAAATAGGAATTGAATGAATATATGCAACCCCGTACTAATTATATTGTCGCAGATCAGAAAATATGCCAATATGTTAGTAGAAGATTACCCGTATTACAATATGCGTCTCAAAAATATTTGCCAAAATAAAAGAGATGACGTAATAAATTGAAAACATCAATAATATCCGTACTCTTTATACCAGAAGGTCGTAATTGATTCCAATATATGCCAATATATATCAAAACATATGTCAATATACCTGTACTACTTATATTCTCGTAGATTAAAAGATATACACGTGTATTTGTAGAAGATTCGTACAACATACAATATATGAGTTTAACAATTTTTGTCATAATAAAATAATTGCATAATAACTTGAAAATATCAATAATCCTTGAATCAATAATCCCCGAAAATATAAATAATAATAATTTTTAAACCTGAAGACCGTAATTGATATTATCCAGTCAAAAATGCTATAAGAAAAATCAAATCGTTCTTTTCTAAAATATATTTTTATATCCATTTATTTATTATTCAAATCGAAAAAATAATTATTAAAATTAACAGACAGATTTAATTTAATTGCGTTTCTGAGTAACATGATATAAGATAGAATCTTATAACATGTTAAATATGTCATGTCTTATAACATAAACTGCGAAATTAAATAACGATTTAGATTTCTCTATACTTCTCATTGTTCCGTAAAAGCTTGTTTTAAATAAACCATGAACCATGGAGATAGATTTCCCCTTTAAATCATGTTTCAAACAATACATGTTTTCAGAAAGTGACTAATTAACGCAAACAATCTCCCATCAAACTCAGAGATTAAATTTTAATTCACTTTCAAACGATTTTCAAGCTTTTCGTTTGGATAAACCACGGAGTTAGGGAGTAGAACTCCTAGGAAAAAGTTCCGTTTTTCATTAATATCTCGACAACCCCAGGTCTTAGAAACTCGAAACTTGGACAAAATTTATGGGGGGATATTTCAAGGCTATCCACCAAATTTCATTATATTCGGTTCAGCCGTTTTTCAGTGATGATGAGACAAACGAAAATGTCGTTTTTTACTAATATCTCGAGAACCACTGGTCGTAAAAACTCAAAACACGGATATAATTTTAAGTGGGGCTATTTCTGGGCTACCCACAAAATTTCATCAAATTCTGTTCAGCCGTTCTCCCGTGATGATGGGACAAACAGACAGACAGACAGACAGACAGACAGACAGACAGACAGATTTTCATTTTTATTTATATAGATTTAGGTGTCACTTTCAATGATACTTTTAACTTTCAGAGACATATCGATAATATTATTAAAAGAGCCTACCAAAGACTTGGTTTCACCTGAAGACGATCTCGTGTTTTTGCCAGTTCTGATACGATTATTTGTATTTATAATACCCTTGTTAAACCAATCTTGGAATATTGTGCAATGATTTGGGACCCTGTTTACAATCTACATTCTCAACGGATAGAAATCGTGCAAAATAAACTATTACGTACTATTGATTACAGATTGACTGGCTATTATCCTTATGATATGCATACAAGGGAAGTCAAACAAAAATATAGTTTAATGTATCTTAAAAAAAAGAAGAAGCTGGTCCTGCCTCTTGTTTTATTATAGGGTTTTTAATAATACTATTGATTGCCCTACTTTACTTTCTTGTCTGGAATTTCACATACCTGTCAATAATACCAGGAAAAAAACTCTTTTTCACAATACTACTGTTAAACACAACTACATTAAATGCTATTCTATCTATAAATTTGTTGATTTATATAATACCTATTGTGGTGATATTGATATATTTAACTTGACTCCTGCCTGTTTTAAAAAAGCCTGTTTCAATGTGCTTGACATGTTTACGAATTAGTATTCTTGTATCCTATGTTCTGTACTTTTTAATTTCCTGTGTGGCTACTGTAACTGGATTTCATCTGTAGTTGCCACGTAAATTGAATAAAATAAAATAAAATAAAATAAAATAAGGCTGCAGGGAAAGTCATGTGCTGCCCACATCAGATTTTTTATGGATTCCTCACCATTATTGCAGAAGCGATATCATGAATTTCTACTCCTAATCCTCACTAAGAGAGCAGTGAAGTACGATTAAGCAACCTGTTAAAGTTAATACCGCAAAAGAGGAAAAATGGATATCAACAAAGAATTTCTAAATTGAACCTTATGAGCGGATTTTTGATGTTCCTTTCTGAGACTATTTTTTCTGTTAAAACCAATTATTCCTCTAGAGTGCTAAATCTTTCTTTAAAAAAAAAATCTGATGTAGGTAGCACATGACTTTCCCTGAAGACTTATATCCACGTTCTCTTCATTTTAATTTAATTTAATTTACTTTTAATTCAATTTTCGTTCTTATTTTATAACTAGATTTATAAAGGTGGCGTAGAGAAAATACGAAAAAACTAAAATATCTCGAGAACGGCTAGTCCTAGAGTAATGGGGTTGGCCTTATTCTTTTCTTCGTTAAACATTACGTATTAAACAAGCATTTAATGAATATATTTGAGTATACGTAGTTTTTATTTTAGTTTTTGGCGAATTTTGCGGGCCATTATGCAAAAAAAAAAAGCCAAATTTTTTTTTCAGAATCCTACCAAAATCTAATCAGCATTAGGGTGACCCACAAGTGACTTATCTACCGAATTTTGTGAAATTCGGTCCATTAGTTTTTCAGTTAGAGTGGATAAAAGCTTTTGCGAGCCATTTTGCAAAAAAAGGCGGGTTCTTTAATCGCGACTCATACCCAAAACTAATCAGTACCAGATTCGCCCATAAATGACTTACCTACCAAATTTTGTGAAATTCGATCCATTGGTATTTTAGTTAAGAGTGGATACAAATATGCACAGACAGACAAACTGACAGACACACAGACAGACACAGAGACACATGTCAGGCTGAAAATAGTTTTTCGTATTCGATACGAAATGATACGTTGTTCCTGCTGATACGTTTTTCGTTTCGATACGTGTAGATCCGCCGAAAACTCGAGTTGCGATTTTCGGCATGATTCCAATACTTTCCCTATACATTACCATGTATTGCAGGGAAAGTAAAAATCTGATGTGGGCAGCACATGACTTCCCCTGCAGATTTATATCCACGTTCTCTTTATTTTAATTAAATTTAATTCACTTTTAATTCACTTTTCGTTCTCATTTATTAAGTCGACTTATTTTCAAAGGTGACGTAGAGAAAATACGAAAAAACTAAAATATCTCGAGAACGGCTAGTCCTAGTGTAATGGGATTGGTCCTATTCTTTTCATCGTTAAAAATTACGTATAAAACAAGCATTTAAAGGATATATTTGAGCATACGTATGTATTTATTTTAGATTTTGACAATTTTTGAAGACAATTTCGCAAAAAAAAGGCAGGTTAGGCATCAGCACCAGATTCGCCCACAAGTGGCTTACCTTCCAAATTTTGTGAAATTCGGTCCATTAGTTTTTGAGTTAGAGTGGATACAAAATCTGCACAGACAGACAGGCAGACAGACACACACACAGACGTCAAGCTAAAAATTTTTTTCGTATTCTAGAGGTCTCTAAACTTGTAGATCGTCGAAAACTCGAGTTGCGATTTTCGGTATGATTCCAATACTTTCTCTATACATTGCCATGTATTGCAGGGAAAGTAAAAACATAACTGTATCATTAAAAAATTATCAGCATTATGACTTTTTCTCGAAATATTGCACATATTTTAAATGACTTTATGAATTAAAAATATATATGAAATTAAAAATGCATTCATATTGATACAATTTTGCATTTTAACGCCAAAACATTCGCCAAATTTAGTTTATTTCATGTTATATCTAATAAATTTCATAGGCATTTGGAGATGGACTTCACCCTTGAGGTTAAATAAGGTCATTATATTTTGGCTTTGTCGCAAAATTCCAAACTGTGTGTTTAATTAAATTTAATTCACTTTTAATTCAATTTTCGTTCTCATTTGGTAACTGGACTCATTTTTAAAGGTGGCGTAGAGAAAAAACGAAAATATCTCGATAACGGTTAGTTCTAGTGTTGTTGTTGAAACCCAGACCGTCCGACCTACCAGAAAGGTGTAAGGTAACTGTTTGGACGGTCGGGAAGTGCCACCCAATTTAGACCGGAACGCAGTGGGGGAGGCATTCACAGGGACCGTACCCTCCTTCCCCTACCACCAACCTTTCGGAAGGACTTTCGGACCCACATGTTTAACGTGATCGTACTCCGCATGAACACGGCGGCAGTTTTGGCAGTAGCTGGAATCGAACCCGGGCCTACCGAGTGCAACTCCAGCGCGCTAACCAATGGGCTACCGCGCCCGGTTAGTTCTAGTGTAATGGGGTTGGTCTTATTCTTTTCTTCGTTAAAACTTACGTATAAAACAAGCATTTAAGGGATATATTTGAGCATACGTAGTTTTTTTCGTACCAAAATCTAATCAGTACCAGAATATTCTACAAGTAACTTATCTACCAAATTTTGTGAAATCAATTAGTATTTTAGCTGGTCAATTAGTGTTTTAGCTAGAGTGGATACATAAAATTTTTACGGACTATTCCGCAAAAAAGGCGGGTTCTGTTTTTACGAATTCTACCAAAAGCTAATCAGCACCAGGGTCTCATCTAAGTGACTTACCTACCAAATTTTATGAAATTCTGTCCATTAACTTTTTATTAGAATGGATATATACATTGCACAGACACACAGACAGACGTAACGTTAGAAATAGTTTTGTCGTATTCTAGAGGTCTCGAAACGTGTAGATCCGTCGAAAATTCGAGTTGCGATATTCGGCATGATTCTAATACATTACCATGATATTTATACATTACCATGATCTTTCTACATTACCATGTATTGCAGGGAAAGTAAAAAAAAATAACGTTCGCTCGTACAGATACTTTTTAAAAAATTTTCGAAAAAAAAAATAAATAAATAAATAAAATATTGATATTATTTTTTATAACCATAATTTGGACCTATTTCTGAGAAAATAAGAAATTAATATTTATATTTTTATTTATTAGGATCGGAGGTATAAGTTTCCAAAGTGTCTATATTTTTCGTAGCTTTCCGATGAAGAAACCCCAAGCACAGATGTTGTTCACATCAAATACATTAGAAAAAATCTGATGTGGGCAGCACATGACTTTCCCTGCAAACTTAAATTCATTTTTTCTTTATTTCTTTAATAATTCATTAAATTGAGTTTAATTGCACAAAATTATACTAAATTTGCATTTTTAATTCAATTTCTGTTTTATTTGGTAATTGGACATTTTTCCAAAAGTGGCATAACTAAATGCGAAAAATCTGAAATATCTCGAGAAAAGTTAGTTCTAGAGTATTCTTACTTTTCCTCATTAAAAATTACATATAAAACAAGCATTTAATTGATATATGTGGACATACGTAGCTTTTTTATAGATTTTGGCAATTTTTGAGGGCTATTTCGTAAAAAAAGGCAGCTTGTTCTTTTCCGAATAATACCAAAATCTAATCAGCACCAGAGTATCCCACAAATAACTTATCTACCAAATTTTGTGAAATTTGGTCGATTAGTATTTTAGCTAGAGTGGATACATGACATTTTTGAGGGCCATTTTGCCAAAAAAGGCAGGTTGTTCTTTTCCGATTAATACCAAAATCTAATCAGCACCAGAGTATCGTGCAAGTAACTTATCTATCAAATGTTTTGAAATTTATTCAATTAGTATTTCAACTAGAATGGATACATGAAATTTTTACGGGTCTTTTCGCAAAAAAAGGTAGGTTCTGTTTTTATGAATCGTACCAATAATTAATCAGCACAAGGGTCATACCCAAGTGACTCACCTACCAAATTTTATGAAATTCGGTCCGTAAGTTTTTGAGTTAGAGTGGATACAAACATTGCACAGACACACAGACAGACAGACACGCACACAGACGTCACGTTAAAAATAGTTTTTCGTATTCTAGAGGTCTCGAAACGTGTAGATCCGTCGAAAACTCGTATTGCGATTTTCGGCACGATTCCAATACTTTCCCTATACATTACCGTGTATTACAGGGAAAGTAAAAGGACACGTCATCAGTAAAACAATTGTGTGCTTTCTTGGGACATAAAAATTTGATGAAATATGCAAAATAAACTAATTAAAATTTAAAATCGATCTGAAAGAACACCCAAAGTATCAATAAATTCTTATCAAAATATTTTAAATAGAAGGCTTTTACAATATGAATCAAATAAAGATGTAAAAGTGTCTTCAAATAACTTCTTATGCAGATCTCCATATAACACTATATAGATAGCGCCACTAACGCCAAATTATGCCAGCGGGATAGCTGAAGATTTTCCAGTGGATTCATTTCCTTTGGATTCATTTTTAACACTTTACAACAAAGTTGAAAAGTGTTTATGACTTTGTTCATTCATTCTGTCTGTCTGTCTGTCCGTTAGCACGATAACTGCCGTAAAAATGATTTAATCAAAATGAAATTTTATTGTTCAAACGGTCTGTAGGACCTATGGGAATATAAATGAATAATATCACGCAAATAGTTTTGGATTGAACCCGGGTTGAAAAATTGAAATAGATTGAACCCTATGGGAACTAATTTTTCAAATGCTTTTCAAACAAATTTAAAATTCACAAATTGCTTCGAAAATTTTAGGTAATATTCAAATTATTCCATAAAATATATAAAAAAAATTTCAGCAAAATATAATCAGTAGTTTTTTAAATAAAAATTAAAATAATAATTACACCTCTTATATGAAACGATCATGTGACCATGATATGAAAAGATCACGTGACTCACTTCAAAATAAAATATGGCATCCATCTTGTCTCAAAATCGTGATTTTTAAAGTTCTTTTTAATTCATATTGAGTGTTGTATTCGTCCTAAAACCGCTTTATTTTTGCTTAAATTCTGTGCATCTACATACTGAAACAATGCAATGACAATATATTTGAGTTTAAATGATCATCCAAATTTGATTATTTCTAACGAAGCCTATTTTTCACTTATGTAAAATGTAAACAGCAAAATATGTAGGATGAGTTGTATAAGAATTGCTGTATTTTTTTAACACAAAAGTATTTAGCTCATGGAGTCTGCATAGCTGATATGAATGAAATATTCATTGATTTTACAGAGAGAAGGACGATTTTTTTCGATGAAGTTTTAAGCATAGAGTTTAATTACTTGTAGTTCCATGGTCTTAAGTTTTTAAATAAAATAAATTATTTTAGTACTGTGATGAATGAAATGAATGGGAAAATGTTATGAATGAAATGCTGCTTTTATAGAAACAGCCAGGCGTGTTATTTTTTCTATGACGTCATTTGAATGAATGTCAGTTGTTTTCGATGAAGTTTTCAAATATATTAAATTATTGTAGTATTATGTTCATTTTAAAAATAGTACCGTGGAATGTATCGCATTTTAGAGATGTTTAAACCAGGCAATTTATATTTCAATGCCGTCATTTGAATGAAGTTCATTTTTTTCGATGAAGGTTTAAGTTTTCAAATATAATAAATTAATGTAGTATTGTGATAAGTTTTAAAATATTACTTAGGAATGTATTGCATTTTAGAGATGTTTAAATAAAATTGCATTGAAGTTGGAAAGTGTTTCATAATCAATGCTTTAAGCATGATTGATCTTTCTTGTTTATCCTTATCGATAATATGTAAGATGGGCCAAAGTTGAAATGACCGATCATGCCCTTTCGAGCTGTACGTAAAATCCAAAAATAGTTTTAGTTTCAGCAATGCGAAATAGATGGCGCGACTGATTAAAATTGGCTGTTGTACTGTTTTAGACAGAATTTAAATAAATTCCTAACTTTTTAAACTAATTCGAATTTAAAATTAAATTAATTTTAAAATTTAACTAATTCCAAATTTCATGGCTGTGGGCCGCTTAGACTTTTTGCTACAGACGACAGAAACAGACAGACATTTTCCTTTGTTGTTATAGTCTAGAACAAATTACCCGCCGTTGTTACGGTCATAAACAAACTCCCGCTTTAAATAATGCATTTCCATATAACACTATTCAATTTTCTTAAAATCTTATGTCTCTAAATTCCTAAGCACGGTATCCGGAAAGCAGCAAATATAAATAAATAAAAATAGATGCTCCCCGAAGAGCAAAAAATAAAAAATAAAATAATAATAATAATAAATTAATTAATTAAAGAAATAAAATATTCGGAATCTCTAGGAGAGTAACGTGGCAGCGTATGCGTAGTCTTAGAAGGGAGAAATATCGACGCAGGACACCCATAAGGTAACTGGGCGAGAAAAATCGGGTTTAATTTTTTCAAAGCTTGATCTGAGTATCGGCAAATCTTAGATAGTATCGGTAACTGGAAATTAGTTGATTTTTGATTTTAAAAATTCGAGAATTTTAAACTAATTTGAATTTTTAAGAAATCAGACTTAAACGCATCATCCGGGGTCCTGAAGTACTATAATGTACCAAATTTTACGGCCGTTCGACGTTTAGATTTTTTGCTACAGACAACACAAACAAACGAACAGATATACATCTTCCTTTATTAACACTTTACAACATAGATGAAAAGAGTTTACGATTTTGGTCATTCTGTCCGTCTGTCTGTTCGCACGATAACTGTCGTAAAAATGACTTTATCAAAATGAAATTTTAGCATGTTGGTGAGGCGGTCTGTGGGACATATGGGAATGTAAATTAATAATATATCACCCAATTAGTTTTGGATTGAACCCGGGTTGAAAAAATGAAATACATTGAACCCTATGGGACCTAATTTTTCAAACATTTCTTAAGCGAAGTTAAAATTCACAAAATACTTTGAAAATTTTATGAAACATTCAAATTATCCCTTAAAATATATAAAATAAATGTCAGCAAAATATTTTTGGTAGTTTTTTAAATAATAATTAAAATAATAATTACACCCATATAATATGAAGATATCATGTGACCCATTTCAAAATAAAATATAGCATCCATCTTTATTTTCCAGAGATTTTCCGGATTGCATTTTAGTTGGAAAGTGCTTCGTAATCAATACTTGATTATGAAACACTTATCAATACTTGATCATGATTGTCCTTTCTTTTTATTATATATTTAACTCTTCGAATTTGTTTTGTATGGCGTCACAAGGATAAACGGCAAATTTCAGTTTACAGTTCTTCAATGCGAAAAATATTGTACCGTGGATACGGTACATGACTATTTGACAGTCAAAAAGTAAAATTATCACAGTATGTAGGGAACGTTATGTGCTGCACACGTATGATTTTTAGATTTAAGCATCCATTGTACCAAGAAAACATTCATCATTAATTTAGGACTTTCAGTTTAATTCTTCAAATCATCGTCGTACGTTTCAAGAGAAGGCTGATTCTCAAATTATAAATAGCTAATAACCCTTCTCTCTATCAGTCTATCTAATCAGCCTCGCGACAGGTACCTAATATATCACAACAAGAATCCTCGGTTCCATATGTGGATACGCCCTGGAACTATCTAATCCTGCTCTATCTCTAGATTTTATCCGGTTGTCACCGATACAACAGCGGCCCCAAATTGGACAAGAGTCTACAAATGGACTTTCCTTGTTTGCCAGTATTCGAATACTTCGTGGAATAATTAAATGTGGCGTTTTTGCAACCATAGGAAGCCATTTTTCTTGCGAGTCTTAAAATATTTAGAATATTTTGCTTTTTCTGAGAATTGAATTGTACGATTCACGAATAAGGGCTTGATGAGGAGGAAGTAATTTTCTAGACTGGTTTAACGGTGTTGTTGAATTCGTGGAAGTTTCTTGTAAGTTTAAAAGCAAACAAGAAAGATCAATCATGCATAAAGCATTGAATAGGGAACACTTTCCAACTGAAATGCAATTTTATTTAAACATCTCTAAAATGCGATATTCAGCAACGATATTTTTTTTAATTTTTCAATACTACAATAATTTATAATACTTGGAAACTTAAAACTTCATCAAATAAGAAAATGCTATACATCGTCAATGAATATTTCATTCATATCACTTATATTCCAGACTCTATATAATTTTGTGTGGAAAAAAATCAGCAATTCTTATGCAACTCATCTCACAATTGCTTGATCAGTTTACATTCTGCATACTATATAGTTTTAGGATTTGTTGTAGGAATAAAGAAAATTTAATGATCGTTTAAAATAAAAAGTATTCTAATTGTGTTGGCTCAGAATTTAGATAAACAGATAATACGCAAAAATAAAGCGGTTTTATGACGGATGCAACATTAAATATAAATTTAAATGATTTTTAAACATTTACAGTAACCGCGGAAAATAGAAGCCATATTTTATTTTGCAACGAGCCACGTGATATCTTCATATATAATGGGTAAAGCCCGGCCTGGGTCACGTTAAAGGGCTGTGGGCCAACTATCTAGAGGGGACCAGACCAATGACATTTCTTTTTTTTCATGCCTCTGTGGGAATGCTGAGGGAAGCTTCAAGGAAGGGCACACCAGGATATGTCCCTTTACCGAGCCTTAGGGTGTAATTACTATTATTTAAAAAACTACGTAACGTATTTTGTTGAAAATGTTTTACACATTTTATGTAATAATTTGAATGTTTCCAAAAATTTCCGAAACAATTTGCGAATTTTAACTTCGCTTAAAAAATGTTTGAAAAATTAAGTCGCATAGGGTTCAATGTATTCCATTTTTTCAACCCGAATTAAATCCAAAACTAATTGATTGATATTATTCATTTTTCAACGAAACTGTTAACAAAATCTAGTAATTTTGTAACAGCATTAAAACGTAATTTTGTAACAGTATTAAACATAATTATTTAACGTAATTTTGTAAGCGTAATTTTATAACAGTATTAAACAGTATTGTAACAAAATCTAGTAATTTTGATAAAGTTGTTTTTGCTGCAGTTAACGTGCAAACGGACAGACAGACAGAATGACCAAAGTAATAAACACTTTTCAACTATATTGGAAAGTGTTAAAAAGTATTATGTATATCATCCAATGAGTTCATTTATTATACAAAAAATATTATACAACAAAACTGTTAACAAAATCTAGTAATTTTGTAACAGTATTAAAACGTAACCTTGTAACAGTATTAAACGTAATTATTTAACGTAATTTTGTAAACGTAAACGTAATTCTGTAACAGTATTAAACAGTATTGTAACAAAATCTAGTAATTTCGATAAAGTTGATTTTACTGCAGTTAACGTGCGAACGGACAGACAGACAGAATGACCAAAGTAATAAACACTTTTCAACTATATTGGAAAGTGTTAAAAGTATTATGTATATCATCCAATGAGTTATGTATATCATACAAAATATTATACAACAAAACTGTTAACAAAATCAAGTAATTTTGTAACAGTATTAAAACGTAATTTTGTAACAGTATTAAACGTAATTATTTAACGTAATTTTGTAAACGTAAACGTAATTTTGTAACAGTATTAAACAGTATTGTAACAAAATCTAGTAATTTTAGTAATTATTTAACGTAATTTTGTAAACGTCAATTTGTAACAGTATTAAACAGTATTGCAACAAAATCTAGTAATTTTGATAAAGTTGTTTTTACTGCAGTTAACGTGCGAACGGACAGACAGACAGAATGACCAAAGTAATAAACACTTTTCAACTATATTGGAAAGTGTTAAAAAGTATTATGTATATCATCCAATGAGTTCATTTCTCATACAAAATATTATACAACAAAACTGTTAACAAAATCTAGTAATTTTGTAACAGTATTAAAACGTAATTTTGTAACAGTATTTAACATAATTATTTAACGTAATTTTGTAACAGTATTAAACAGTATTGTAACAAAATCTACTAATTTTGATAAAGTTGTTTTTACTGCAGTTAACGTGCGAACGGACAGACAGACAGAATGACCAAAGTAATAAACACTTTTCAACTATATTGGAAAGTGTTAAAAAATATTATGTATATCATCCAATGAGTTCATTTCTCATACAAAATATTATACAACAAAACTGTTAACAAAATCTAGTAATTTTGTAACAGTATTAAAATGTAATTTTGTAACAGTATTAACCGTAATTATTTAAAGTAATTTTGTAAACGTAAACGTAATTTTGTAACAGTATTAAGCAGTATTGTAACAAAATCTAGTAATTTTGATAAAGTTGTTTTTACTGCAGTTAACGTGCGAACGGACAGACAGACAGAATGACCAAAGTAATAAACACTTTTCAATTATATTGGATAGTGTTAAAAAGTATTATGTATATCATCCAATGAGTTCCTTTCTCATACAAAATATTATACAACAAAACTGTTAACAAAATCTAGTAATTTTGTAACAGTATTAAAACGTAATTTTGTAACAGTATTAAACATCATTATTTAACGTAATTTTGTAAGCGCAAACGTAATTTTGTAACAGTATTAAACAGTATTGTAACAAATCTAGTAATTTTGATAAAGTTGTTTTTACTGCAGATAACGTGCGAACGGACAGACAGACAGAATGATCAAAGTAATAAACACTTTTCAACTATATTGGAAAGTGTTAAAAAGTATTATGTATATCATCCAATGAGTTCATTTCCCATACAAAATATTTTGCAACAAAACTATTAACAAAATCTAGTAATTTTGTAACAGTATTAAAACGTAATTTTGTAACAGTATTAAACGTAATTATTTAACGTAATTTTGTAAACGTAAACGTAATTTTGTAACAGTATTAAACAGTATTGTAACAAAATCTAGTAATTTTGGAAATTATTTAACGTAATTTTGTAAATGTAATTTTGTAACAGTATTAAACAGTATTGTAACAAAATCTAGTAATTTTGATAAAGTTGTTTTTACTGCAGTTAACGTGCGAACGGACAGACAGACAGAATGATCAAAGTAATAAACACTTTTCAACTATATTGGAAAGTGTTAAAAAGTATTATGTATATCATCCAATGAGTTCATTTCCCATACAAAATATTTTGCAACAAAACTGTTAACAGAATCTAGTAATTTTGTAACAGTATTAAAACGTAATTTTGTAACAGTATTAAACGTAATTATTTAACGTAATTTTGTAAACGTAAACGTAATTTTGTAACAGTATTAAACAGTATTGTAACAAAATCTAGTAATTTTGGAAATTATTTAACGTAATTTTGTAAACGTAATTTTGTAACAGTATTAAACAGTATTGTAACAAAATCTAGTAATTTTGATAAAGTTGTTTTTACTGCAGTTAACGTGCGAACGGACAGACAGACAGAATGACCAAAGTAATAAACACTTTTCAACTATATTGGAAAGTGTTAAAAAGTATTATGTATATCATTCAATGAGTTCATTTCTCATACAAAATATTATACAACAAAACTGTTAACAAAATCTAGTAATTTTGTAACAGTATTAAAACGTAATTTTGTAACAGTATTAAACATAATTATTTAACGTAATTTTGTAAGCGCGAACGTAATTTTGTAACAGTATTAAACAGTATTGTAACAAAATCTAGTAATTTTGATAAAGTTGTTTTTACTGCAGTTAACGTGCGAACGGACAGACAGATAGAATGACCAAAGTAATAAACACTTTTCAACTATATTGGAAAGTGTTAAAAAGTATTATGTATATCATCCAATGAGTTCATTATCGCAGAATACAAAATATTATACAACAAAACTGTTAACAATATCTAGTAATTTTGTAACAGTATTAAACGTAATTATTTAACGTAATTTTGTAACAGTATTAAACATAATTATTTAACGTAATTTTGTAAGCGCAAACGTAATTTTGTAACAGTATTAAACAGTATTGTAACAAAATCTAGTAATTTTGATAAAGTTGTTTTTACTGCAGTTAACGTGCGAACGGACAGACAGACAGAATGACCAAAGTAATAAACACTTTCCAATTATATTGGATAGTGTTAAAAAGTATTATGTATATCATCCAATGAGTTCCTTTCTCATACAAAATATTATACAACAAAACTGTTAACAAAATCTAGTAATTTTGTAACAGTATTAAAACGTAATTTTGTAACAGTATTAAACGTAATTATTTAACGTAATTTTGTAAACGTAAACGTAATTTTGTAACAGTATTAAACAGTATTGTAACAAAATCTAGTAATTTTGATAAAGTTGTTTTTACTGCAGTTAACGTGCGAACGGACAGACAGACAGAATGACCAAAGTAATAAACACTTTTCAACTATATTGGAAAGTGTTAAAAAGTATTATGTATATCATCCAATGAGTTCATTTGCCATACAAAATATTCTACAACAAAACTGTTAACAATATCTAGTAATTTTGTAACAGTATTAAAACGTAATTTTGTAACAGTATTAAACGTAATTATTTAACGTAATTTTGTAAACGTAAACGTAATTTTGTAACAGTATTAAACAGTATTGTAACAAAATCTAGTAATTTTGGTAATTATTTAACGTAATTTTGTAAACGTAATTTTGTAACAGTAATAAACAGTATTGTAACAAAATCTAGTAATTTTGATAAAGTTGTTTTTACTGCAGTTAACGTGCGAACGGACAGACAGATAGAATGACCAAAGTAATAAACACTTTTCAACTATATTGGAAAGTGTTAAAAAGTATTATGTATATCATCCAATGAGTTCATTATCGTAGAATACAAAATATTATACAACAAAACTGTTAACAATATCTAGTAATTTTGTAACAGTATTAAACGTAATTATTTAACGTAATTTTGTGAACGTAAACGTAATTTTGTAACAGTATTAAACAGTATTGTAACAAAATCTAGTAATTTTGATAAAGTTGTTTTTACTGCAGTTAACATACGAACGGACAGACAGACAGAATGACCAAAGTAATAAACACTTTTCAACTATATTGGAAAGTGTTAAAAAGTATTATGTATATCATCCAATGAAATTCATTTCCCATATAAAATATTATACAAAACTGTTAACAAAATTTAGTACTTTGAAGTCGAAGAATTCGCCAATAATAATTTATTTTTCTGAATATTAAATGGCAATTGCAATTTGATAAGTATTTTACGTGTGAATATGAATAACATATTCTGCTTGGAATCACAAGTTGTCAAAAGAGCTCAGTTTCTATTTACGTGTTGTTAATTCAATGCTAAAAATATTGCTCTATAAATATTGCACACCATTACTCCGCTGTGAAAGAAATAGCATCATTGCATTATTATGGGGAAGTCATGTATTGGTCGCATCAGAATTTTTGAATTTCAATTTAATGGTGCAAATCGGCGTCGTACTTAATTAGTTCGGGCAGATTCTCAAATTATAAATAACTAATACCCTTTCTCTCTATCTAATCAGCCTCACGACAGGTACCTAATATATCACAACGAGAATCTTCGTTTCCATCTGTGGATACGCCCTGGCGCTATCTAATCCTGCTCTATCTCTAGATCTTATATTCGGTTGTCGTCGATACAACAGCCGCCCCAAATTGGACACGATTCTACAAATGGGCTTTCCTTGTTCTCCCCCATTCTAATACTCCATGGAATAATTAAATCCGGTGTTCTTGCAACCGTGGGACGCCATTTTTTTTCTTTGCGACTCTTAAAATATTCGGAATATTATAGTTGTGAATTGAGAGAAAGGAGGGAATTGAATTTTACGGACACAAAAAAAAAGCTTGCTTAGAAAAGTTAAACTAAAATCAAAAACCGAATTTAATAATATTTTTAGGCTTAACGTTTTAATGTCCATGGTATAATTCCGGAAAAGAGAAGTGATTAAAAAAATGTGTTGTGGGCAGCACATGATTTTGCCTACAGAATGCAAGTATTTTTACTTTTTTCAATGCGAAATAATGAGGGACAGTACCTACGGTACAATGTTTTAAACGTTGAAAAGTACGCTGATAGTTAAAGCTTTCCTGGACATTTGATTGAAAATATATAAAATTATTTTGGAGTACAATAGTAACTTATATTTCGTGTAAATATAACTTGGCAATTGGAAATATTGCTAACATCTGATAATCAATATACTCCACTGCATTATATTAAAAAACGTTAATTAGTAATTCATAAATTTGGTGTCATTTTTGTAACTTTAAACTTTTGCTTAAAGTGGGACAGCTTCAATGCCAAACAAAGAACTTCTCAAAAAGACAGGTATTTGACATACCCCATCCCAAACAGTTCGATCCCCCTTTGCAGACATTGGCGTCCGGACGCCAATGTCTGCAAAGGGGGATCGTTTGGGATTGACGCTGTTCCACCCGTAAGCAAAAGGTTAATGCCATTTATGCTAATTTCACAGCATTTTTGCCAATCTGGCACCACATTAAAAAAGTGGCGATAGTCCGCCAAATTTATCTCCAAGTGTTACATATTTGAAAATACTTACTACTGTTCATTTTTATCTAAATTTTTAGATACATTTGTTTGAAAAACGTGCAATATCTCGATAGCGGTTCGATATGGCTTTCTAAAGTTTGTGCTATTCGTTTTCGAATAAAAAATTACGTATAAAATGATTATGTGTTTAACATTATTGAATGTCTTGATTTTTTTATGACTTTCTCAAAAAATCATTCAAAAACTTAATAAGAGGGGTGTGTCTTTTGAAAGTTCGATTACGTTTAAAATCAAGAGTTCTAGTATTCACGGATTGCAATAACTGTACCAAATTACGTTCGAAAAGCTCTATTCGTCCGTGAGATATCGCATCAACACACTCACGAACGGACACACTCATACACACAAACGTTACTTTAAAAAACGTTCGATTCGAGTTTAGGGATGCATGAAACGTGCTCTTCCGTTAAAAATTCGAATTCAAAATTTCAATTCCGCTTCAATACTTTCCCTATGCATTATAATACGTATGTAGGTGAAGTGATAATAAGTTACAACCAAGTTTGAGCATACGACGGATTAGACGTATGCTCTGGCTATTCGATCTGAGGCCCCCAAATTTAGGAAACTCTCAAATTTTCCATAATGGTTTGAAACTTTAAAAATCTGATATGGGCAGCACATGACTTTCCCTGCGGACTCAAATGTATTTTTTTCTCAATTTCTTTAAGAACTCATTAAATTAAGTTAAATAGCACAAAATGACAATAAATTTGCACTTTTAATTCAATTTCTGTTTTTATTTGGCAATTAGACATTTTTCCAAAGGCGGCATAAAAAAATGCGAAAAATTCCAAATATCTCGAGAACGGTTAGTCCTAGAGTAATAGAGTTGTTCTTATTATTTTCCTCATCAAAAATTACGTATAAAACAAGCATTTAATTGATGCATTTGAACAAACGTAGTCTTTTTTTAGATATTATCGATTTTTGCGGGCCATTTCGCAAAAAAGGCGGGTTCTTTTTTTCGAATTGTACTCAAAACTAATCAGCACCAGGGTCACACTCAAGGGTCTTACCTACCAAATTTTATGAAATTCGGTTCATTAGTTTTTGAGTTAGAGTGGATATATACATTGCACAGACACACAGACAGACAGACATACACACAGACGTCACGCTAAAAATAGTTTTTTCGTATTCAAGAGATCTCGAAACGTGTAGATCCATTGAAAACTCGAGTTGCGATTTTCGACATGATTCCAATACTTTCCCTATACATTACCATGTATTGCAGGGAAAGTAAAAAAGCATAGTAGAGAATCCCAGTGGCTTATAAGAAAATTTCAGCAAAATTAATCTTACATAGCGTTCACTGTAAAAATATTTTTACTGCTAACGGTATGGTATAAGTAAATATTAAAATATGGCATGGATACTGTTATCTGCAATGGGACAGTCTTTTGAATTTTTGGGTGAGTTTCTTACAAATAAGGTTCTGAGATTTTGAACTTGGACTTTGCAGCTTCGTGTAGCCCTAGCTAAATTGAATATGAATTTGATATAAGATACCTGGAAAGATTGACATTATCAGTTCCCATAGAAGTTCGCAAAATTGCGACATATAGCAAGTTTTATTGCTGTCATTACAAATAAAGGCTATTCCAGGCTAATGCGCGTATAATATGCACAAAACAGATCCATGAATGTTGGTATCTTCTTCTCCGACCCAGACGATCTGAGCTACACGATGGTGTATGTAAGGTATCTGAGCTACACGATGGTGTATGTAAGGTATCTGAGCTACACGATAATGTATGTAAGGTATCTGAGCTACACGATGGTGTATGTAAGGTATCTGAGCTACACGATGGTGTATGTAAGGTATCCGAGCTACACGATGGTGTATGTAAGGTATCTGAGCTACACGATGGTGTATGTAAGGTATCTGAGCTACACGATGGTGTATGTAAGGTATCTGAGCTACACGATGGTGTATGTAAGGTATCCGAGCTACACGATGGTGTATGTAAGGTATCCGAGCTACACGATGGTGTATGTAAGGTATCTGAGCTACACGATGGTGTATGTAAGGTATCTGAGCTAAACGATGGTGTATGTAAGGTATCTGAGCTACACGATGGTGTATGTAAGGTATCTGAGCTACACGATGGTGTATGTAAGGTATCTGAGCTACACGATGGTGTATGTAAGGTATCTGAGCTACACGATGGTGTATGTAAGGTATCTGAGCTACACGATGGTGTATGTAAGGTATCCGAGCTACACGATGGTGTATGTAAGGTATCCGAGCTACACGATGGTGTATGTAAGGTATCTGAGCTACACGATGGTGTATGTAAGGTATCTGAGCTACACGATGGTGTATGTAAGGTATCTGAGCTACACGATGGTGTATGTAAGGTATCTGAGCTACACGATGGTGTATGTAAGGTATCTGAGCTACACGATGGTGTATGTAAGGTATCTGCTTGAACGGCCGGGAAATGCCACCCAATTTAGAACGGAACCCAGTGGGGATGGTATGCACAGGGGCCGTACCCTCCTTCCCCTACCACCACCATCTCGGAAAGGACATATAGACCCATATATTTAACATGACCGTACTCCACGCGAACAGTTTGGGCAGAGGCGGGAATCAAACCCAGGTCGTCCGTGTGCAATTCCACTGGGCTGTCCCACCCCATGAAGGCTGGGATCTGCAATGGGAGTATCTTCCAAGTATAAAATTGCTTAGTAATGGTGTCCTTGAATCCAATTAGGCTTCATCTTTCGTAAGTCAGGCTTTAGATATACTGTCAAGAGAGATTGCGTTTCGTAAAGTAATTTCGGAGGAAAATGTGTCATATTTACTTTCGTTGGAAAATCACGAAAACATATAACACTCGTAGCGTGTCATTGCCGTGTGAGCGATAGATTAATGCTGTATTAGAAACATTCTACAGAAATTGTACGAGCAGTATATTGACAACTTCTGTTCTACCTCTACAATAACTATACGAATTCCAATAAAATTCTGAATTCCAGTACAATTTGCTGAATCCAATGAAAAGTATTTTAAGTTTATAAAATTGAAATAGCTTTAATTTCATAGGGATTAATAAAACAAGAAAGATCAATCATGCATAAATTATGAAACACTTTCCAACTTCAATTGAATTTTATTTAAGCATCTCTAAACTGCGACACATTCCTCGGTAATTTTTTTAAAATTATTACAATACTACATTAATTTATTATATTTGAAAACTTAAAACTTCATCGAAAAAAATGAACTTCATTCAAATGACGGCATTGACATATAAATTGCCTGGTTTAAACATCTCTAAAATGAGATACATTCTTCGGTAATATTTTTTAAATTATCATAATACTACAATAATTTATTATATTTGAAAACTTCATCGAAAACAAATGAACTTCATTCAAATGACGTCATCGAAATATAAATCGCCTGGCTCTCTCTATAAAAGCAGCATTTTATTGACAAACTTTTTTCCATTCGTTTCACTCATCACAATACTATAATAATTTATTTTATTTAAAAAACTTAAAATCATGTAGGTACAAGTAATTTAGCTCTATGCTTAAAACGTCATTGAAAAAATCGTCATCTTCTCTGTGATGAATGAATGTTTCATTCATATCAGCTATATTGCAGACTCCATGAGCTAAATAATTTTGCGTTAAAGAAATGCAGCAATTCTTATACAACTCATTCTACATCTTTTGGTGTTTACATTCTCCATAAGTGAAAATTAGGCTTCGCTGTAGAAATAATCAAAGTTTGATGATCATTTGAACTCAAATGTATTGTAATTGCGTTGTTTCAGTTTGTAGATGCACATAATTTAAGCAAAAATAAAGCGGTTTTAGGACGGATGCAACACTTAATAAGAATTAGAAAGAATAAAAATCACGATTTTGACACAAGATGGATGCCATATTTTATTTTAAAGGGGGTCACCTGATCTCTTCATATAATGGTCACGTGATCTCTTCATAAAGTGGGTGTAATTATTATTTTATTTTTTATTTAAAAAACTACTGAATACATTTGGCTGAAATTTTTGTTATTTATTTTATGGGATAATTTTAATATTTCCTAAAACTTTCAAAGCAATTTGTGAATTTTAAAATCGCTTAAAAGATGTTTGAAAAATTAGGTCCCATAGGGTTTAATGTATTTCATTTATTCAATCCGGATTCAATACAAACCTAATTGGGTGATATTACTCATTTATATTCCCATAGGTTTCACAGATCGTCTGAACAACTTACTAAATTTTCATTTTGATAAAATCCTTTTTACGGCAGTTATCGTGCTGATAGACAGACAGACAGAATGAACAAAGTCAAACACTTTTCAACTGTGTTGTAAAGTGGTAAAAACCCAATATAAAATTTTTGGTTTCTCAAGCATTACTTAATTATCGAATATGCTTACTACGTTGGCTATATTCTTTTCGACAAATAAAATCATATTGCATCATCATACACCTGTTGATATGAACGGTGGTATGACCTAGGGCATAGCAAACAAGATCCCAGAAAATTTGACAATTCATTAAGGAGTTGTCATTTATCTCGATGCTTTCTTAGCTTTGTATTTAAAAAAAATTGAATTTAACCTAGCAATTAATAATTTCAAATTATATAATGGAAATCCCAGGTTGCAACTACAGTGATCTTTCACTTATACGCGCTCTCTTTTATGCGCGTTTTTCACTTACGAGCGTTTTTTCCGCGGTCTCGGCCAGGGATACAATAATAACTCTTATTCATTTATGCGCCGCACTAAAAAAGCACTTCTCACTTATGCGCGTCGCAAAAGTTTTTTCTCAGTTCAAAAAGTAGGTTCCTCAAGTAGTCAGGTGTTGCTTATTACAAGAATTTTACCCTTTTTGTTCTGTTCTAAGAATGCATCCCCTCGCCTTTCCCCTATTGTTCAGATTCCAAGAACACATTCCTCTACCTTATACACAGGGGTGTACATGGGGGTTCTTGTGATTGATAAAAGAAGAAAATTGGTATACTGTATCTGGTGGACTCATTACGTGTACTTTCAAGGAATTCGCTGATGTAGATGAAAATTTAATCACAGCTCAATTGCGGGAAATTGGAGACATTGCAGCTGAAATACATATTGGTGACAAAGATGAAAAGGTGGAGGACGATGATAAAAAAGATGCGGCAAAAGTTCCTCCAACTCGCACAGTAGCGTTAGAAGCATTAGAAACTCTGCGTGACTATTTTCAGTTCAACTCCGGAGTGAAGGAACTTTTTCACGTCTTGATGAACTTACTTGAAAAGACTCTTTGAAAATTCCCGAAAACAAAAATAATCCTCGTTTGTAAATTATTTTATGAGAAAGCAGTAATAGGAGTAAAACGAAATTTGAGTGTGCAAGCATTTCCATTTTCTTTGTGTTCTTAAAAAATAGTAATTCATTAAAAAATAAATTCACTGCATTTTGAAACTAATCTCATTTACATTTTTCAGTAGTGTATACATAGTATTAATTAACGATATAATTTAGAACAATGTATTGATGTTTCACTTTTAAGTTTCCTTTTGTGGTTTTTTTGCTTATGCGCGTCTTTCACTTATGCGCGTTTTTCTCGCTGTCCCCTGCGCCCGCGCATAAGTGAGAGATCACTGTACCTCCCAAAGCAGCGTTTGAAACTACCACAAAATTGTTTTCAAGAATTTTTTGTTTGTAATTTAAAAGTAGAAGTTTCATCAGAAATTTTTTTTATTGATAAATCTGAAACTAACTCAACAAGGACTGAAAGCGTGTTATTACCGCACATCTTTTTCAATTCATCAGAAATTGAATAAAAAATACCCCATACTAGTATATACGATTAAGAGAATCGTCCTATATATCAGCATACAATGCTAAGAATATCAAATAAATTAACACGTCTCAGATAACTGATAAGAGTACAAATAACTTAAATCTTCATATTGCAGTATTATCGATAATTTTACTGATTGGCTGAAGTAGATAACATTCAGTTGAAATAGAGAATAAAGAACATCGAACAGTAGAGAGCATGGAGTAAACATCCTACAATAGAGAACAAGGAGCAAACAGAACAATAAAGAACAGGGAGTAAATATCCGACAACAGAGAACCAAGAGAACAGGGAGTAAACATCGAACAATAGAGAACAGGGAGTAAACATCGAACAATAGAGAACAGGGAGTAAACATCGAACAATAGAGAACAGGGAGTAAACATCGAACAATAGAAAACAGGGAGTAAACATCGAACAATAGAGAACAGGGAGTAAACATCGAACAATAGAGAACAGGGAGTAAACATCGAACAATAGAGAACAGGGAGTAAACATCGAACAATAGACAACAGAGAGTAAGCATCGAACAATAGACAACAGAGAGTAAGCATCGAGCAGTAGAGAACAGGGAGTAAACATGGAGGAGTAGAGAACAGGGAGTAAACATGGAACAGTAGAGAACAGGGAGTAAACATTAAACAGTGGAGAACATGGAGTAAACATCGCACAGTAGGTAACACGGAGTAAACATCGAATAGTGGAGAACAAGGTGTAATTATCGAACAGTAAAGAACAGGAAATAAATATGGAAAAGTAGAAAACATGAAATAGACATTCTTCAGTAGAAAACATGGAGAAGACATTCGTCAGTAGAAAACATGGAGTAGACATTCTTCAGTAGAAAACATGAAGTAGACATTCTTCAGTAGAAAACATGAAGTAGACATTCTTCAGTAGAAAACATGATGCAGACATTCTTCAGTAGAAAACATGAAGTAGACATTCTTCAGTAAAAACATGAAGTAGACATTCTTCAGTAGAAACATGAAGTAGACATTCTTCAGTAGAAAACATGATGCAGACATTCTTCAGTAGAAAACATGAAGTAGACATTCTTCAGTAGAAAACATGAAGTAGACATTCTTCAGTAGAAAACATGATGCAGACATTCTTCAGTAGAAAACATGAAGTAGACATTCTTCAGTAAAAACATGAAGTAGACATTCTTCAGTAGAAACATGAAGTAGACATTCTTCAGTAGAAAACATGAAGTCGACATTCTTCAGTAGAAAACATGACGTAGACATTCTTCAGTAGAAAACATGAAGTAGACATTCTTCAGTAAAAACATGAAGTAGACATTCTTCAGTAGAAAATATCGGACGGTAGAGAACAGGCAGTTGACATCCGACAGTAGAAACCAGAGAGACAGTAGAGAACAGAGAGTAATTATAGAACAGTAGAGAGCAGAGAGAGAGTAAACATCGAACAGCAGAGAACAGAGAGTAAACATCGAACAGTAGAGAACAGGGAGAAAACATTGAGCAGTGGAGAACTGGGAGCAAACGAGAGCAGTAGAAAACGCAGAATAAACATTGAACAGTGAAGATTAGGAAGTAAATATTTGCAAGTAAACAAATAACTGAGATGGCAAGTAACGTGGATAATTTTTAATTTTAAAAACTATTTAAAATCAAAGACAAATAAGTTTATTTATTTGAAACATCATAATTTGTGCTCATCAACACATTTTAACATTTTGTTATGTATGTTTTAAACGAATAAATATATGCTTATATTCATTATTCATAATACGCTCTACCATAATTTTAGATAATTTTTATTTTCAAACATGAGTCGGGGAATAAATTTTTAACATAAAATGGCGTGCCTTAGAGTGAACAAATTCGGAAACAAAAATGTGTCTTTCATTCTATTAACGGCTTACTGCTTTCATTCTTAATCTTTATCTCAACTTCTATCTGCAATTCACTAGTCCAACTCTCAATCCTTCTGACAAAAGATATATAGGAATTTCATATCCTTCGTTACCCATTGCTATTTCTTACGCCTCGTAAGAACATGTTCTTCAAGCTGCTCTCATAGTTGACAAATGAGTCGACAGATACTTTACTCACTGTCCGGCGATCTTATCGGTGGCGAAAGATATGTGTCGTAAGCTATGGTGTTTTCTCATCATAAGCAAGACAAAATAGAAGATGCTATCAACATATCACGAAAAGTTGCTAAACTAGTTTTAGTAATTCAAGGAATTTCTTAACACAATGATTCCCAACCTTTTTCGTTTGGAGGAACCCTTAAAATATTTTGTAAAACCTACGGCTTTTATTTTCGTTGGCTTGGCTTTAGTTTTTACCTTCCTTATATACATAATGTATAAGGAAAGTATTGTGACGTGGTCGAAAATTCGAATTCGGGTTTTCAATGGGAGAGCACGTTTCAAGCATCCCTGATCACGAATCAAACATTTTTGAGGTGATGTCTGTCTGTGTGTGTGTGTGTGTGTGTCAGTGAGTCTGTGGAGACGATATCTCACGAACGAATGGAGCGATTGGAATGAAATTTGGTACAAAAATCACAATCCGTGAATACTGGAAGTCTATTGTTTTTAAACGCAATCGAATGTTCAGAATCCCCCTAAATTTTCGAGTAAAATTTTGAAAAAATCACCAAAAAATCAAAACCTTTAATAAAGTTACGCAAATAGACATTTCTTATGTAATTTTTCCTTAGAAAACGATTGACATAAACTTTAGAACGCTAGCATGATCCGTTCTCGAGATATTGCATATTTTTCAAATAAATTTATCAAAATCCCATAAATTAAAAAAATATATATAAACTGTTGAGAAACATGTTCATTTTCATATGTGATATCCTGCGATAAATTGGGTGACATCATTCTCGTGGATCTAGCTCGTTATATTCATGGGAAAAGATACTTTGAGTAATACTTTTGTATTTGAACGCCAATAATCATTTACCTGGTATAAGAATATCTTATTTCTCCGTCCACAACGTTTGGTGAGATTTTGGCGATAAATTTGGCGGAATGTCGTCAACTTGGCGACTTTTTAAATGTTGCCAAATTAACGAAAATCTCGCCAAATAGATAAAAATGACGCTAAATCAATGAAAATGGCGACTAATTGAAGAAAATTCAATATCTTGGAAAGAATATAAATATCTACTATAAGAATAACACTTTTTTTCAACTGCAAAAGTTGTAAATTCATTGCATTATATAAGAAAAGTAATGTGTTGCCCACATCAGATTTTTTTACGTTAATATTTTACCCATTTTATGGAAATATTATGACGCTATTTTTTGTAAAAACATCACATAATAAAGCATAACCCCCCCCTGTAAAGTTCTGACTGGCTAAAATGAGATCCGAGCCCCAAATATTTGGCCGATTATTTATAATCGAACAAATCAGTAAAAGGCTTCACATTAAACAAGTTTACGACGTAGGGATCACTCATTTCTGTGGGATTAATATTGATAGTCAGGATCTGGAGCTTCTCATGGGATGTGATTAATAAAAATACATTTTAACTGCATTGGAATTTTTCTATCATTGTTGGGATTTTTTGTTTTCCGTTTCTTTTAAAATTTTTAATCTGACAATCTTTTGATGAGACAGCGGGAACGCGAGTAACGTTCATTTTGCTAACTGAATTATTTGCCAATACAAAAATTTCCCGTTTCAACAAAATTTCTCTTCCCAAGTGAGACTCCCACTGAGCTGCTTAAATTATAACTATCAGAAAAATATATAAACAATTTAAACTTTCGAAATGTTTTATTGTGTTATTGATAGATTACGGTAAAAGCCAAATCATTTAAATTTATTTCTCAATCATCAGAAAAAAGAAGGCAAGTTATATTTTTGTTTTGTAAGCTTTTGCAAACTCTTGCAGAACCCTGGCACGGTTCGCAGAGTCCCCAAGGTTCCGCAGAATAAAGGTCGGGAATCACTGCATTAAACAATCACTGAATGAATTTTTATTTTAATTGAAACAAAGATTAATCTTGCATAAAACATTAATTATGAAACACCTAAGTGAAATGCAATTTATTTAAACATCTCAAAAATGCGATACATTCAGCGCCGATATTTTTAACACTTTATAACGCAGTTGAAAAGTGTTTATGACGTTGTTCATTCTATCTGTCCGTTCGCAAGATAACTGCCGTAAAAATGACTTTATCAAAATGAAATTTTAGTATGTTGTTCAGACGGTCTGTGAGACATATGGGAATGTAAATGAATAATATCATCCAATTAGTTTTGGATTGAATCCGGGTTGAAAAAGTGAAATACACTGAACCCTATGGGATCTAATTTTTCAAACATTTTTTAAGCGAAGTTAAAATTCGCAAATTGCTTTGAAAATTTCAGGAAATATTCAAATTATCCCATAAAATATATAAAAAATGTTGAGCAAAATATGTTCGGTAATTTTTTTAAATAAAAATTAAAATAATAATTACACCCATATTACATGAAGAGACCACGTGACCAACTTCAAAATAAAATATGGCATCCATCTTTTTTCCCTGTGTGAAAATCGTGAAAATCGTAAAATATGGCATCCAACTTGTGTCAAAATCGTGATTTTTAAAGTTCTTTTAAATTTATATTTTGTGTTGCATCCGTTCTAAAACCGCTTTATTTTTGCGTATTTTCTGTGCATCTATATTCTGCACCAACGCAATTACAACATTTGAGTTTATATGATCATTAAACTTTGATTATTTCCACAACGAAGCCTTATTTTAACGTATGCAAAATGTAAACAGATCAAGTTGTAAGATGAGTTGTATAAGAATTGCCAAATTTTATTTAACGCAAAATTATTTAGCTCAGGAGCCTGAAATATAGGTGATATGAATGAAATATTAATTGATTTTACATAGAGAAGTAGGTGATTTTATAGCATTTCTTTTTTCAACGAAGTTTTAAGCATGAAGTTAGGAAGTCCTTTACTTCCATGGTTTTAAGTTTTTAAGTAAAATAAATTATTTAGTACTGTGTTAATTTAAAAAATAACACAGCTGAATGTATCGCATTTTAGAGATGTTGAAATAAAATTACATTTCATTTGGAATGTGTTTCATAATCAATGCTTTATGCATGATTGATTTCTCTTGTATGTAAATATCCCATTCCGAACTTCTATTAGTAAATTTGAAAGGGAAGCATAACATGTCTCAAAAGTTTCAGTGTGATCCTCGTATTAGTGTGTATGTTTGTAAATTTAAATTTTATGCGAAAATAATGACATAAATTAGAGATTTCTTATTGCTATATCTTGCTAAAGTATCATTATAAATTAGAGCTTTTTTATTGGTATATCTTACTAAAAATATTAACATAAATTAAAGCTTTTTTTTTGTATATTTTGACAAAACTAATAACATAAGTTAGTGCTTTCATATTCAAATAATAAAACATAACTAAAGTTTTCTTATTGCTATATTTTTCTAAAAATCAAGAGTTATTGTTGTTATCGATTAAAATATGCATATAAATTTCTTGTAATTTACATGATTATTTTGAGGGATATTGTGTTCCTTGTGGGGGGAAAATAACTTTCTATATATCGAGAACGGCTCACCATAACGTCTAAAAAGTAAAGTCTGTTTGTTTGGGATCAAAGTTATTAATAAATCATTCGCTAATTTGATAATAGTGAGCTTATTTTTTGTGAATTTTTCCATTTTAGATCAAAAACAAGAAATATCTTTAAAACAATGTATGTTAGCGTCTTATAAACGATAGCAATTTCCTTTAAATAAATAACAATAACATAGTAAATAGCAATTTTCGTAAGAATTTTGTACGTAAATATGTTAGAATAACGTTTTCTAAATTTTCGAAAAAAAAATGCTCGAAAAAGCAGGTCTTTGATTGAAACAGTCATAAGAAATATCAATTTGTTCAAAAGATATCGGGCCTGCAGACAAACACATATATTTAACAGACATACACACATGTAGACATACATATAGATAGACAGACAGTCTTTCAAAGTATGTCTATCTGGTATGACAGGCAATCTGTCCAGCAGTTGGAAAAATGAGATTGATTCGCATTCAGGGATGCTACCAACGTACAGATCCATCAAAATATGAAAGTCGGATATATTTTGATTTTACCACAATTTTTCCTTATATATATATTACATATTGCGGGGAAAATAAATAGTGGAAAAATAAATTTACTTTAATGACATTGACAAAAATAATGCAAACGTTGTTAAAATATTTTTTACAAGCTGGATTAAATCTTGTTGATACCCTGAAAGATAAACAATAATAAACCTTAGCTATAACCAGCAGTAACATTAATTTTTAATATACTTGACACAATAAATTATTTAATTATTTCCCTGTTTCAGTTGAACACTGCTGGTATTCTCCTGCATTCGTTTTCAACACTTTCCAACATAGTTGCAAAGTGTTAATGACTTTGTTCATTCTGTCTGTCCGTTCGTTCGATACCTGTCGTAAAAATGACTTTATCGAAATAAAATTTCACTCTGTTGTTGAGGCGGTCTGTGAGACATATGGGAATGTAAAAGAATAATATCACCCATTAATTTTTGGATTGAACCCGAGTTGAAAACTGAAATACATTGAACTCTACGGGACCTAATTTTTAAAACATTTTTTAAGCGAAGTTAAAATTATCAAATCGCTTTGAAAATTTTAAGAAATATTCAAATTATCCTGTAAAATATATAAAAAATTTTGAGCAAAATATGTTTAGTAGTTCTTAAATAAAAATTGAAATAATAATTACACCCATATTATATGAAGAGATCACGTGACACACTTCAAAATAAAATATGGCATGTATTTTTTCTTTTTCGCTTAGTGAAAATCGTGATTTTTAAGAAACGTTTAAATTTATATTTAGTGTTGCGTCCGTCCTAAAACCGCTTTATTTTTACATATTATCTGTGTATCTAAATTATGTGTCTACGCAATTGTAATATTTTTTATTTTAAATGATCACTAAACTTTGATTATTTCTACAACGAAGCCTAATTTTAAAGTATGCAGAATGTAAACAAATCAAGCGATTGTAAGATGATTTGTATAAGAATTGCTGAATTTTTTCAACCCAAAATTATTTAGCTCTGTAGTCTGGAGTATAAGTGATATGAATGAAATGTTCATTGATTTTACATAGGGAAGCAAACGATTTTCTAGCATTGCCTTTTTAATTAAATTTTTAATTTTCCAAGTAAAATAAATTATTGTAGTGTACTGTGATAATTTTTAAAATATTAGCGCTGAATGTATCGCATTTTAGAGATGTTTAAATAAAATTGCATTTATCTGGAAAGTGTTTCATAATCAATGCTTTATGCATGATTAATCTTTCTTGTTTAAATTATCACAGTACTACAATGATTTATTTTACTTAGAAAATTAAAACTTCATCAAAAAAAAAAAAAAAGCAATGCTATAAAGTTGTCTGCTTCTCTATGTAAAATCAATGAATATTTCATTCATATCACTTACAATCCAGTCTCAAGAGCTAAATAATTTTGCGTTAAAAAGAATCATCAATTCTTATACAACTCATCCTACAATCGATTGACTGTTTACATTCTGCATACGTTAAAATTAGGCTTCGTCATACGAATAGTGATATAATTAGTGATCATTTAAAATAAAAAATATTGTAATTGCGTAGGCACAGAATTTACATAACGCAGATTATATGCAAAGCGGTTTTAGGAAGGATGCAACACTAAATATAAGTGTTCTTTAAAAATAACGATTTTTACTAAACGAAAAAAGAAGAAAATGAAAGCCATATTTTATTTTGCAATGAGTCAGGTGATCCCTTCATATAATATGGGTTAAATTATTATTTTAATTTTTATTTAGAAAACTACTTAACATATTTTGACGAAATGTTTTTTACACATTTTAAGTAATAATTTGAATATTTTCTAAAATTTTCAAAACAATTTGTGAATTTTAACTTCGCTTAAAAAATGTTTTAAAAATTAGGTTCCATAGGGTTCATTTTATTTTTTCAACCGGGGTAAAATCTAAAACTAATTGGGTGATATCATTCTTTTACATTCCCATATGTCCCACAGACCGTCTCAACAACATACTAAAATTTCATTTTGATATAGCCATTTTTACGACAGTTATCGTGCGAACGGACAGACCGACAGACAGAATGAACGAAGTCATAAAGACTTTATAACTATATTGGAAAGTGTTGAAAACATCTATTTGGCAAGAGAGATATTCATTTATAAAAGGAAAGAATCTGATGTGGGCAATATATGACTTTCCCTGCCGACTCATATTCACGTTCTGTTTATTTCTTCATTAATTCATTAAATTGAGTTAAATTGCACAAAATAACACCTACAATTATTTAAAATGACACTCACTGAATATGCACTTTTAGTTCAATTTTCGTTCTCATTGGGTAATTGGACTTATTTTCAAAGGTGGCGAGCGAAAATGCGAAAAAGCTAAAATATCTCGAGAACGGATAGTCCTAATGTAATGGGGTAGGTCTTATTCTTTTTATTGTTAAAAATTACGTTTAAAATATGCATTTAATAGATATATTTGAGCATACACAGTTTTTAATTTTAGATTTTGAGGATTTTTGCTGACCATTTCGCAAAATATGGCAGGGTATTTTTTTTTCCCGTATCGTACCAAAATCAAATCAGCACCAAGGTAATCCACAAATGACATCTACCAAATTTTGTAAAATCTGATCAATTAGTTTTTCAGCTAAAAAGGATACAGGTAAGTTTTGTGCGCCATTTCGCGTTTAGACATTTTTCCAAAGGCGGCATAAAAAAATGCGAAAAATTCCAAATATCTCGAGAACGGTTAGTCCTAGAGTAATAGAGTTGTTCTTATTCTTTTCCTCATCAAAAATTACGTATAAAACAAGCATTTAATTGATGCATTTGAACAAACGTAGTCTTTTTTTAGATATTGGTGATTTTTGCGGGCCATTTGGCAAAAAAGGCGGGTTTATTTATCCCGAATTGCACCCAAAACTAAGCAGCACAAGGGTCACCCACAAGTGACTTACCTACTAAATTTTATGAAATTTGGTCCATTCGTTTTGGAGTTAGAGTGGATACATACATTGCACAGACAAACACACAGACACACACAGACGTTACGCTAAAAATAGGTTTTTCGTATTCTAGAGGTCTCGAAACGTGTAGATTCAACGAAAACTCGAGCTGCGATTTTCGACATGATTCCAATTCTTACCCTATACATTACCATGTATTGCAGGGAAAGTAAAAAATTGTCGATAGCTCCATTTCCGATGGTTTTATAAAATGAAAACTTCCGTCGAAAACTCAAATTCGAACTTCTGATTTCGTCACAATACTTTTCCTATCCATTATACTATGTACACACGCTATGAACAACACAGAGTGAATTATAAACCTGAAAACATGCATGCAAATGTAGGTCACAGGCGAATGTATGCAAATTAAGTTGGCCATGGAAGATTCACGTGATCTTAACACCGCTTTAGCAATTCTGTCAGTATGGTTTCTGAGAGGGGTGGAACAAAATGGAGAAAACAACAGATTTGTCTACGCTTGAAATAGGTCTTATCGTGGGAGGAGGAGGTTGGCAGGAGCCACGATTGCCAGAACAGAAGAATTCACTGGCTTCTAGAAAAGTGAGATATCCACCAAAGTATATAACAGTTAGTAACAGAACCCCCCAGGCGTTTTCTAAAATGCGGAACTGTGAATCGAAAACCATCACTGATACCCCTGGAGAGGATGGAAGTAATTTAAGAAAAACTGATACAATTTCAACGAAAAAATTTATTGAACATAACTACCTTCAACCAATCTCTTAAAGTGGACTAAAAATGCTCATCACACTTACTATAACCTTAACGCCAAACCATATGGAAATTTATTATAAAAACTGTCTATATTGTTATAACTTTCGATTATGATAAACTTAAGTCATTAAGCTCAAAATATTAAACAATGCAGTATAGAGTTCTTTTGAGGTTGCATTAGATCTCGCTTGAAATAACATTACAATTGTGCTAAAATCCAAGAAATGAGTAAATCTGGTAAGCGATAATCATTGCTGGATGGCAAGTAACCGGTTTGATTTTTCTCCATTATTCATAAGTACTCTTCTGTTGTTAATAAAAATTTCAGTAATCTGATTAATGATCTGTTAATGGCGCTTTATTTCTCAGAGGTGTGGCATGACTATGTCTAATTTTTGTTCATCTGTTTCGGTTCTATTCTGCTCCGCACGTTGAGTTCATATACTCTGTATTTTACTCATTTATTTTGTGTGTGCATCTTTACATCATTTCTATATTCTACTTTTTACTTTCCCTGCAATACATGGTAATGTATAGGGAAAGTATTGGAATCATGCCGAAAATCGCAACTCGAGTTTTCGACGGATCTACGCGTTTCGAGATCTCTAGAATACGAAAAAATTATGTTTAACGTGACGTCTGTGTGTGTGTCTGTCTGTCTGTGCAGATTTTGTATCCACTCTAACTATAAAACTAATAAACCGAATTTCATAAAACTTGGTAGGTAAGTCACTTGTGGGCGAATCTGGTGCTGATTAGTTTTGGGTACGATTCGGGATAAAAGAACCCGCCTTTTTTTGTGAAATGGACCGCAAAAGCCTGTATCCACTCTAGCTAGAAAACTAATAGACCGAATTTTACAAAATTCAGTAGATAAGTCGCTTGTGGGTTACCCTGGTGTTGATTAGATCTTTTGGTACGATTCGGAAAAAAATAACTGCCTTTTTTTTGCAAATTGGCCAGCAAAAATCGTCAAAATCTAAAATAAAAAATTACGTATCCTCAAATATATCCATTAAATGCTTGTTTTATACGCAATTCTTAACGAAAAAAAGAATAAGACCAACCCCATTACACTAGGACTAGCCGTTTTCGAGATATTTTAGTTTTTTCATAATTTCTCTACGCCACCTTCGAAAATTAAGTCCAGTTACCAAATGAGAACGAAAATTGAATTAAAAATGAATTAAATTAAATTAAAATAAAGAGAACGTGGATATAAATAAGTCTGCAGGGAAAGTCATGTGCTGCCTACATCAGATTTTTTGGTTTCTCTTCCCTTTCGTATATTGGGCTCTGTCGTTCAGCTGTTAACTGTTTGCCCGACAGCCTCTTTTATTCATTTAGACATAAGTCTAGGATTGTTGCGTTAAGATGGAACATCCAATGATATCCTACTTATTTTCATTTTCGCAACATTTTAGGCTGTGATTCAACGGATTAGGCATTAAACACCCTCTTTCAGTGCCAGACAGACCAACAAACTCGAAGTTAAAAAGACGGTTTTTAACACTTGGGGTTTTTAACTTCAAACTTTTCACTTTCAAACATAACACGTATTTATGACTTCGGTCATTCTGTCTGTCTGTCCGTCCGTTCGCACAATAACTGCCGTAATAATGATTTTATCAAAATGAAATTTTAGTACGTTGTTGAGACGGTGTGTGAGACATATGGGAATGAAAATGAATTATATCACCCAATTAGTTTCGGATTTAACTACAGTTGAAAAAATAGAATACATTGAACCCTATGGGTTTTAATTCTTCAAACAATTTTTAAGCGAAGTTAAAATTCACAAATTGCTTTCAAAATTGTGGAAAATATTTAAATTGTCACGTAAAATGTGTAAAGAAATTTTCAGCAAGATATGTTGGGTAGTTCTTTAAATAAAAATTGAAACAATACTTACACCCTTATGCAAAAAAATCATGTTACTTATTTCAAAATAATATATGGCATTCATTTTTTCCCTGTGTAAAGATCGTGATTTTTAAAGATCGTTTAAATTTATATTTAGAGTTACACCCGTCATAAAACTGTTTTATTTTTGCGTATTATCTGTGTATCTAAGTGCTGTGCCAAAGCATATATAATATTTCTTATTTTAAATGATCAATAAACTTTGATTATTTCTACAATGAAGCCTAATTTTAACGAATGTAGAATGTAAACAAATCATGCGATTGTAAGGTGAGTTGTGTAAGAATTGATGAAGTTCTTTCAGTACAATTTTGCTCTGGAGAGTGAAATATAAGTGATATGAATGAAATATTCATTGATTTTACATAGAGATGTAAGCGATTTATATTTCGATGACGTAATTTGAATAAAGTTCATTTTGTGTAACTAGCACTGTCTTTTTCGATGAAGTTTTAAGTTTTCAAATATAATAAATTATTGTAGTGCTGTGATAATATAAAATATATGCATCGCATTTTAGAGCTGTGTAAATAAAATTACATTTGAGTTGGAAAGTGTTTCATAATCAGTGCATTATGCATGATTGATCTTTCTTGTTTATTCTAGACTAGCACTGAAGATAGGAATCCAGCACATCCTAGAAACAGATATATACTGCATTGTTTATTATTTACTGTTTTATCATGTAGCATGATTTTCTTATCCTTTACAAAAATATTTTTACTCACTAACATTTAAATATGTCGGGTGTGCTGTATAATGCGTCTGCGATAAACATCACACCCAATCATGTGATGTCCCGGTAGACATGAAGGACATGAAACTATTTCGGACAAAAAGACTATATCTCATGCTATTTTCTGCCCACTGGTTTTATTACTGATCTTAATCTCATCACTCCCTATCTGCGACCAACAGACCTAACTCTGAGTACACAAATTCCCTCGACAAACAATAACAGTGATATTCGTTGCCTATTTCTATATCTTACGCCTTTGTGAACATGTTCTTCAAACTGTCCTCTCAGCTGATAAATGACTTGGCATCTTATTAATTCAATGTACTGCAATCTCATAAAAAATGTGTGAGTTTCCCTTTTTAGTTTTTCCCCCTCATTATTAAGTAAAAAATCTGATGTGGGCAACACATTACTTTCCTTATATAATGCAATGAATTTACTACTTTTACAGTTAAAAAAATGTTATTCTTATAGTAGATACTTATACTCTTTCCAAGATATTGGATTTTCTTCAATTAGTCGTCATTTTCATTGATTTAGCGTCATTTTTATCCCGTTTGCGAGATTTTCATTAATTTGACAAAATTTAAAAAAGTCGCCAAGTTGGCGACATTCTTCCAAATTCGTAGCCAAAATCTCGCCAAGCGTTATGGACGAAGAAATGAGTTATTCTTATAGCAGACAAATGACTAGTGGCGTTTAAATACAAAAGTACTGCTCAAAGTATCTTTTCTCGTGAATGGAACGAGTTAGATCCACGAGAATGATGTCACCCAATTTATCGCGTGATAGTACATATCAAAAGTTAACATGTTTCGTAAGAGTTCATTTTTTTATTTTACATGATTTTTTGATAAATTTATTTGAAAAACATGCAATATCTCGAGAATGGTTAATGCTAGCGTTCTACAGTTTGTGTTAATCATTTTCTAAGGAAAAACTACATAAGAAATGTCTATTTACGTAACTTTATTAAAGGTTTTGATTTTTTGATGAATTTTTCAAAATTTCACTCGAAAATTTAGGGGCTTCTGAACATTTGATTGTGTTTAAAAAAAATAGGCTTTCAATAGTCACGGATTATGATTTTTGTACCAAATTTCATTCGAATCGCTTCATTCGTTCGTGAGATATCGTCTCCACATACTCACTGACACACACACACACACACACAGACATCACCTAAAAAATGTTCGATTCGCGATCAGGGTTGCTCTCCCGTCGAAAACTCGAATTCGAGTTTTCGACCTCGTCACAATACTTTCCTTATACATTATGTATAAAAGGAAAGTAAAAATACACTTTGTTGCAAAAAAGTATATGCACCCATAAAAAATTTAGCAACAGCCACGAAAGTCCCCATGCAAGTGTAGTTTTAAAAGTTGTGCAAATGATCAAACTTTCAAGTTGACGGGTGCCTGATGTCACTACCTTTTAAATGTATTTCTGAAATGTATCTACATTTATTTTAAAATGTAACTCCCCAAATCTGGTATGGTTAAGATAAGGTCCAGATAATCTGGTATGGTTATCTGGACAAATGGTTTAAAGGAATTCAGCAAAATATATTCAGTAGTTTTTTTAAATAAAAATTAAAATAATAATTACGCCTCTTATATGAAGCGATCACGTAACCCACTTCAAAATGAAATATGGTATCCATCTTGTCTCAAAATCATGATTTTTAAAGTTCTTTTTAATTCGTATTGAGTGTTGTATCCGTCCTAAAACCGCTTTATTTTTGCTTAAATTCTGCGCATCTACATACTAAGACAGCGCAATTGCAATATATTTGAGTTTAAATGATCATCCAAATTTGATTATGTCTACAAGGAAGCCTATTTTTCACTTATGTAAAATGTAAACAGCAAAATATTTAGAATGAGTTTTATAGGAATTGCTGTATTTCTTTAAAGCAAAATTATTTAGCTCATGGAGTCTGCATAGCTGATATGAATGAAATATTCATTGATTTTACAGGGAGAAGGAGGATTTTTTTGATGAAGTTTTAAACATAGAGTTTAATTACTTGTAACTCCATGGTCTTAAATTTTTAAATAAAATAAATTATTATAGTATTGTGATGAATGAAATGAATGGGAAAATGCTTATGAATGAAATGCTGCTTTTATAAAGAGAGCCAGGTGTGAGCCAGTTATATTTCGATGGCGTCATTTGAATAAATTTCAGTTGTTCTGATGAAGTTTTCAAATATAATGAATTATTGTAGTATTATGATAATGTTAAAAACATTTCTGAGAAGCCAGGCGATTTATATTTAATTGACACCATTTGAATGAAGTTCATTTTTTTCGATGAACTTTTAAGTTTTCAAATATAATAAATTAATGTAGTATTGTGATAATTTTTAAAATATTACAGAGAAATGTACCGCATTTTAGAGATGTTTAAATAAAATTGCATTGAAGTTGAGAAGTGTTTCCTAATCAATGCTTTATGCATAATTGATTTTTCTTGTTAAAATATTACCGAGGAATGTATCGCATTTTAGAGATGATTGTATAAAATTTTATTGAAGTTGGAAAATGTTTCATATTCAATGCTTTATGCATGATTGATCTTTCTTGTTACTTATTAAAGCCGGTTGATATATAAAAATTGTCAAACATGAAATTGTTTTTTTCGTAAAGTAACGGAAAACAGAAAATGCTCAGGCGAAAAAAAAAAGAATCGAAATCTACGTTAATAGTTTGTAAACCATAAATGTACACTTCAAAAATTGGGTAATAAAATATTTTGATTTAAGTACAAATTGAATTATTTTTAAGAAATCATATTGATGAAATCATTTTTAACACTTTCAACATAGTTGAAAGGTGTTTATGACTTTGTTCCTTCTGACTTTGTTCATTCTGTCTGTCTGTCTGTTAGCACGATAATTGCCGTTAAAATGAGTTTTTCAAAATGAAATATTAGTATGTTGTTCAGACGGTCTGTGGGACCTATGAGAATATAAATGAACAATATCACTCATTTAGTTTTGGATTTAAAACGGGTTGAAAAAATGAAATGCATTGAACCCTATGGGACCCAATTTTTCAAAAAAAATTTAAGCGAATTTGAAATTCATAAATTCCTTCGAACGTTTCAGGAATTATTCAAATTATCCCATAAAATATATAAAAAAATATTCAGAAAAATATATTCAGTAGTTTTTTAAATAAAAATTAAAATAATAATTACATCCTTTATATGGAGAGATCACGTGACCGTTATATGAAGAGATCACGTCACCCACTTCAAAATAAAATATGACATCCATCTTGTATCAAAATCGTGATTTTTAAAGTTCTTTTTAATTCATATTGAGTGTTATATCCGTCCTAAAACTGCTTTATTTTTACTTAAATTCTATGTATCTACATACTGAAACAACGCAATTACAATAATTTGAGTTTAAATGATCATCAAACTTTGATTATTTCTACAACGAAGCCTAATTGTCACTTATGGAAAATGTAAACACCAAAAGATGTAGAATTAGTTGTATAAGATTTGCTGCATTTTCTTAACGCAAAATTATTTAGCTCATGGAGTCTGCAATATAACTGATATAAAAGAAACATTCATTGATTTTACACAGAGACCCAGACGATTTTTTCGATGAAGTTTTAAGAATAGAGTTAAATTACTTGTACCTCCATGGTTTTAAGTTTATAAATAAAATAAACTAATATAGTATTGTGATGAATGAAAGTAATTTAAAAATTTATGAATGAAATGCCGCTTTTATGTAGAGGCGATTTATCTTTCGATGACGTCTTTTGAATAAAGTTAATTTGTTTTCGATAAAGTTTTCATATATAATAAATTATCGTAGTATTATGATAATTCTAAAATTATTACCGAGGAATGTATCACATTTTAGAGATGTTTAAACCAGGCAATTTATATTTCAATGCCGTCATTTAAATGAAGTTAATTTTCTTCGATGAAGTGTTAAGTTTTCAAATATAATAAATTAATGTAGCATTGTGATAATTTTGTAAATATTACCGAGGAATGTACCGCATTTTAGAGATGTTTAAATAAAATTACATTGAAGTTGGAAAGTGTTTCATAATCAATGCTTTATGCATGATTGATTTTCCTTGTATTTTTTCTGTCTTCTAATACATAATATTAACTACGGTTTGCAGAATATTTTTAGATGATGATAGATAGAGCTTAGATGATGATAGATAGAGCTCAGATGATGATAGATAGGGCTTAGATGATGATAGATATGTATTTAGAAAGAAATTCTGGAGAGGATATGGCGTTCAAGACGTATTTTTACTTCCGAATCTTATACTCTTTCGGTACAGAAATTTCCATTTTCCTCGAAGCAACTGTTTCTAAAGATTGGCTGCAGAGAGAGCTTAGATTTTAACTGATATAGATTCAGCCTCAAATTCTGCAAGAAGTAGGATGGTTTACTAAGAATTTTCACTTCTGGTTTTCTTTCCACTTACGGTTCAAAAAATTTCCTGGAACCGCCTATTTTTCAGATTGGCTCGTGATAGATATTAGATAATAACTGATATGGATTCAGAATCAAATTCCTGAGTGGGTAAGGGGATTTATTAACAATATACACTTCTGGTACGATTATTAACAATATACACTTCTTAGGATTCAAAAATTTACATTTTACCTGAAACATCTATTTTGGGGAATCTGCTATAGATAGAGTTTAGTAGTGGCTGATATGGATTCAGCATTAAATTTCGGAGGAGAATGGGAAAAGGGTTCACTAAAGATTTCCAATTCCGGTTCCATCATTTTCCTTAAAATTTCTATTTCGCAGGACTGGCTATAGATATAGGTGATGACTGATATGGATTAAGTATTGAAGTATAGAGTGGTTGGGGGTGAGAGGTTCACTAAAAATTTCCACTTCTGGTTTTGTAGATGCCACATTCGGTTCCAAAAATTCGTATGACTGTAAGAAATAATTATGCAATAAATAAAGAATAAATGCAATATATAAAAAAGAATAAAAAGGTTAAACAGTTTTGTCAAAAGTGAAGTGTACACATCATTTGTCACCATTTGAAAGCTCCTTCATAAATTTCTTGCTACTGGTGAGTTTATTTTATGTGTTTTTCATTTTTACTTTCCCTACCATACATGGTGATGTATAGGGAAAGTACTGGAACCGTGTCGAAAATCGCAACTCGAGTTTTCGACGGATCTACACTCTGGAACTCGAAAAATCTATTTTTAGCGTGACGTTTGTGTATATGTGTGCCTGTCTGTACAATATATGTATCCACTCTAACACTAGAGCTATTCAACAAAATTTCACAAAATGTAATAAGTTTTGTAAGTAAGTCATTTGGATACCCTGGTGATGATTAGATATTGGGACAATTCGGAAAAACGTGACTTACCTTTTTCTGCGAAATGACCCCCCCCCCCCCCCCAAATCGTCAAAATTTGAAATAAAAGACAACATATATGCAATTTTTGAGGACAAAAAGAATAAGATCACACCACTTTCGAAAATGTCTAGTTTTCACATGAAAACGGAAATTGAAAGAAAACCGCAAATTTATTGTAATTACTTTCCTTATGTGCATATTATAACGTATAAAGAAAGTATTGTGACGGGGCGAATATTCGAATTCAAGGTTTTTACTGGAGAGCACGTTTTAAGCTTCCCTAAATACGAATCAAACATTTTTAGGTGATGTCTGTCTATGTATGTGTATCAGTGAGTCTGTGGAGATGATATATCTTACGAATGAATGAAGCTATTCAAACGGAATTTGTTACAAAAATTGCAATCAGTGAATACTGGAAGCTTATTGTTTTTAAAAGCAATCGAATGTACAGAGACCTCCCCCCCCCCTTCTCCCCCCAAATTTCGACAAAAATGCTCAAAAAATCAAAACCTTCAATAAAGGTACGTAAATAATCATTTTTTTAGAAAACGGTTGAGATAAACTTTAGAACGCTAGCTTGAACCGTTCTCGAGATATTGCACATTTTTCAAACACATTTATCAAAAAATCACATAAAATTTAAAAAAAGGATTAAGTATTGTGAAATATGTTCACTTTTCCTGTGTAATATCATGCGATAAATTTGTTATCATTCTCATGGATCTAGCTCGTTCCGTTTACGAGAGAAGATACTTTGGGTAATAGTTTTGTATTTGGACGCCATTAGTCGTTTATCTACTATAAAAATAACCTATTTCTCCGCCCATAACACTTGGAGAAATTTTGGTAACGAATTTGGCAGAATATCGCCGTATTGACAGATTTTCTAAATGTTGCCAAACTGATAAATATCGCCGAATTGATAAAAATGTAGCCAAATTGATAAAAATGATGCTAAATGAATGAAATTGACGACTAATTGATTAAAACTCAATATCTTGGAAAGAATATAAGAATCAACTATAAGAGAAGTAGTTTTGTATTTGGACGATATCAATGGTTTTTCTACTAAAAGAATAACCTATTTCTCCACACATAACACTTGGCGAAAGTTTGGCGTTGAATTTCGCGGAATATTGCCAACTTGGCGAGTTGGTGCTAAATTGACGAAAATGTTGTCAAATTGATAAAAATGTCGCTAAATTCATACGCATGAGGCCAAATTGATTGAAATGACGTTAAATCAATGAAAATGATGACACATTGATGAAAATTCAATATTTATGAAGTAATATAAGAATCTACTATAAGAATAACCTATTTTTTAGTCTGCAACGTTTGGCGAAATTCTGGCGACGAATTTTGGCATCATATCGCCAACTTAGAAAGTTTTTTAAATGTTGCAAAATTGATGAAAATGTTCCAAATTGCTAAAAATGATGATAAATCAATGGAAATGACGACTAATTGATGAAAATTCAATATATTGGAAATAACATAATAAACAACTAAAGAATAACTCAATTCTCCATCCGTACGTAAAGCTTGGCGGAAAATTTGGTGAGATGTCTCAAACTTGGTGACTTTTTTTAATGTTGCCAGACTGACGAAAATGCCACTAATTTGATAAAAGTATCACCAAATTGATAAAAATAACGCTGAATAGGAGGCAATGCTTTGCAATTTTTTAATACCGTCATATGGCAGGCATACACCTTCTAGTATATAAGAAATGCACTTCTCTCCGTTTCTTTGTAACACTAAATGAAACATATGGCGAACTTGTCGAATAATCAAGCGAAATATCGCTAACTTGGCGACAATTTTAATTATTAAATATTTTTTAATATATGGACTATATTATTGAGGATGCTAGCAATATTGATAATTGTTATTTTAGATTTGCGTGAAATATAAGTAGATTGGGTACGAAATAGCTCTACATTTGGAAAAGTGCCAAATGTACAATTCAATGTTACAAACACTGTGCCGTGGATCTTTTCATCATTTTTTAACTGCGAAAGAAGTCAATTCATTGCATTATATAAGGAAAGTCATGTGCTGCCCACATCAGATTTTTTTAAATAATTATCCGGGTTATTTTGTGCAATTAGACTCAATTTAATAAATTATGAAAGAAATAAAGAGGAAATAGATTTGTGGCTGTAGGGAAAGTCGCATGCTGTGGCTGCCCACATCAGATAGATGGTCTGGAGACCCATGCATTTTATCGTCTTATTAGATTAGATTAAAAGCGATCCTAATCTAATGTAAGAGATTATATTAGATTAGGCATTGGATTAAAAAAAAGATCACATATCAAATATCTATTCTTGTAACATTGTTACATGTAAACATTGTTATATGTAATTTTTTTTTTCAATATGTTTATTCAAGTTTTGAAAAAGAAAATCGAAAAATATAGAGTTTTTGATCTTACTTAAGGAAGTGAGGTCGCGTTTCTTGTCGATTCTGGAGAAGAAGGCTGTTTTTCGCCTTCGAAACCGGTAGACCAGTATATTTTTGTATATAAAGGGTGATTCAAATTAAACCTGGGGTGTTTAGACCTTTCTGTAGAAAAAAATACTGGGCGAATCGCAACCATACTCTCCTGTGTATGCAATTTTGATTTCTGAAGAAAAAATAGTTCAAATTTCGGCCACTGGGGTTGAAAGCTGACGCTGATGTTCCTGTAATTTGTATATTGCGAAGTATATCTTATAATCGAAGCCCGTAAAAGGAGTCACGAATCCATTTTTCACAAATCCACGACTAGCGAAGTCCACGACTAGCGGTCATGATTTTCCTCATCTTACCGGATAGCCTTACCGTTACTTATTAAAATCTTCTATCAAGGAAACAGCAAGTCTTCTGCTGTACTTAAGGCATTTCGACAGTTAAAGGGTTTACGTAGAGAAGTGTTTCTCAACCGGCTCGGTACTGAGCCCCTAGTATCCATTATACTGAGCCGCGAGAGGTTCTCGGAGTTATCGTTTTAGTTTTCTGAATATTTTTTATGAATAAATATTTCATAGTGGAAACATTCTAAGGAGAATTATATTCGTGAATGTGTCGAAAAGCTAAAAACCAGAACTCTTAAATAAATAACATCTGTGGAGCAAATGTCAGTGACCAAGTCGCATTTAAAATTTAATACTATAAATAAGAGTCTGGTGATGAATTACAATGAATAAATATTTTCTCTCTCAATAACTTTTTACTTTCCCTGCAATACATGGTAATGTATAGGGAAAGTATTGGAATCATGTCGAAAATCGCAACTCGAGTTTTCGACGGATCTACACGTTTCGAGACCTCTAGAATACGAAAAAAACATTTTTAGCGTGACGTCTGTGTGTGTGTCTGTGTGTCTGTCTGTGCAGATTTTGTATTCACTCTAACTTGAAAACTAATGCACCGAATTTCATAAAATTTGGTAGGCAAGTCACTTGTGAATGAGTCTGGTGCTGATTAGTTTTGGGTACGATTCGGGATAAAAGAACCCGCCTTTTTTTACGAAATGGCCCGCAAAAGTTTGTATCCACTCTAACTTGAAAAAATAATGGACCACATTTCACAAAATTCGGTACATGAGTAACTTATGGGTCACTCTAGTGTTGATTAGATTTTGGTATGATTCGGAAAAAAATAACCTGCCTTTTTTTCGCAAAATGGCCAGCAAAAATCGACAAAATCTGAATTAAAGAACTACGTATGCTCCAATATATCCATTAAATGCTTGTTTAATAAGTAATTTTTAACGACGAAAAGAATAAGACCAACCCCATTACACTAGGACTAGCCGTTCTCGAGATATTTTAGTTTTTCGTATTTTCTCTACGCCACCTTTGAAAATAAGTCCGGTTACCGAATGAGAAAGAAAATTGTATAAAAAGTAAAATAAATTTAATTAAAATAAGTCATGTGCTGCTGTGTGAAAGTCATGTGCTGCCCACATCAGAATTTTACTTTCCCTGCAATACATGGTAATGTATAGGGAAAGTATTGGAATCATACCGAAAATCACAACTCGAGTTTTCGACGGATTTACACGTTTCGAGACCTCTAGAATTCGAAAAAACTATTTTTAGCGTGACGTCTGTGTGTGTGTCTGTGTGTCTGTCTGTCTGTCTGTCTGTCTGTCTGTTTGTCTGTCTGTGCAGATTTTGTATCCACTCTAACTAAAAAACTAATGGACCGAATTTCATAAAATTTGGTAGGTAAGTCACTTGTGGGAGAATTTGGTGATGATTAGTTTTGGGTACGATTCGGATAAAAGAACCCGCCTTTTTTTGCGAAATGGTCCGAAAAATCTTGTATCCACTCTAGCTAAAAAACTAATAGACCGAATTTCACAAAATTCGGTAAATAAGTCACTTATGGGTCACTCTGGTGCTGATTAGATTTTGGTACGATTCGATGAAACATAACCTGCCTTTTTTTGCAAAATGGCCCGCAAAAATCACTAAAATCTAAACTAAAATACTACGTATGCTCCAATATATTCATTAAATGTCTGTTTAATACGTATTTTTTAAAGAAGAAAAGAATAAGACCAACCCCATTACACTAGGTCTAGCCGTTCTCGAGATATTTTAGTTTTTTCGTATTTTCTCTACCATCTTTGAAATAAGTGCAGTTACCAAATGAGAACGAAAATTGAATTAAAAGTGAATTAAATTTAATTAAAATATAGAGAACGTGGATATAAATCTGCAGGGAAAGTCATGTGCTGCCCACATCAGATTTTTTTTTTCAAACCAACGTGAGTAAAATCAATTTAATAATACATTTTAGACTTGATATAATAACAGTTTAGTGATCAGAATGGGATATGCCAATGAAAATCAGCGCGCATGAATTGAATAATGTTGCTGAGGAAATTATGATATGCTGCACGATTTCGTTAGTCCAGTGATTGATAACTTATTTAAGTGTAATTTTATATTTATCAAAATGCCACACCGTATACATAAAGGCCAACGGCCGTACCGTGCTGAAAACACCGGTTCTCGTTAGATCACCGAAGTCAAGCAGCATCGGGCGCGGTTAGTACTTGGTGGGTGACCACCTCGGAACACCGCGTGCTGTTGGCCATCTCGGGTGCGGTATCCCCGTGGTTTGCGCGCTAGATTTGCACGCTACCACAAATGCCGCCGTGTTTATGCGGAGTACGATCACGTTAAACATGTGGGTCCGTAAGTCCTTCCGAGAGGTTGGTGGTAGGGGAAGGAGGGTACGGTCCCTGTGGATGCCTCCCCCACTGGGTTCCGGTCTAAATTGGGTGGCACTTCCCGGCCGTCCATACAGTTACCTTACACCTTTCTGGTAGGTCGGACGGTCTGGGTCTCAACAACAACACCGTATACATAAATGTGCTTACTGATGATGCCATGATTAATATTCATTTTAGTTTAATGTATAAACTTGAAAAAATAATTAGAAAGACATTTAAGAGTCAATTTGTTGGGATAGGGCCCTCGTCTTATAAAAAAAATAATTTACCAAGTCGCGGTCTCACAAAGGCTGAGAACCACTGGCCCACTCACCATTTGTAATCTTCGGAACTTTTTATTGACGATATTTGTTAGATAAGTTAGACAATATGCAAATTGCGGGGTCTGTAGCGGTACATTTCACCCTCTGCGACCTAAATGTGAACTATTTCTTTTTTCTTCAGAAATCGAAACCGCATACTCAGGAAAGTATGTGTACGAAATTAGGTTGCGGTTCGCCCAGTAGTTTTTCCTACAAAGAGGTCTAAACATCTTACATTTAATTTGGATCATTCTGTATATTGCATTTACGAAGTTGTAACGTATTGTATTATTGTTTTAGCATTTGTTAAGCGATTATTTGATAAAATATATACTTTAGGGGAAGTAATAACAGAAAAAAAAAATCTGATGTGGGCAGCGCATGAGGTTCCCTGTAGATTTATATCCACGTTCTCTTTATTTTAATTCAATTTAATTCACTTTTAATCCAATTTTAGTTCTTGTTTGATAACTGGATTTATTTTCATAGGTGGCGTAGAAAAAAAACTAAAAAACTAAAATATCTCGAGAACGGCTAGTTTTAGTGTAATGGGGTTGGTCTTATTATTTTCTTCGTTAAAAATTACGTATAAAACAAGCATTTAATGGATGTATCTGAGCATATGTAGTTTTTTAATTTAGATTTTGAAGATTTTTGCGGGCCATTTTGCAAAAAAAGGCAGGTTGTTCTTCTCCGAATCGTACCAAAATCTAATCAGAACCAGAGTGTCCTACAAGTAACTTATCTACCAAAGTTTGTGAAATTTGGTAGATAAGTTACTTGTAGGATACTCTGGTGTATTTTTAGTATTTTAGCTAGAGTGGATACATGACATTTTTACGGTCCATTCTGCAAAAACAGGCGGGTTCTGTTTTTACGAATCCTACCAAAAACTAATCAGCACCAGGGTCTCACCCAAGTGACTTACCTACCAAATTTTATGAAATGCGGTCCATTAGCTTTTCAGTTAGAGTGGATACATACATTGCACAGATACACAGATAGACACACGGACAGACGGACAGACACACACACACACACACACAGACGTCACGTTAAAAATAGTTTTTTCGTATTCTAGATGTCTCGAAACGCGTAGATCTGTCGAAAACTCGAGTTGCGATTTTCGGCATGATTCCAATACTTTCCCTATACATTACCATGCATTGCAAGGAAAGTAACAACTGATTCATCCCTGAAAGGGAAATCAAGCCCATCCACATCAGCTTTTGATGTACTACTTCCAATTCAACATTCCATGCTTTTAACACATACCATTGACGTTTCCACATAGTATTCCGCTTAAGAAGCATTGCAGAATGATCAAAATCATTTCTTCCAGCATTTTCGCCTCCTGAAAAAAAAATTGTGTTACTCAATCAGAGCCATTATGAGATAATTTTACAGAAACACAATTATACAAAAATATCTACAACTTGTGGCTCCACTTCTCTTTCTATTGCATAAATATTCTGTACTGTTTGGGTCTATTCCTATTATCATCAGTATCAGAGTGTCAAAAGCGTATCGATCTGCATGAATAACGTCTATGGTCGAAGTATCCGGTTGAAATCGAAGCGTTACGAAAAATGTAAATTATATGCTTATATCTCTGAACCTAATATATACAAATCTGAACAATGTACACTTGTTTTAGTGGAAAAAGTTGTGGTAGTAATGAAGATACAAAAATAATTTCAATATTTTAATATTTTGAGCTTTTTTATTAACACTTTACAAAAAAGTTGAAAAGTGTTTATCTCTTTGTTCATTCTGTCTGTCTGTCCGTTAGCACGATAACTGCCGTAAAAATGACTTAATCAAAATGAAATTTTAGTATGTTCTTCAGACGGTCAGTGGGACCTATGGGAATATAAATGAATAATATCACCTAATTAGTTTTGGATTGAACCCGTATTGAAAAAATGAAATACACTGAACCCTATGGAACCTAATTTTTCAGACATTTTTTAAGGGGATTTAAAATTCACAAATTTCTTCGAAAATTTTAGGAAATATTCAAATTATCCAATAAAATATATAAAAAAAATTTCAGCAAAATATATTCAGTAGTTTTTTAAATAAAAATTAAAATAATAATTACACCTTTTATATGAAGTGATCACGTGACCATTATATGAAAAAATCACGCGACCCACTTCAAAATAAAACATGGCATCCATCTTGTGTTAAAATCGTGATTTTTAAAGTTCTTTTTAATTCGTATTAAGTCTTGTATCCGTCCTAAAACCGCTTTATTTTTGCTTAAATTCTGTGCATCTACATACTGAAACAACGCAATTACAATATATCTGAGTTTAAATGATCATCCAAATTTCATTATTTCTACAACGAAGCCTACTTTTCACTTATGGAAAATGTAAACAGCAAAATATGTAGAATGATTTGTATAAGAATTGCTGCATTTCTTTAGCGCAAAATTATTTAGTAAATGGAGTCTGCAATATAGCTGATGTGAATGAAATATTCATCGATTTTACAGAGAGATGGACGATTTTTTCGATGAAGTTTTAAGCATAGAGTTTAATTACTTGTAACTCCATGGTCTTAAGTTTTTAAATAAAATAAATTATTATAGTATTGTGATGAAGGAAATGAATGGGAAAATGTTTATAAATGAAATGCTGTTTTTATGGAGAGAGCCAGGCGTGTTATATTTCGATGACGTCATTTGAATAAATTTCTGTTGTTTTCGATGAAGTTTTGAAATATAATGAATTATTGTAGTATTATGATAATTTTAAAAATATTACCGAGGAATGTATCGCATTTTAGAGATGTGTAAACCAGGCAATTTATATTTCAATGCCGTCATTTAAATGAAGTTCATTTTTTTCGATGAAGTGTTAAGTTTTCAAATATAATAAATTAATGTAGTATTGTGATAATTTTTTAAATATTACCGAGGAATGTACCGCATTTTAGAGATGGTTAAATAGAATTACATTGAAGTTGAAAAGTGTATCATAATCAATGCTTTATGTATGATTGATTTTTCTTGTTTTTTTAATGTTTTTGTCCGAGAGAGTTTCGTATCAACTTGCATGAAGTGCAGAAATTAATCTAAATATACATACACAATCGCTTAACTTCGCAGACCTGAAAACAATTTCCAAATCGTAATAGCAAACACTAAGCAATTTACAAAATGCATTAACAGCAAAATTATTAGTCGCTTTGCAATTGCTGTAAATGTTCATGATGCGAGTCGTAATGATTTACAATCGTACCATGATTACAATTGTAATGATTACAATCTTACAAATATCGTAATAATCATGATGCGAGTGAAAGTGAAGGCTATGGAATATGAAAGTATGAGAAAGTGGAGTGGATACACATTTAGTGGCGATACTACCATGCTGCAAAACTCCGCAATGCTGAGGGACTCTGCCGCGACGAAAACAATGCGTTTCAAATATTTTAAAGTTTACGTATTTTTATAGAAGAAACACTTCATAAAACAAGTATTGAAACTTGTCTTCGGTATCGATCTCTTGATCTTCATGAATTTTCATAAACTGGCCCTAAAATGAAAGCCACTCCTTCAATTGACCATCAAATTGTTTTAACCATGGAGTTAGAAAGAAGGAGATAGAACTCCTATGGATGAAACGCTTGAAAATGCCATAATGCTTTGACATTTATATCTAGGTGTCGCTAGTGTTCCTAAAGTAGCTGTTAGTTCACACAACAGAAAGGCGTAGATTTCAGTATATGTATTCTTGATTATTTTTAATTTAAGAGTCCCCTAATTATGAGTATAATTAACCAGTATTTTTCACAGTTATGCGATAGAATACAGAACATATGGAGATACAAATAAATTGAAAGGTAAAATAATTTTGAATACCTAGGAATATTTGTTTTTGCTCCAGTTCCACTTTGCATTACGCTAATAATATATTTTTACAAAATTGACAGTTCAAATAAATATTTTAGGTTTTTCGCCACATAAATGCATACAATGCAGGGCTACTTATCTCATCCCAGCGCCACCTGAATTATTGTCTCTAACGATATTGGCGTTTCCTTAATATGAAATTTTAACTCTTTGCTTTTACCTACATGGTTTTAACTCTAGGCAACCTGAATTTTCGGTTGGATACGTTACCTTCTGTTTCTATACATGATAGAATCGAATTATCATGTCTAATATCAAATTTTTCAAGTTTTACTTTGAACCTAATAAAAGGTTCATGATACTGTTCGATCGTATCTTCTTCTTTATTCATTTTGAACATTGCATGATTTCTATCCGTTGAGAATGCAGATTGTAAACAGGGTCCCAAATCATTGCACAATATTCCAAAATTGGTTTAACAAAGGCATTATAAATGCAAATAATCGTATCAGGATTGGCAAAAGCACGAGATCGTCTTAAGGTGAAACCAAGTCTTTGGTAGGCTCTTTTAATAATATTATCGATATGTTTCTGAAAGTTAAAAGTATCATCGAAAGTGACACCCAAATCAATAATAAGAGTACATCGAGATAGAGATGAATTATTTAAAATATAATTGTAACGAAGAATATTACGGATCCTAGCTATGCTCAGCACTATACTGTTATAACGATGTCGTTATAACCGAGCAATTAACATTTTCGGAAATGTTCTGAGTAAAAGGTGGTACATGGAGTTAGAAAAAAAGGAGATAAAACTCCTATGGATGAAGCACTTGAAAATGCCACAATGCTTTGAAAATTTTATCTTGGTGTCGCTAGTGTTAGTAAAGTAGTCGCTATTGTTAGTTGACACAACAGAAAGGCGTAGTATTTAGTATATGTATGTTTGATTATTTTTAAATTAAGTATTCCCGAATGATGCGTATAATTAACCAATATTTTTTCATAGTTGTAGGATAGAGTACAGAATATAGGGAGATAAAAATAAATTGAAAGACATAAAAAAATTGAATACGCAGGAAAATTCTTCATTGTTTCAATTCTAATTTGCATAGCGCTAATAATTTAGTGTTATGAAATTGGGAGTTTAAATAAATATTTTAGGCCTTTCGTCATAGAAATACATACAGTGCAGGACTACTTATATTATCCCAGCGCCACCCGAATTATTGTCTCAAACGATATTGACGTTTTTAACACTACAACAAAGTTGAAAAGTGTTTATGACTTTGTTCATTTATTCTGTCTGTCTGTCTGTCTGTCTGTCTGTCCGTTAGCACGATAACTGCCGTAAAAATGACTTAATCAAAATGAAATTTTAGTATATTGTTCAGACGGTCTGTAGAACCTATGGGAATATAACTGAATAATATCACCCAATTAGTTTTGGACTGAACCCGAGTCGAAAAAATGAAATACATTGAGCCCTATGGGACCTAATTTTTCAAACATTTTTTAAGCGGATTTAAAATTCACAAATTGCTTCGATAATTTTAGGAATATTCAAATTGTTCCATAAAATATATAAAAAAAATTCAGCGAAATATATTCAGTAGTTTTTTAAATAAAAATTAAGATGATAATTACACCTCTTATATGAAACGATCACGTGACCATGATATGAAACGATCACATGACCCACTTCAAAATGATATATGGCATCCATCTTGTTTCAAAATCGTGATTTTTTTAAGTTCTTTTTAATTCATATTGAGTGCTGTATCCGTCCTAAAACTACTTTATTTTTGCTTAATTCTTTGCATCTACATACTGAAACAACGCAATGACAATATATTTGAGTTTAAATGCTCATCTAAATTTGATTATTTCTACAACTAAGCCTATTTTTCACCTATGTAAAATGTAAACAGCAAAATATATAGAATGAGTTGTATTAGAATTCCTGTATTTTTTAACACAAAATAATTTAGTCCATGGAGTCTGCATGGCTGATATGAATGAAATATTAATTGATTTCATAAAGAGAAGGACGATTTTTTTCGATGAAGTTTCAAGCATAGAGTTTAATTTTTTGTAGCTCCAAGGTCTTAAACAAAATGTTTAATTAAAATAAATTATTATAGTATTGTGATGAATGAAATGAATGGGAGAAAGTTATGATTGAAATCCTGTTTTTATAGAAAGATCCAGGCGTGTTATTTTTTCTATGACGTCATTTTAATTAATTTCAGTTGTTTTCGATGAAGTTTTCGAATATAATAAATTATCGTAGTATTATGATAATTCTAAAACTATTATCGAGGAATGTATAACATTTTAGAGATGTTTAAAACAGGCAATTTTTATTTCAATGCCGTCATTTGAATGAAGTTCATTCTTTTCGATGAAGGTTTAAGTTTTCAAATATAATAAATTAATGCAGTATTGTGATAAGTTTCAAAATATTACCGAGGAATGTATTGCATTTTAGACTTGTTTAAATAAAATTGCATTGAAGTTGGAAAGTGTTTCATAATCAATGCTTTAAGCATGATTGATCTTTCTTGTTTTATTATGTAGTTTAAACTCCTTACTTTTACTTCTATGGTTCAGTTTCTTTTAAAGCCACGCGCTTGCGCATTGTCAGGGTTTTGTGGCACAATCTGATGTTGCCAGATTCAAGTACTGAGGAATTAATTACACTATAAATGAATTTTCCCTCCGAGTAAAAGTCAAGAGAATTCACGATACAGGCCCAGACATTGAGAAGCTAAAAGAGTCAAAACCACTGGATATCGTTGGAGAAAGTTCGGAATTGCGACACTTTAAATTAAATCACCGAAACTTATGAGAAATTAACTGTAAATTTAAAACTTCGTCAAAAACACAGCATATGACAAGCTAGTAATGACATCAAATTATATCGCAGGCAAAACACAGCGTCTTTATTTAGAATAAGACACAATAGCTACACCAACAAAAGCACGCAGGCGTCTGCAGTTGCATCATAAGTAGTTGTATTATTAATTTAGTAGCAGAAAAAAAAATATTTTTCATTATTTAACTCAGAAAGGTAATCGCTGCTAATGAAAACTTCAAAAAAGGAAAAGAAACAAACATTGGCAGTGGCTTCAGTTCGATGGAGCCGAAATGGTTTTGTGTGAATAGCATCCTCTAGATCCCTATCCCTATATCCCCCCTTCGTGTTTGTCCTGCAGGAGACAGATTTTTAGCCTTGGAAACTGGCTGACCCCTATACAGGGTGTCCCGAAAAGATTGAAAATCGCTTTAATTATTTACCTGTTGGAGATAAGTGGGCAACGTAAATTGCAAAAATGTTGGAAGTAAGGTAGGAAATAAGACTACGTTAATGAAATAGTCCTTGCATTCATTTTAAAAAAATTACACCTTTTAAATTTTTATACTACCCCCTTAGACAAATTGGATCAATCAGAAAATTTTTATTTTTAATGCAACAAGATCATTAAAAACACCCGCATATCTGTACCTTTAAAATCAACTAAATTATGATAAAGGAAAAAATCCGACTTATGCCACTTTTCTGTACCATGTGAAAGGCTATTTCTTCAGTGAAAATAGGAATCATAAACAAATTGACGATGGAAATTGTTTAGATCAAAAATACTTTAATATGTGTCAAATTTTTTTATCACAAATGCATCTAAATAAAGCATTACACAGAGAGATCATATAAAGCAGTGGTTGGGGCACATAATTAAAATATGCATACACAGATCGTTTTTGTGATATGTCACAAATTTACATTTCTAATTTGATATAGGGTCATCATTCACGATGTTCAATTTTTAAGTAAATATAACTCGCTCAATTTTAAAGATAGAAATATGCGGGTTTTTTTAATGATCTTGTTGTATTCAAAATAAAAATTTTCTGTTTGACCCAATTTGTGTAAGGGGGTCGCATAAAAATTTAAAAAGTGTAACTTTTTGAAAATGAATGGAAGGACTATTTCATTAACGTAGTATTATTTCCTACCTTACTTTCAACATTTTTGCAATTTACATTGCCCACTTATCTCCAACGGGTAAAGAATCAAAGCGCGTTTCAATCTTTTTGGGACACCCTGTATATTCTTATGGAGCTTGACAATAAATTACTCGCTTATTGTTTATAGCTGGATTCCGGTCTAAATCAGGTGGAACTTCCCGGCCGTCCAAACAGATACTTTACACCTTTGGGTAAGGGGCGCGGTAGCCCATTGGTTAGCGCGCTGGAGTTGCACTCGGTAGGCCCGGGTTCGATTCCAGCCACTGCCAAAACTGCCGCCGTGTTCATGCGGAGTACGATCACGTTAAACATGTGGGTCCGAAAGTCCTTCCGAGAGGTTGGTGGTAGGGGAAGGAGGGTACGGTCCCTGTGGATGCCTCCCCCACTGGGTTCCGGTCTAAATTGGGTGGCACTTCCCGACCGTCCAAACAGTTACCTTACACCTTTCTGGTAGGTCGGACGGTCTGGGTTTCAACAACAACACCTTTGGGTAAGTCGGACGATGTGCATCGAAGAAGAATCTTTTTCAAATGGGAAAGACGATTGATTGTTTGAAAGCTATAAGAGCTTTGTAAAAACAAATTATTGATCTAGAAACTAAATTCCCTACTGAACACTATTGTCGGTTACTTTGTAAAGAACCTTACTGCCCAAATCAGGAATCGAATCCTGGGTCTCCGAACTGACCAGCCGACTCTCTACCGTTGAGCTACTGGGACGAAATTGCAAGCTCTTATTGTGGAAGTGGACTCTGGAACTTTTTATATCTATCTATCTTTTATAGTAAAGAAGAGATACCGAGTGAAACTAAGCAAATTGAATCCTAAACTCGCTCGGACAATAATATTTTATTTATTTATTTTTTCGAAAATCAAAAGTTCAAAATATTAAAATATTGAAATTAACGTTTTATGTTCATAAATGGTATCCAATTTGTGACAAAACAAGTATAAATTGTTTATATTTGTATCTCTTAGGTTCAGAGATACAAGACTCCAAAGTGTTTACATTCTTCATAACGTCCCGATTTCAGTCGACTACCATGGCCATAAACGTTATTTACGTTAAAGCTTGAAAAGGAAAATAGCAGTAAAAGGATTTAAAACGAATAATATTTTTAATTACTTTTAACGACATTTTTATCTTACTGTGATATTTTGAATATGATCATTTGAATATATTACAACTATTAAATATATATCCAAAATCGAATTTATTTAAAATTTTCAAAAATATAACATTGTCACCCTTGCGTGGTCAAGTACCATTAGCTATTTAATGTAACACTTCTCCGCAATAGAGCTTCTCATAAATAAAATACCGCCTGTAAAAATGCAGTTTTTATCCTATCTATTCATCTTCTTTTGGCAAGCGAATCCAATTGATACTGTATTTCTCACGGAACTTCGAAGATGCCCTGCTCTTCTTAGGGCGTACACCTCCTTAAAAGACACTTCATCATTTGGCAACGCCTGACAGATCACCTCCTTCCGATCACCACGATCAACAGTTAATGACTAAGGGCAATAGAAATAAAGACTGCCGAAATTCTTCCTTAGTGCTAATCAGGTGACTGATGAAACAGATAGGAAAAAAAAAAATTAGGCGTCATACAAGGATGAAAAATGATATCCAGGTGGAGGTGTAATATTTCAAGGAAAAATGTCTTTCCCCCCCACAAAGGTGTTTAAAACTTGTATAAAAAAATCTGATGTGGACAGAATATGATATTCCCTATGTTAAGCAATGATTTTATTTCTTTCAAAATAATCCTTCTATCAAAACAATGATGTGCAAGATGCACTGCATAATATTTTTGGCTTTGAATTGTGCATAAATCAATTAAATAATCTCCCCAAAACGGCTGCTCTAAAAGCATGATAAAATAAAATTTTATAAAATACAGCATACATACAAAATGTAACTGGTCGACTTGATAAGCAAAATAGATACTACCTAATCGTACTTCGGCCAACGCGGTGACTGAGTAGTCAAGACATGGCTGTTGTGTTGTTGGGCGCAGTGTGTTCCGCCCCCATTGGTGCGCCGGGGAAACGACATGTGACAGCTAAATGGTTCACGATTCTTTCCGATGTATATGAAAATAGTGGAATGTATCAAGTGTCTGACCATTATAATAAGAAATAGTAATCGTACTGTGTAAAGCGCCAAATATTCGTATAAATAAATATAGAAATACCACAATATTGTTGAATTAACAAATTGTAAGTTGGCGCGTTTGGCGACATGTTAGTCTAAACAGAATAAGTGATTCATACCCCGGTGCGAAATTCTCTTCACAACTGACATATAATTAATATTTCGTGAAATAAATGACCATTGGCGAATTCTTTAGCATCAAAATATGAAATTATTACAAAATGCATTTTTTCTTGTGAACAAACAGTACGAACTGGATCGACGAGAAAGATATCAACAGATTTGTGGCATAATATGGAGTATGTAATTTGCAGTTATTGGACAATACTTTCTACTTGTTTAATTTTATATCATTTTTTGATAATTTTCTTTCAAAAACACGCAATATTTCAAGAATGGTTCATGTTAGAGTTCAGCCGTCATTCGGTTCCCAGTGAAAAATTACACATATTTATTATATATATTGATTATATACGTATATATATATATAAATATATATTTAATATTTTTCAATTTCTTGATTTCTTAACGAACTTTTTCAAAACGTCATTCGAAAATTTGGAAAGCGATCGAACATTCGATCGTATGTTTAAAATCAATATGGTTCCAGAATTCACTGATTGCAACAATCGCACCAATTGTTTTTTTCTAAGCGTTTCATTCTCTTGAGACATCGCTCCTACATATACATACACACACGTTACGTTGGAGATGGTTTTTTCGTGTTCTTGATTGCCTACTATGTAAGATTCGTCGAAATTCGAGTTGCGATTTTTCACACGACTCCAATAGTTTCTCTATACATTACCAATATTTAACAATTATGAATAGCAGAGACATGTATCAATTGGGTATATGACCACGCCCACATTTGTCCAGTCCCACTTTTAAAGATCGACGTTTTCTTGAGACAATGGAATAGTATTAATTTGCAATAAATGTAAAAGACAGGGGTTAATGCTTAAGCTGATGGTTTCACCCCAAATCTCTATTTCAGCAGGTGTTAAAATAACCAAGGAAAAAGTAGCAAATTGAAATAACTTTTCGGTGTGGCTTTCATATTAGTACTAATTTTGACATTTCAAGTCTAAATGTTATTTCATTTTATTTATAGATCAACAGATAAAAAAAAATCTAATGTGGGCAACACATGACTTTTCTTATATAATGCAATAAATTTACTACTTTTACAGTAAAAAAAATAGGTTTTTCTTATAGTAGATACTTATATTCTTTCCAAGATATTGAATTTTCGACAATTAGTCGTCATTTTCATTGATTTAGCGTCATTTTAATCCATTTGGCGAGATTTTAGTTAATTTGACAACATTTCAAAAACTTGCCAAGTTGGCGATATTCCGCCAAATTCGTCGCCAAAATCTCGCTAAGCTTTACTGACGGAGAAATAAGTTGTTCTTATAGCAGATAAATGACTATTGGCGTTCAAATACAAAAGTATTACTCGAAGTATCTTTTCTCATGAATGGAATGAGCTAGATCCACGAAAATGATGTCACCAAATGTATCGCGTAGTATTACATATGAAAAGTGAACACGTTTCTCAATAGAAAATATATTTTTTTTATTTTATATGACTTTTTGACAATTTTTTTTGAAAAATGTGCAATATCTCGAGAACGGTTCCTGTTAGCGTTCTAAAATTTATGTTAATCGTTTTTTAATGAAACATTACATAAGAAATCTCTATTTGCGTAACTTTATTAGCGGTTTTGATTTTTTGACGATTTTTTCAAAATCCCCCCCCCCAAATTTAGGGGGGGGGTTCTGAATATTCGATTACGTTTAATAACAATAAGCTTCCGGTGTTTACGGATTGTGATTTTTGTACCAAATTTCGTTCGAATCGGTCCATTCGTTCGTCAGTTATCGTCTCCACAGACTCACTGACACACACACACACACACATCACTTCAAAAATGTTTGATTTGTGATCAGGGATGCTTGAAGCGTGCTCTCCCGTCGAAAACTCGAATTCGAATTTTCGACCCCGTCACAATACTTTCCTTATACATTATGTATATAAGGAAAGTAATAAACGTTTTCGACTAGAGCATTTTTGGACGTGTCTTTGTTAAGCCCAAAATAGTCCATTGCTCTATCTCCTCACATACAAAAAAAAATTTATACAAATATTTTTGCACACCGTTCATTACGCACCGATATTTTAAAAGTACACTGTATATAATAAACGATTTTATTTAATCAACATATTGTAGGATTGCTTTAGTAATAAATCCAGAAAGCTGCGTCATATAAAGCCGTAGCTAATCTGAAACAGGTAGAACAGATAACAAGGAACCCTTCCTGAATACATTGTCTGTCCATATGGAAACATGTTGCGTAGTAATTCACTGTTGTATAGCTGCATAGTAATCCACTGTTGCTTGAAATTCCGTCAATGTTAAATTTAGAATAATATAGCTACTTTGTTATTTTGTGAAATTCTTTAAATGGTATATATGCTTCATATATTATACGTCTGCCAAGGTGCAGGCCGCATTTAGACTGTAAAATAATTTTGTCACCAGTAATTCCAGCAAATGTATATATAAAACAGCCTAGACAAATTTAATTATTATGAAGCTCCAACATAAATTAACAACATTTAAGAGTGATTTTTAACTAGGGCGTGTCACCATGTTTTAAGCTTGATTCATATTTCTAAAATGTTCGTAACATTTATTCAAACTATTTAAATTTTCTTCTAATCTATACGAGAGTCACACTGAAAATTTTAAGACAGGGGCAGACGATATGCGCTAGAAAAAAAAATTATTGGTCGGATATTTAAATTTCATCTCATTTATGTCCGCAGACTATAATTTGTGGTAACAATTACAATTTAACTATCGCAAATAAATTTTGAAAGGAAAGAAAACGGAGTTGGCGCAAGAGCATTATCGAGCAATGATTTTCTATGATTTTAAAGTGGGGCTAAATCAAGAAGAATGTCTTCAACGTCTACAATTAGCATACGGAAATGGTGCTCCATTTCGTGCCACTGTATTCAGATGGTTTACAGAGTTTAGAAGAGGTCGAAATTCTCTCCTGGACGAAAAGCACACAGGAAGACCTTCGTCAGCTGTAGTCCTAGAAAATGTGTCGGCCATTCGAAAAATGGTAATCGATAATAATCGCTGTATTTACCTAATGATACAGAAGGAACTTGACATTGGATCCGCAGCTATACATAAAACTATTCATGAAGAACTGCATATGAAAAAAATAGTTTGCCATTGGATCCCCTATAATTTAGCAGAACACCAAAAAACGGAACGTGTTCGAATCAATAAAGAAACCCTAAAATTACTTAATGATGATGGACACCGCATTATTTCTAAAATCATAACTGGTGCTGAAACGTACATACAGTTTTTTGACGTTTCAACACGTCAAGAAAATAAAGTATGGGTCTTTGAAGATGACCCCAAACCAACAATGGTGAAAGGACAAAGAGCAATGAAAAAAGTAATGTATGCCGTGTTCTTCAGAAGCACAGGTCTGGTCAAAGCCATAAAGCTAGAGGGACAGAAGACGGTTACAGCTAACTGGTACACCACTAAGTGTCTTCCAGAAATTCTTCAGGAAGTGATGTTAGGGGACTCATGCTTCACCATGACAATGAATCTTCTCATTCAGCAAGAATGACAGTCGAATTTCTTGAACAAAAAGACATTAAAGTGATAGAACATCCACCCTATTCTCCTGATCTTGCTACGTGTGACTGTTGGCTATTTTTTAATCTAAAAAAATTTAAGTGGGCGTCGTTTTCATTTCCAAGATTTTTCATCGATTCCAAGAAATGGATGGCTTGAAGCATTTAATCTTTGGAAAATTCGCCTACAAAAGCGCATTGATGTTGGAGGGGAGAACTTTGAACACTCCTAAGAGTTGGTAAGTTTAACTTGTACCACTTCGCCGTATCTCAAAAATTTCCGTATGACCTCGTATTTCTATAAGGATACAGAAATTATCAATAATACTGAATTTTTTCATACACTAAATTTATGTCAATTTTCTAAAAGTCACCAAGTTGGAGATATTTTGTCAAATTTTTTTCCACTGTCGCCAAATTATCATCAAATTTATTACCTTGTGAAGTAAATAGACATAATCAGATAGCCAGACAAAGGGAAGGGCTTTTCTTATAGGCTATCCTACTATTCAATGCATTTAAAATTTTGGTTTCGTGAAAATAATGCCATAACAAAGAAAGGCGAGATATGGAATACATTAGAGAAGCTGAAATAAAATACAGTTTTAATTTAATTTTCGTTTTCACTTGGCGACTGGAAGTATTTTCAAAAGCGACGTGACAAAAACGCGAAAAATCGAATATATCGAGAACGATTATTCATAGATGTTGATTTTATAGGGCTGATTTTATTATTATTTTCGTCGTCAAAAATTACGTATAAAACAAGCATTTTTATTGATACACTAGCAGCATACCCGTTCTTCGTACGGAGTATATAATATAAAGAAACTTATAATTCGCAATCATGTGCAAATTCTCTTAAAATATTAAATTTATTGCTCCTGAAGAGAAGTTTAAAAATATCTGTTTTCACAATGCAAGATTATCTTCACGGACAGATCTGAAGAATAAAACATCCTGGCCTCTTTTATAAGCAAATTTACAAAAAAAAATGGAATTGAATCAATATATACAACCCCGTACTACTGCTGATGTGGTGGCCGAGCGGTCAAAGAGGCTGGCGTTTCCTCGTGATGGCTCGGCTGCCAGATTGCGGGTTCGAGTCCAGCCTGCGGGCATGGATGTTGTAATGTCTTATTTGGGGCAGAAGTCAGACTTCTACCTTCGGGTGCCCCGGGTCATTAGACTAAACAGAAGCAGTGCACTCATTCTTCCTTAATTGTAATGTTAGGGACACGACAACAACAACAACGACGACCCCGTACTACTTATATTGTCGCAGATTAGAAAATATGCCAGTGTGTTAATAGAAGATTACCCGTATTACAATATGAGTCTCAAAAATATATGCCAAAGTAAAAGAGATGACGTAATAAATTGAAAATATCAATAATCTCCGTACCCTTTATACTAGAAGGTCGTAATTGATTCCAATATATGCCATATATATCAAAACATATGCCAATATACCTGTACTACTTATATTCTCGTAGATTAGAAGATATATCCGTGTATTTGTAGAAGATTACTCGTACAACGTACAATATATGAGTTTAAACAATTTTTGTCGTAATAAAACAATTGCATAATAACTTGAAAATATCAATAATCCCTGAATCAATAATTCCCGAAAATATCAATAATAATAACGTTTAAACCTGAAGACCGTAATTGATATTATCCACTCAAAAATGCTATAAGAAAAATCAAATCGTTCTTTTCTAGAATATATTTTTATATCCATTTATTTATTATTCAAATCGAAAAAATAATAATTAAAATTAACAGACAGATTTAATTTAATTGCGCTTCTGAGCAACATGATATAAGATAGAATCTTCCTCATAAACTACGGAATTAAATAACCATTTTGATTTCTTTATACTTTTCATTGTTCAGTAAAAGCTTGTAAAAATTAAACCATGTAGATAGATTTCCCATTTAAATCAAGTTTAAAAAAATTAATGTTTACACAAAGTGACTAATTGGCGCAAAAAATCCCCCATCAAACTCAGAGATACAGTTTTAATTCACTTTCAAACGATTTTCAAGCTTTTCGTTTGGATAAACCACGGAGTTAGAGAGTAGAACTCCTAGGAAAAAGTTTCGTTTTTCATTAATATCTCAAGAACCCCTGGTCTTAGATACTTGAAACTTAGGCTAAATTTATGGGGGGCTATTTCAAGGCTATCCACAAAATTTCATCAAATTCTGTTAAGCCGTTCTACCGTGATGAGGACACAAACAAAAATTTCGTTTTTTGCTAATATCTCAAGAACCACTGATTGTAGAAGCTCCAAACATAGACTAAATTTTAAGTGGAACTATTTTCAGGCTACCCACAAAATTTCATCAAATTCGGTTCAGCTGTTCTCCTGTGATGACGGGACAAACAGACACACAGACAGACAGACAGGTTTTCAATTTTATTTATATAGACTAGCAGCATACCCGTTCTTCGTATGGAGTATATAATATAAAAAAACTTATAATTCGCAATCATGTGCAAATTCTGTTAAAATTTTAAATGTATTGCTCATAAAGGGAAGTTTATGAATATCTGTTCTCACTATGCAAAATTATCTTCACGGGCAGATCTGAAGAATAAAGCATCCTGGCCCCTTTTGTAAGCAAATTTACAAAAAAAGGGAATTGAATCAATATATGCAACCCCGTACTACTTATATTGGCGCAGATTAGAAAATATGCCAGTGTGTTAGTAGAAGCTTACCCGTATTGCAATATGAGTCTCAAAAATATTTGCCAAAATAAAAGAGATGACGTAAAAAATTGAAAGTATCAAAAATCCCCGTAATCTTAATACCAGAAGGTCGTAATTGATTCCAATATATGCCAATATACATCAAAATATATGCCAATATACCTGTACTACTTATATTCTCGTAGATTGGAAGATATACCCATGCATTTGTAGAAGATTACTTGTACAACGTACTATATATGAGTTTCAACAATTTTCGTCATAATAAAACAATTCCATAATAATTTGAAAATATCAGTAATCCCTGAATCAACAGTCTCCGAAAATATCAATAATAATGATGTTTAAACCTGAAGACCGTAATTGATATTATCCAGTCAAAAAATCAATGTCAATGAAATTTATTTTATATACATATTTTTACTATTCAAATCGGAAAAGATTTAATAAAAATCATATGCCGCATAACATATTGGATCCGTTGCTAAGCGACATAATATCAATTGCTTTAAATAAATTGATGGAAATCATATCATCTGAATAATTCAATCTCCATGGAAGGTTTAGCGACATTTTCGCCAATTTAGCTATAACTTAAAAAATCGCCAAATTTATCGCCAAGTGGGACTGTAGAACTGATAATCCCATTATGCGACAAACTGACGAAACATCATCACAATACTATCCCCTAACAAAACACAATTAATTTCATCTATTAAGCGCGATTTTATCAATTTCATGATATTTTTATGGATTTAGAAATATTTTTACTAATTTGGTGATATTAAAAAAAAACCTTAAATGTGTTACTAAGTAGGATGGATGGACTGACCGATAAATGCTACAGAAACATCATTTCAGTACTTTATTCTAAAAAAAACAAATTTAATTCCATTGATTTGGGTCATTTTTATCAATTTGGAGACATTTCCACTAATTTGGTAAAGTTTAAGAAAAGTTACCAAGTTATTTAGAAATATTCCTCTAAATTCGTAGTTCTGAATTTGCAGATCTGAAGAATAAAATATCCTGATCCCGTTTGTATATACTAAATGAAAACAGTAAAATTGTATTAGAAGATATATACACCCGTTCTACTCTTTTTCTGCTTCAACAATCGGCTAAATGAATTTATTGGGTAAACACAATATATGAGTTTATTAGCTAAACACAATATATGAGCTTGAAACCTCTTTGCTAAAATAAATGAAAGTGATGTACGCAGTCCGCAATATAAATAATTAAAAGAACAATCAAACCGTTCATTTATAAAATATATTTTTACATCCATTTATTTATTATACAAATAAAAAAAAAAATAATAGATATTAACAACACATTTAATTTCATTCCGTTGCCGTGCAACATGATATAAGATAGAATCTTCCTCATAAAATGCGAAATTAAATAGCCATTTTGATTTCTTTATACTTTACATCGTTGAGTAAAAGTTTGTGAGAGATGAACCATGGAGGTAGATTTTTCCATTTAAATTCATGTTTCAAACAATTTATGTTTTCCTATAGTGACTAATTAATGCAAAAATCCTGCACCAAACTCGGAAATAAAGTTTTATTTCATTTTGGCGTTTAAAACAAACGATTTTCATCCTTTCCGTTTGGATAAACCACGAAGTTGGAGAGTAGATCTCCTAAGAAAAAGTTCCGTTTTTCATTAATATCTCGACAACCCCTGGTCTTAGAAACTCGAAACTTGGATAAAATTTATGGGGGGCTATTTCAAGGCTATCCACAAAATTTCATTAAATTCGGTTCAGCCGTTTTCCCGTGATGATGAGACAAACGAAAATTTCGTTTTTTACTAATATCTCGAGAACCACTGGTCGTAGAAACTCAAAACACGAACTAAATTTTAAGTGGGGCTATTTCTAGGCTACCCACAAAATTTCATCAAATTCGGTTCAGCCGTTCTCCCGTGATGATGGGACAAACAGACAGACAGACAGACAGACAGACAGACAGACAGACAGATTTTCATTTTTATTTATATAGACTAGCAGCATACCCGTTCTTCGTACGGAGTATATAATATAAAGAAACTTGAAATTCATAATCATGCCCAAATTCTTATAGTATACTAAATGACATGTTTAATCAAAATATTCTGTTAAAATATTTAATATAATGCTCCTAAAAAGAAGTATAAGAATCTCTGTTCTCGCTATATAAAATTATCTTCATGGACATATCTGAAGAATAAAACATCTTGGACCCCCTTATGTAAGCAAATATAAAAAAAAAATATGGAATTGAATCAATATATGCAAAATAAAAGCGTTAAAATTGTATGGGACCCGTACTAATTATATACGCGAATATTAGAAAATATAACCTGTATTAGTAGATTACATGTATAAATTGAAAATACCAATAAACCCGTAATCTTTAAATCTGAAGACAGTCATTTATTCCAATATATGTCAAAATTAAAGTGCTAAAATTATATGGGAAGATATACACGTACTACTTATAATGTCCGATTATTAGTAGAAGATTACCCGTTTTGCAATATGAGTCTCAAATGTTTTTTGGTAAAATACAAAAGACGACGTAATAAATAGAATATATAATTAATCCCCTTAATCTTCATACCAGAAGACTGTACTTGATTCCAATATATATGCCAATATATGTCAAAATATATGCCAATATACCTGTACTACTTATATTCTCGTAGGTTAGAAGATATACCCGTGCATTCCTAGAAGATTACTCGTACAACGTACAATATGCGAGTGTCAGCAATTTTTGCCGCAATAAAACAATGGCGTAATAACTTAAAAATATCAATAATCCCTGAATCAATAATTCCGGAAAATATCAATAATAATAATGTTTAAACCTGAAGAGTATAATTGATATTATCCAGTCCAAAATGAAATGGCAATGAAATTTATTTTATATACATATCTTCATTATTCAAATCGGAAAGGATTTTATAAAAATCGTCTGCCGCATAAACACATTGGATTTAAATCCGTTGCTAAGCGACATGATATCATTTGCTTCAAATAAATTGGTAGAAAAAATATCGTCTAAATAGTTATATTTCTATGGAACATTTGGCGACAGTTTCGTCAAATTAGCGACATTTTGAAAAATCGCCAAATTTATCGCCAAGTGGGACTGTAGAACTGACAGTTCCACTTTGCGACAAATTGACGAAATATCATCACAATAGTATCCCCTAACGAAAAACAATTAATATCATTTATGTAGCGCAATTTTATCAATTTCAAGATATTTTTATAGATTTGAAAACATTTTTATCAATTTGGTGACATTTTAAAAATTCGCTAAATGTATTACTAAGTAGGATGGTTGGTCTGACAGATAAATGCTAACCAAACATCATTTCAGTACTCTCTTCTAACAAAACAAAAAAAAATTTCATTGATATGTAGAAGACCCAAGCCACACGACCAACCCGAAGGTTTATGGCAGCTGTTTGTGTGTCGTTTATATCAATTTGGCGACATTTCCGTCAATTTGGCAAAGTTTAAGAAAAGTTGTCAAATTAGCGATATCCCTCCAAATTCGTAGCTTTGAATTTGCAGATCTGAATGAAACATTCTTATCCCGTTTCAATATACTAAATGAAAACACAACAACTGTATTAGAAGATATACCCGCTCTACTCTTTTTCTGTTTCAACAATCGGCTATATGAATTTATTGGCTAAACACAATATATGAGTTTAGTAGCTAAATACGATATAAGCTTGAAAACTCTTTGCCAAAATAAATGAAATTGATGTACGCAGTCAGCAATTAATATAATTAAAAGAAAAATCAAACCGTCCATTCATAAGATATACTTTTATATCTATTTATCCATTTATTTATTATTTAAATCGAAAAAAAATAATAAAAACATTAACAAACACATTTAATTTAATTGCGATGCCGAGCAACATGATATATCCTCCTAAAATGTTAAAATTTATTAACCACTAACAGCACACCCGTTATTCGTACGGAGTGTATAATTTAAAGAAACTTAAAGTTCGCAATCATGTGCAAATTCTGTTAAAATATTAAATTTATTGCTCCTAAAGAGAAGTTTAAGAATATATGTTCTCACTATGCAAAATTATCTTCACGATCCGATCTGAAGAATAAAACATCCTGCTCCCTTTTGTAAGCAAATTTACAGAAGAAAAAATAGGAATTGAATGAATATATGCAACCCCGTACTAATTATATTGTCGCAGATCAGAAAATATGCCAATGTGTTAGTAGAAGATTACCCGTATTACAATATGCGTCTCAAAAATATTTGCCAAAATAAAAGAGATGACGTAATAAATTGAAAACATCAATAATATCCGTACTCTTTATACCAGAAGGTCGTAATTGATTCCAATATATGCCAATATATATCAAAACATATGTCAATATACCTGCACTACTTATATTCTCGTAGATTAAAAGATATACACGTGTATTTGTAGAAGATTCGTACAACATACAATATATGAGTTTAAACAATTTTTGTCATAATAAAATAATTGCATAATAACTTGAAAATATCAATAATCCTTGAATCAATAATCCCCGAAAATATAAATAATAATAATTTTTAAACCTGAAGACCGTAATTGATATTATCCAGTCAAAAATGCTATAAGAAAAATCAAATCGTTCTTTTCTAAAATATATTTTTATATCCATTTATTTATTATTCAAATCGAAAAAATAATTATTAAAATTAACAGACAGATTTAATTTAATTGCGTTTCTGAGTAACATGATATAAGATAGAATCTTATAACATGTTAAATATGTCATGTCTTATAACATAAACTGCGAAATTAAATAACGATTTTGATTTCTCTATACTTCTCATTGTTCCGTAAAAGCTTGTTTTAAATAAACCATGAACCATGGAGATAGATTTCCCCTTTAAATCATGTTTCAAACAATTCATGTTTTCAGAAAGTGACTAATTAACGCAAAAAATCTCCCATCAAACTCAGAGATTAAATTTTAATTCACTTTCAAACGATTTTCAAGCTTTTCGTTTGGATAAACCACGGAGTTAGGGAGTAGAACTCCTAGGAAAAAGTTCCGTTTTTCATTAATATCTCGACAACCCCAGGTCTTAGAAACTCGAAACTTGGACAAAATTTATGGGGGGATAATTCAAGGCTATTCACCAAATTTCATTAAATTCGGTTCAGCCGTTTTTCCGTGATGATGAGACAAACGAAAATTTCATTTTTTACTAATATCTCGAGAACCACTGGTCGTAGAAACTCAAAACACGGATATAATTTTAAGTGGGGCTATTTCTGGGCTACCCACAAAATTTCATCGAATTCAGTTCAGCCGTTCTCCCGTGATGGTGTGACAAACAGACAGACAGACAGACAGACAGACAGACAGATTTTCATTTTTATTTATATAGACTAGCAGCATACCCGTTCTTCGTACGGAGTATATAATATAAAGAAACTTGAAATTCATAATCATGCGCAAATTCTTATAGTATACTAAATGACATGTTTAATCAAAATATTCTGTTAAAATATTTAATATAATGCTCCTAAAAAGAAGTTTAAGAATCTTTGTTCTCGCTATATAAAATTATCTTCATGGACATATCTGAAGAATAAAACATCTTGGACCCCTTATGTAAGCAAATATAAAAAAAAAATATGGAATTGAATCAATATATGCAAAATAAAAACGTTAAAATTGTATGGGACCCGTACTAATTATATACGCGAATATTAGAAAATATAACCTGTATTAGTAGATTACATGTATAAATTGAAAATACCAATAAACCCGTAATCTTTAAATCTGAAGACAGTCATTTATTCCAATATATGTCAAAATTAAAGTGCTAAAATTATATGGGGAGATATACACGTACTACTTATAATGTCCGATTATTAGTAGAAGATTACCCGTTTTGCAATATGAGTCTCAAATGTTTTTTGGTAAAATACAACAGACGACGTAATAAATTGAATATATAATTAATCCCCGTAATCTTCATACCAGAAGACTGTACTTGATTCCAATATATATGCCAATATATGTCAAAATATATGCCAATATACCTGTACTACTTATATTCTCGTAGGTTAGAAGATATACCCGTGCATTCCTAGAAGATTACTCGTACAACGTACAATATGCGTGTGTCAGCAATTTTTGCCGCAATAAAACAATGGCGTAATAACTTAAAAATATCAATAATCACTGAATCAATAATTCCGGAAAATATCAATAATAATAATATTTAAACCTGAAGAGTATAATTGATATTATCCAGTCCAAAATGAAATGGCAATGAAATTTATTTTATATACATATCTTCATTATTCAAATCGGAAAGGATTTAATAAAAATCGTCTGCCGCATAAACACATTGGATTTAAATCCGTTGCTAAGCGACATGATATCATTTGCTTCAAATAAATTGGTAGAAAAAATATCGTCTAAATAGTTATATTTCTATGGAACATTTGGCGACAGTTTCGTCAAATTAGCGACATTTTAAAAAATCGCCAAATTTATCGCCAAGTGGGACTGTAGAACTGACAGTTCCACTTTGCGACAAATTGACGAAAAATCATCACAATACTATCCCCTAACAAAAAACAATTAATATCATTTATGTAGCGCCATTTTATCATTTTCAAGATATTTTTATAAATTTGAAAACATTTTTATCAATGTGGTGACATTTTAAAAATTCGCTAAATGTATTACTAAGTAGGATGGTTGGTCTGACAGATAAATGCTAACCAAACATCATTTCAGTGCTCTCTTCTAACAAAACAAAAATAAAATTTCATTGATATGTAGAAGACCCAAGCCACACGACCAACCCGAAGGTTTATGGCAGCTGTTTGTGTGTCGTTTATATCAATTTGGCGACATTTCCGTCAATTTGGCAAAGTTTAAGAAAAGTTGTCAAATTATCGATATCCCTCCAAATTCGTAGCTTTGAATTTGCAGATCTGAATGAAACATTCTTATCCCGTTTCAATATACTAAATGAAAACACTACAATTGTATTCGAAGATATACCCGCTCTACTCTTTTTCTGTTTCAACAATCGGCTATATGAATTTATTGGCTAAACACAATATATGAGTTTAGTAGCTAAATACGATATAAGCTTGAAAACTCTTTGCCAAAATAAATGAAATTGATGTACGCAGTCAGCAATTAATATAATTAAAAGAAAAATCAAACCGTCCATTCATAAGATATACTTTTATATCCATTTATCCATTTATTTATTATTTAAATCGAAAAAAAAAATAAAAACATTAACAAACACATTTAATTTAATCCGTTATTCGTACGGAGTGTATAATTTAAAGAAACTTATAGTTCGCAATCATGTGCAAATTCTGTTAAAATATTAAATTTATTGCTCCTAAAGAGAAGTTTAAGAATATATGTTCTCACTATGCAAAATTATCTTCACGATCAGATCTGAAGAATAAAACATCCTGCCCCCTTTTGTAAGCAAATTTACAGAAGAAAAAATAGGAATTGAATGAATATATGCAACCCCGTACTAATTATATTGTCGCAGATCAGAAAATATGCCAATGTGTTAGTAGAAGATTACCCGTATTACAATATGCGTCTCAAAAATATTTGCCAAAATAAAAGAGATGACGTAATAAATTGAAAACATCAATAATATCCGTACTCTTTATACCAGAAGGTCGTAATTGATTCCAATATATGCCAATATATATCAAAACATATGTCAATATACCTGTACTACTTATATTCTCGTAGATTGAAAGATATACACGTGTATTTGTAGAAGATTCGTACAACATACAATATATGAGTTTAAACAATTTTTGTCATAATAAAATAATTGCATAATAACTTGAAAATATCAATAATCCTTGAATCAATAATCCCCGAAAATATAAATAATAATAATTTTTAAACCTGAAGACCGTAATTGATATTATCCAGTCAAAAATGCTATAAGAAAAATCAAATCGTTCTTTTCTAAAATATATTTTTATATCCATTTATTTATTATTCAAATCGAAAAAATAATTATTAAAATTAACAGACAGATTTAATTTAATTGCGTTTCTGGGTAACATGATATAAGATAGAATCTTATAACATGTTAAATATGTCATGTCTTATAACATAAACTGCGAAATTAAATAACGATTTTGATTTCTCTATACTTCTCATTGTTCCGTAAAAGCTTGTTTTAAATAAACCATGAACCATGGAGATAGATTTCCCCTTTAAATCATGTTTCAAACAATTCATGTTTTCAGAAAGTGACTAATTAACGCAAAAAATCTCCCATCAAACTCAGAGATTAAATTTTAATTCACTTTCAAACGATTTTCAAGCTTTTCGTTTGGATAAACCACGGAGTTAGGGAGTAGAACTCCTAGGAAAAAGTTCCGTTTTTCATTAATATCTCGACAACCCCAAGTCTTAGAAACTCGAAACTTGGACAAAAGTTATGGGGGGATATTTCAAGGCTATTCACCAAATTTCATTAAATTCGGTTCAGCCGTTTTTCCGTGATGATGAGACAAACGAAAATTTCGTTTTTTACTAATATCTCGAGAACCACTGGTCGTAGAAACTCAAAACACGGATATAATTTTAAGTGGGGCTATTTCTGGGCTACCCACAAAATTTCACCAAATTCGGTTCAGCCGTTCTCCCGTGATGGTGTGACAAACAGACAGACAGACAGACAGACAGACAGACAGACAGACAGACAGATTTTCATTTTTATTTATATAGATTTGAGCGTACGTAACCTTATTTTAGATTTTAACGATTTTTGAGGGCCATTACCAACGGCGTAGCGTCCATTGAGGCTCAAAAACTCAGCCTTTCTTGTTAAAAATCTAATTTAATGGTACTTGCATTTATTATATTTTTTAAAATAACTTTGCGAATATATATGTATTTTTTTTTAGAAAACTGTTACTGCTTACTTACTTAAAATGAGACGTTTCAAAGTATTCTTCCCATTAAAACGCATATCTAGAAGCTGAAATCCTCTAATCTTGACGGTGCATTGATATAATTATGGTATTAGAACTGCCCACCTGTTAAACTTCGCCCTGGTTGATAAGTTAGAACTATAAGCTAGCTTCTAGAAAGATGTAGCTATTTTTCCCCCATTTTCAACCCTTTATAAACAGCGTAACATAAGACGATGATTGGATATGGGACGTTACGTTTCATGAATGAAAATGTTTTGGTCACGGATAATAGATCCGCCAGTTTGGGTCAAACATGGTTCTATTAATTAATCTTCACAGAAAAATGTCATATGTTATACTAAAAAATATGAGGCATTTTCCACGAATAACATGACATTCACCCATATTTAAACAATATCAAGACGAAGAAACGCACAAATAATGACTACCATTAAACTCAAGTAGTTTGTGAAGTAGACTTAGTCGCAGCAACAATATGGCGAAGCATCCTCTTGCGTATTTGGAAGTTTTAGAAAGAATAAATGTAATTTCCCTTTAAAAATCACGTTACATGAGAATCTCAGTTAAACAAAAGTCATTGACAATTTTCTAGCGGATGTTTAGCATATTTTTAAGTTTTCAAAATATAGTATTTGTAAATAATTAATTTGCAGAATTGTTTAAGGACATTGTTGACTATAGTGTTTTTACCCGTTTTCAGTGCACTCTTTTGAATTGCTTTATTTCGTTAGTTCTAGCTGTTTATAATTACAAAACTGATATATTTTGTTCTATCACTTGCTAATAATATTCTAATATACTTCTAATTTATACATTGGCGTCTGTAAAACTTTTCCCAGGGTGTGGGGAATAAACTCAAGCACATGATGCACAACATCAACTGACTTGATTTTTGTCTTTGTTATATTGAATGTCCAAGGGGGAGTGCGACCTCCACTATGGGCGATCATGACACTTCATATTTAATAAAATGATTGTAAAAGTTCATTTAATTTAGAAATAAGAAAACATTTAAACTGTTATATCTTGTATGTATTCATTTTACATAGATAACATTTTAAAATCTCGTGTATTTCATCCACTCTTTGCATTCTTTAGCCTCCCGGAGACATTGTATATTAACTTAGTTTCTATTTGTGTAACAGTCTTTAGATATATTTATATAGGGAAAATAGAAAAATTGCCCCCCTTAAGTTTCATTTGATCCCCCCCCCTTCCGATCAGAAAGTCCTGAAATATTGCCTGCTTACTGAGTCTCGTTGAGAAAATGATTAAAATAATTAAAATTGATGATTAAAATTATTCAATATCCTTTAAATTGATTTTACTACAAGATAGAATCAAAACGTTTGGAGACTGTGCTGATATCTCCAACCCTGATTGGAGGAGAGGGGAACTATTGGAGGAGAGGGGCGTAGAGGCACATGTGAAAAGGAAGATGTGAAAAGGAAGAAGCAGGTCCGCAGTGCAGGGTTTTTCCCGACAATGCGTGTCATTGAACTGTAGTCGTTCGCCTTTGTCGAAAAAGGAGATGGCGTTTGAAGGACAACGTCAGAATATCAAATTCTGCCAGCATTTGGGGAAATCGCCAACAGAAACATTGCACCTGCTGCAGGTGAAGAAGGAAAATCACGATTTGGACACAAGATAGATGCCATATTTTATTTGAAATGAGTCACGTGGTATCTTCAATAATATGGGTGTAATTAATATTTTAATTTTTATTTAAAAAACTACCGAACATATTTTGCTGAAAATTTATTTATATATTTTATGGGATAACTTGAATATTTTCTAAAATTTTCGAAGCAATTTGTAAATTTCAAATTCGCTTAAAAATGTTTGAAAAATTAGGTCCCACAGGGTTCAATGTATTTCATTTTTTCAACCCGGGTTCAATCCAAAACTAATTAGGTGATAATATTCATTTACATTCCCATACGTCCCACAGACCGTCTCAACAACATACTAAAATTTCAATTTGATAAAGTCAATTTTACGGGCAATTAATTATCGTGCGAACGGACAGACAGACAGAACGAACAAAGTCATAAAAGCTTTTCAACTAGATTGTAAAGTGCTAAAAAAAATATTACACTATTTCGAAAGCTTCATTTTCTATGCTTACCTAACATTATTTATTTTTTAACGGATGCCTGCAAAGTATAAGGAATTATATTATGAAAATCGCGCCAACCAGGTGTCAGCTTTTGCAGTTCCGGATGATTCGAATTTTTGACAAATATCTATTGCCTTCATACTCGTTTCATATTTTCTGATGTCGATTCTTGCTATTAAGAAAATCATCTATAACTTTGTAATTGACATTTTTCTTCTATCTCAGAATTCGTCACCTGTTCGCCAAGGGGCGCTGCAATCCTATTTATTTAATCGATCATAGTCCCTTTCCTAAAGATAGATCTAATGAGTACACCCATAGATATTTTCTTAAAAGGTTAATACTGGGGATCCTATGGACTTTCGTAGGGACCCTGTATATTGATGGTTTATTTAACGTGATTGTTTCATCTTTAATTAAAACGTAAAAACCTATTTCGGAAGCGAAGAAACTCCTCCTTTTTCAGGATATAGAGATAGAGCTACTGCATATCCAAAGGTAAGTGGGCGTCTGCGCAGACGTGCCTACCCAAGGTTTATAGATACTACAAGGTTTATAGATACAAGGTTTATAGATATAGTAGTCTCTATAAACCTTGGTGCCTACCTATGTTGTGTCTTTATATCCTGAAGATGAAGACTGTTTAAAATGCCTGCGAAACTGATTTATATCTTTACTCATTTATTTTATGCTGTGTTTTTAATAAACATTTAAATTTTAAATTTTTTAATGGTGTTTGGGTGCTTTAATTCCTGTTTTTATAATATTTTTTTTATTCACTAGGGGCTTCGCCACTATTTGCTAACCCCCCGAAACCCGATTCGCGAGTCGGGAAGCTTCGCCCTCTACTCGCTGGCGCTTGTAAATAGCGCTTCACGAGCTATTTCAAGCCAAACTAGTTGCAGAGTCCACTTCGATAATAAGAGCTTGCAATTTCGTCCCAATAGCTCAACGGTAGAAAGCCGGCTGGACAGTTCAAAGATACAGGGTTCGATTCCCGGTTGGGACAGCAAGGTTCTTCACATGGTTTAAATCAAAACATGGTTTACTTAACCGTGTTCTCCAATAAGTTTTCTACAAATGTACCAAATTTCATATTTTTGTATGCTTTAGTTTTTGTGGCCCAGACAAAGAAACTCGAAGGAGAGCCGATCTTCGTCTCTTACTTACTGGTGCTTACAAAGCTCATGTCCAGAGATATTTCAAGCCAAACTAATGCTTAAATTGAAAACTGGTTTATTTTAGCGCATTTCTCTATCATTTCTTCACAATTGTATCAAATTTCATATTTTTGTATATGATATATTTTGCGGTGCAAGACAAAGAAACTCGAGGGACGAGTTGATAGAAGTGCATGAAAAGTAGAATAACTCGTAAACTACATTAAAATTCAAAAAACGATCTCCGTCCTGCAAAAATTCAACTATGTAGGTACATGCCTGCAAAAATTCGCAGTCTCTATTATTAGTCTATCCAGGACGCGAACTTGCAGCTCAAATATTTTGACTTTGACATTAAATATTTCCGACACTAAAGTTTAAATCAAAAAACGGTTTTATCTGCTTGTTACCCAAAATATTTCTCTACAATTGTAATAAATTCCAAATTTTTGTATGCTATAGTTTTTGCGGTACGAACCAGAGAAATTCTTCAAACGGCGGAGGCGGCAGCCACATTTCTTTAATATAGAGAGATTCAGAAAATTGGATCCGTTCGAAAGTTTGGTTATGTTTAAAACCAATAGATAGGATTCTAGTATTCACATAAAGGGTGGGACAGTCTAGTGGTTAGAGCGTGGGGATTGCACTCGGACGACCCAAGTTCTATTCCCGGTCTGTCCAAACTGTCCCTGTGTTCACGCGGAGTATGGGCACGTTAAATATGTGGATCCGTAAATCCTTCCAAGAGGTTAGTGGTAGAGAAAGGAAGGTGCGATCCTTCTTCTCCTACTTCTTCGACCCAGACAGTCCGACCTACCAGAAAGGTATAAGGTATCTGTTTGGACGGCCGGAAAGTGTCACCTAATTTAGAACGGAACCCAGTGGGGAGGCATCCACAGGGACCGAACCCTCCTTCCCCTACCACCAATCTCTCGGAAGGATTTACGAATCCACATGTTTAACTTGATTGTACTCCGCGTGAACACGGCGGTAGTTTTGGCAGTGGCGGGAGTCGAATCCGGGCCGACCGAGTGCAATTCCCGCGCTCTAACCACTGGGCTGTCGCGCCCCAAGGTACGGTCCTTGTAGAAGCCGCCCCCACTGAGTTCTGGTCTAAATTGGGTGACACTTCCCGACCGTCCAAACAAGAACATTACGCTTTCGGGTGGGTCGGACGGTCTTTACGAATAAGAAGAAATATTCACAGATTATTATAACCGTATCTGTTCACATTCGAATCACTTCATTTGTTTTTGAGATACCCTGTCCACGGATATACACGCACATACACACTGACAACACCTCAAAAGCGTTCAGGTCGAGTTTTCGGATGCCAAAATCCGCAAATCAATCGAAATCTCAAATTCGAATTGTCGATCCGGTCACAATGCTTTCCATATACATGTAGGGCAAGTAAAAACATTTTATCAACCAGCAGCATCTGACATCACAACTTCCCCGGGTCACCAGTTAATCATTGAGGACAAGGAGGGGGGGGGGGAATCCTCCCAAAAACCTTTCTTGGTGTTAATCAGGGGATGTGATGAAACAGACAAAGGACTGCATGAGGTTCACAGAAGTCAACGATGTCAAAAACCTGATTAGAAAAAAAAATTCTGTTCGCATTGTGAAAAATCGGTATGTTGTCACGACATATCCTTTGAAATCGTGGGTGTGCGCTCTGGAAACAAGAACGCGTCCAAATTTCTGGATAAATAACGCGTTTATTCACAAGCAGAACACACATAGAAACAATATACAGGGTGCCTCAAAAACATTGATTTCGGCTTTTATTCCTTAAATATTGATCTTAGACATATATAATAAATTACAAAGTTGCATAAAAAAGGTACAGCATGTTATGAAATCGGTAAATATTTTCAGGGGATTAAATTTGAAGAAATATAAAATTTAAATTTTTATACGGCCCCCATTTCCAGTGAGTAAAATGTGCGCCATACACTAATAAGGTGATGTACAAAATTTCAGCATTTTATCATAAAAAGTCCCAGAGATATGTTTAAACAAAGTTCGTGAGGGATTAATCACAAATTAAAATGTTAATGTTTACAGCAAGAGTGCAGATATTATTTGCCTATGACGCAACGTAGAAATGCATCATAGGCAAATAATATCTGCCTCTTATCTTTAATAGATCTTTGGCATGGATGGAAAATATTTTGAACAAGCTTTGTAATCTTTGAGTAAAGTTATTATTTCTACACAGTGTAGATACTTTTGCACCAATAAATAGAAAAATTATTATTTATTTATATAATCATTGTTTTCTTTCGTAATTTGTGTATGATCCCTGAAATGCGATCTGACGACATGATTTTTCCCCTCTGAGAACCCATGTTGATGCATCGAAAAGTGGTTTAAGTCAGCATTTTTTTTTCTTTTCATATCTCTGGGACTTTTTATGATAAAATGCTGAAATTATTTTGTACATTACCTTATTAGTATATGGGGCACATTTTACTCACTGGAAATGTTTTTGCGCGGGGGCTGTATAAAAATTTACATGTTATATTTCTTAAAATTTAATTCCCTTGAAAATTTTAATCGATTTCATAAAATTCTGTACCTTTCTTTACGCAACTTTGCAATTTATTATATATGTCTAAGTTCAATATTTAAGGAATAAAAGCCGAGGTCAATGTTTTGGGGACACCCTGTATAGTCAAACAGTACTTAAATGCTCCACTAATTTCACAATATAACTGATATTATTCTCAAAACATTAACGAAAGTAATTTCACAAAACAACAGCTACTAGTCTTAAAACATTGACAAAAGTCGCAGTTTAGTGTAGCTCGTTTCTCGTCAATTGTCCTGACTGAGTGATGATTTCTTTTATAGACTCTCCATAGGAAATCTCTTCTAAAAATCTCTAATATCTCGTAGAATATTGATATTTCGGGGTGCTTTTCGGATGTTCGGGAAGTCGCCAAATTGGAGCTAAATCACCAGATCTGGCAATCCTTCTTCGACCTTTGGCATTCTGGAAACCGTAGTCTCATGTCATGGGAAAGTATGCTTATACAGGTGCTTTCTCCGCCTGGTAGTTGAAAGAGACGACAGTAAGGAGAAGAAAAAGAGACAAAAGTAAGGAGGAGGAACAGAGACGAAAGTAAGGAGGAGGAAAAGAGACGAAAGTAAGGAGGAGGAAAAGAGACGAAAATAAGGAGGAGGAAAAGAGACTCTAAAACATTTTGCAAGTTCGCAACAATATGCTTTCTTAAAGAAGGAAAAAAAAATCCAAACCGAAAAGTACACACATGAAATTTGGTACATTTAGGGTTATTTGCAGTGTTAAGATATATAGTTACGGCGTATCCTCTCAAATCTCCCACGATGCAAACCTGACCTGATCGATTGCCTTCACTTGACATCACCAACAACATCACCTTCAACACCTCGACAACGACATCACCTTCACCTGATAGCGATGGCTGTCTGGAAATGTGTGTTTTTCTTGTTAAGAGACGGCATACCAGAAAGTATTTTACGCATTCGTAAAAATATATAACCACACATTAAAAACTTTTCATTTAATTTTTCTCTGATCTCTACTTAAAACATATTTTTATATTTACTAGCTGCGGTGCCCAAAGTTAGAGGTCAACAGTTTCAACTGTCAATATTTTAACTGTGACTTTTCAGAAGGCTGCTATTCTTCAGCGTCTATCGTGCGTTTCTATCGTGAGCTGTGACTGCTATTCTTCAGTAGTCACAGCTCACGACAGAAATGCACGATCAGAGGTGGAACGATCAAAGCGAAACCTCGCAATTCTGGGGTGGGGATAATAAGCTGTAATGGGGTCCCAAAAATATTTATTTCAAAAGTGAAAATAAAATTTCAGTAAAATTTTATAACAAATTTTCATAATTTTTCTAAATATAAACATACTTTTTGATATATTAAACAAGAAAGATCAATCATGCATAAAGCATTGATTATAAAACGCTTTCCAACTGAAATGCATTTTTATTTAAACATCTCTAAAAGGCGATACATTCAGCGGTGATATATTTAACACTTTACAGCACAGTTGAAAAGTGTTTGTGATTTTATACATTCTGTCTGTCTGTCTGACAGTTCGCACGATAATTGCCGTAAAAATGACTTTATCAAGCTGAAATTTTAGTATGTTGTTGAGACAGTCTGTGTGACAAAGTAAACGAATAATATCACTCAATTAGTTTTGGATTAAACCCGGGTTGAAAAATTGAAATACAATGAACCCTATGGGACCTAAGTTTTCAAATATTTTTAAGCGAAGTTAAAATTCACAAATTGCTCCGAAAATTTAAAGGAATATTCAAATTATCCCATAAATATATAAAAAAAAATTCAGTAAAATATGTTCTGTAGTTTTTCAAATGAAAATTAAAATATTAATTGCACCCATATTAATTATATGAAGAGATCACGTGACCCACTTCAAAATAAAATATGGCATCCATCTTGTGTCAAAATCCTGATTTTTAAAGTTATTACTTCCCTTATATACATAATGTATAAGGAAAGTATTGTGACGGGGTTGAAAATTCGAATTCGAGTTTTCGACGGGAGAGCACGTTTCAAGCATCCCTGATCCCGAATCAAACATTTTTGTAGTGATGTCTGTGTGTGTGTGTGTGTGTGTGTGTGAAAGTATGTGTGTGTGTGTGAAAGTATGTGTGTGTGTGTGTCAGTGGGTCTGTGGAGACGATAACTGACGAACGAATGAACCGATTCGAACTAAATTTGGTACAAAAATCACAATCCGTAAACACTGGAAGCCTATTGTTTTTAAACGTAATCGAATGTTCAGAACCCCCCTAAATTTTGGAGTGAAATTTTGAAAAAATAGTCAAAAAATCAAAACCGATAATAAAGTTACGCAAATAGACATTTCTTATGTAATTTTTCATTAGCAAAAGGATTGACATAAAATTTAGAACGCTAACATGAACCGTTCTCGAGATATTTCACATTTTTCAAAAAAAATTATCAAAAAGTCATATAAAATAAAAATATATATTTCCTATTGAGAAACATGTTCACTTTTCATATGTAATACCATGCGATAAATTGGGTGACATCATTCTCGTGGATCTAGCTCGTTCCATTCATGGGAAAAGATACTTCGAGTAATACTTTTGTATTTGAACGCCAATAGCCATTTATCTGTTATAAGAATAACTTATTTCTCCGTCAGTAAAGCTTGGCGAGATTTTGGCGACGAATTTGGCGGAATGTTGCCAACTTGGCGACTTTTTGAAATGTTGTCAAATTAACGAAAATCTCGCCAAATGGATTAAAATGACGCTGAATCAATGAAAATGACGACTAATTGTCGAAAATTCAATGTCTTGGAAAGAATATAAGTATTTACTATAAGAAAAACCAATTTTTTTTACTGTAAAAGTAGTAAATTCATTGCATTATATAAGGAAAGTCATGTGTTGCCCACATCAGATTTTTATTTTTAATTTATATTTAGTGTTGCATCCGTCCTAAAACCGCTTTATTACTTTCTTTATATACATAACGTATAAGGAAAGTATTGTGACGGGGGTCGAAAATTCGAATTCGAGTATTCGACGGGAGAGCACGTTGATTACGAAGCATCCCTGATTACGAATCAAGTATTTTGAGGTGATGTCTGTGTGTGTGTGTATGTGTGTGTGAAAATGTGTGTGTGTCAGTGAGACTGTGGAGACGATATCTCACAAACGAATGGAGCGATTCGAATGATATTTGGTACAAAACTCACAATCCATGAATACTGGAAGCATATTGTTTTTTAACGCAATCGAATGTTCAGAACCCCCCTAAAGTTTCGAGTGAAATTTTGAAAAAATCATCATAAAATCAAAACCTTTAATATAATTACGCAAATGGACATCTCTTATGTCATTTTTCCTTAGAAAACGATTGACATAAACTTTAGAACGCAAGCACGAACCATTCTCGAGATATTGCATATTTTTCAAATAAATTTATCAAAAAATCCCATAAATTAAAAAATATATTAACTGTTCAGAAACATGTTCACTTTCCATATGTAATTCCATGCGATAAATTTAGTGACATCATTTTCGTGGATCTAGCTCGGTCTATTCATGAGTAAAGATACTTTGAGTAATATTTTTGTATTTGAACGCCAATAGTCATTTATCTGCTGTAAGAATAACTTATTTCTCCTTCCATAACGCTTGGCGAGATTTTGGCGACAAATTTGGCGGAATGTCGCCAACTTGGCGACTTTCTTTAATGTTGCCAAAATAACGAGAATCTCGCCAAATGGATAAAAATGACGCTAAATTAATGAAAATGAAGACAAATTGAAGAAAATTCAAAACTTGGAAAGAATATAAGTATCTACTGTAAGAATAATATTTTTACTTTCCTTATATACATAATGTATAGGGAAAGTATTGTGACGGGGTCGAAAATTCGAATTCAAGTTTTCGACGAGAGAGCACGTTTCAAGCATCGAACATTTTTGAAGTGATGTGTGTGCGTGTGTGTGTGTGTGTGTGTGTGTGTCAGTGAGTCTGTGGAGACGATAACTGACGAACGAATGGACAGATTCGAACGAAATTTGGCACAAAAATCACAATCCATAAACACTGGAAGTCTATTGTTTTTAAATGCAATCAAATGTTCAGAACCGTCCTAAGTTTCCAAGTGAAATATTGAAAAAATGTTTAAAAAATTAAAACCTCTAATAAAGTTATGCAAATAGACATTTCTTATGTAAATTTTTATTAGAAAACGATTGACATAAATTTTAGAACGCTAAGATGAACCGTTCTCGAGATATTGCACATTTTTCAAAAATAATTATCAAAAAGTTATATAAAATGAAAAAAATATATATCCTATTGCAAAACATGTTCACTTTTCATATGTAATACCATGCGATAAATTTAGTGGCATCATTCTCGTGGATCTAGCTCGTTCCATTCATGAAAAAAGATACTTTGAGTAAAACTTCTGTATTTGAAAGCCAATAGTCATTTATCTGCTGTAAGAATAACTTATTTCTCGCTCCATAACGCTTGACGAGATTTTGGCGACGAATCTAGCGGAATGTCGCCAACTTGGCGACGAATCTAGCAGAATGTTTTCAAATTAACGAAAATCTCGCCAAATGGATAAAAATGAGGCTAAATCAATGAAAATTACATCTGATTAACGAAAATTCAATATCTGGAAAAGAATATAAGTATCTACTATAAGAATAACATTTTTTTAACTGTAAAAGTAGCAAATTCATTGCATTATATAAGGAAAGTCATGTACTGCCCACATCAGATTTCGAAGTCGGTTACGTGATCTCTTCATATTATATAGGTGTAATTATTATTTTAATTTTTACTTAAAAATCTACCTAACATATTTTGCTGAAAATTTTTTTATATATTTTATGGGATAATTTGAATATTTCTAAAAATTTTCGAAGCAATTTGTGATTCTTAACTTCGCTTGAAAAATGTTTGAAAAACTGGGTCGTAAAGACAGTTATCGTGCTATAAACTGCCGTAAAGGCAGTTATCGTGCAAACGAACAGACAGACAGAATGACCAAACTCATAAATACTTTTCATATTTCGCCTTAAAGAAAGTATTTATATTAGAATATCCACAAATACTGGTGTCAGTACTGTGTTCAAAATTAAAAATACTGAAATACCTTTTTTTAACACTTTCCAACATAGTTGAAAAGTGTTTATCACTTTGTTCATTCTGTCTGCCTGTCTGTCCGTTCGCATGATAAGTGCCGTAAAAATGACTTTATCAAAATGAAATTTTAGTGTGTTGTTGAGACAGTCATATGAAACATATGGAAATAAAAATTAATATCACCCAATTATTACTTTCCTTATGTACGCAATGTATAAGAAAAGTATTGTGACGGTGTCGAAAATTCGCATTCCGAGTTTTCGACGGGAGAGCACGTTTCACGCATCCCTGATCACGAATCAAACATTTTTGAGGTGATTTCTGTGTGTGTGTGTGTGTGTGTCAGTGAGTCTGTGGAGGTGATATCTCACGAACGAATGGAGCGATTCGAATGAAATTAGGTACAAAAAGCACAATCCATGAATACTTGAAGCCTATTGTTTTAAAACACAATCGAATGTTCAGAACTCCCCCCCCCCCCTAAATTTTCGAGTGAAATTTTGAAAATATTATCAAAAAATTAAAACCTCTAATAAAGTTAGGCAAATAGACATTTCTTATGTAACTTTTCCTTAAACGATTGACATAAATTTTAGAACTTTAGCATAAACTGTTCTTGAGATATTGCATAATTTTCAAATAAATTTATCAAAAAGTCCCATAAATTGAATTATCAAAAAGTCCCATACATTAAAAAAAATATTAACTGTTAAGAAACATGTTTACTTTTCGTATGTAATACTATATGCGATAAATTTGGTGACATCATTCTCGTGGATCTAACTCATTCCATTCACGAGAAAAGATTCTTTGAGTAATACTTTTGTATTTGAACGCCAATAGTCATTTATCTGCTGTAAGAACAACTTATTTCTCTGTCCATAATGCTTAGCGAGATTTTGGCGACGAATTTAGTGGAATGTCACTAACTTAGCGATATTTTTAAATGCAGCCAAATTTACGAAAATCTCGCCAAATATATAAAAATGATGCTAATCCAATAAAAATGACGACTAATTCAAGAAAATTCAATATCTTTGAAAGAATATAAGTATCTACTATAAGAATAACATTTTTTTAACTGTAAAAGTAGTAAATTCATTGTATTATATAAGGAAAGTCATGTGTTGCTCACATCAGATTTTTTTGGATTGAACCCGGGTTGAAAAAGTGAAATACATTGAACTCTATGGGACCTAATTTTTCAAATATTTTTTAAGCGAAGTTAAAATTCATAAATTGCTTCGAAAATTTTAGGAAATATTTAAATTATCGCATAAAATCTATAAAATTGTTTTAAGCAAAATAGGTTGGGTATTTTTTAAATAAAAATTGAAATAACAATTACATCCATATCATATGAAGACATTATGTGACTCATTGCAAAATGAAATATGCCATCTTTTTTTTTCCCCGCTGTGTGAATAAAGATCGTGATTTTCAAAAATTGTTTAAATTTATATTTA